>OZ038489.1:110314414-110361914 GCA_964036315.1 Acanthosepion esculentum | reverse complement strand
TCAGGACCAAAGAAGAAAAATAGGGTGATTAACATCCAGCGTACTGCAGTGAAATGGTGCCTGGTCTCAAATTGCTAGTTTTAGAGGGCCTTTGTAGCAATAGTTTCACGGTAAGAAATTACCAGCGATTCGCGACTAGGAAATTTTGAATAGTCTTCCTACTCGGAGAGAGCTTGAACACAACACTTTTCAAACAGACAGTTTTACCTGATATTTAACCCATATAATGGTGGGGAAGCGGTGCATACATACCATTCCCTTGTGTTTGTGAGAAAAAAGTGAACGAAATTGCATTGGCTGTATTTGAACTCGGCACGTCGGTTCTGATTTTCAGATCGATAACTTCTGCGTATGCTCATATGTATGTCATTCTCAGATAATGAAGAAATAAAAGTAACAAGTAACACGTGCTATTTAAATTCACCAAGAGTACAATTACAAAAACGACACTCAAAATAGAATTAATTATTTCTAAAATATATATTTCTGTAGCTTCGGGACATAGATAATCATAATTCTCATTTTCTTTATGGCCTTAACATATTCACGCCTTCTTGGAAAAGACTGTGGTGTAGTTTCTTGTTAGTATTCCTGCGGTTTTGGATTAAGATTTTCATTTCTCAAGAGATCTCCAGTCATACTGTGCTATTTAACCAAGGGATGGTGGAGAAAGCGATTGTTCTTGATTTTTCTAAGTATGTTTATTCAAGATGTAGCCCAATTGACTAACACGTATTTTGTATTACGCTCATCGTTCATCGAGTTTAATTTCTTCAATGATATCTATTATCCTACCGTTCATCATACGCTGACAGATAAAATCACTCTCCAATGAGCCCGGTTAAATATTAGGTGTGGTAGCATATTTCATAACGTAAGTCACTGAACCATGCTCGAACGCTTACGAACGCCAGTTATTTGAATGGTGCTTTTCAGGGCAAATACAAATCGTTTAGGCGTAAACCATATATATTACTACTATATTTATTTTATTTTCTTATTACGCGACTAAGCTCATTGAAAACAAGAAGTACAAACAGAAACATCGAGCAACTTATCTAATGATTTTGCATAAAAATGATAGTAGATCTTTGATAGAGATGGATAGTAAAAGACAAGCAATTCTAGGATCTAAAAAGATAAGAGTTTGTGGAAATACATGATCGCCAACGTCATGAAAAGGCAATAGACATCGAAAAACTATATGTAATACTTACATTCGCCATTATATTTTGCAGCTAAAATATGTATGCATTTAACATCTGAAACAATGGTCGTTTTCGAAGCCATGTAAAAATCGAATATCCTGAAAACTGCTTTTATAAGGTTAAGTAATTCTTCACGTCTTTTATGATTTAAACAACACCATTTTCCATTCTCGGTATACTTTGCTTTGTTCTTCGTCTATCCTCCGCAATATCTAAAAGCTCCAGGCATAATATTATACAACTTCGCCTTTGCCCGACTATCTTCAACACTTAAAGAAGCGCTGATAAAAGAAATATTGATTTTATTCCCCGGTCTTCCTCACTGCCGTCTTCAATATAACTGGACACATGAGATTACTAAAATTTTCTTTCATTGAGTGCCTCTTAAATCATCAGTACTTTTAGCAACACCGACGTTACCTCCTGCTTGTTCAGCTGCAGAGTGAAACAGTGTTCTGGAATCACAGCACTTAGAGAAAGCAAATTAAACGCAGGTATTACGAATAGAATCAACTGGAAAAACGCCGAAGAATTTTGATATTGCAAGTGATCCAAAAGCATGCCGTCAATAGCCGATGAGAGACAATTTTTTCATTTATGCTGTATAAAGACGGAACTAAATAAAGAAATGAGAAATTTCATAGATAAATCATGTCAACTGCATATGGATGCCAATAACAGGTAAAATCTACACATTCATCGCTATAGCATTGTAACTTGATTAAAAAGTACACATTTAATTTTAATTCATGGAGTTGACAAACCGTTACTGTTCACCACTATACGAGGGTGTACTGAAAAGTTTATTTGTTGATTATGAAAGATTGATGCAAGAGCTGTGAAATCCTGCATTAATTTAAACTCTTTTGATTAATAAATAATTTGTATCTTTCCCTGTAAACTGATATTTGACTTTCCATAGAAATCTGTACATCCTGTTTATATATAGTGTCAGAAGACGGGGAACGTACCGAACAAAAATCTTTGTCATGCCAATTCATTCAGCGGGCTATTCTCAACTCTCTCAAAGGATATACATATAGCATTGGCTATTATAATTATAGTTAATCACCTATCATCCATTATCTTATGGTGAAAAGAATCAATGTTTCCCTCGGTGGTTGTAATTGCATGGCGTCCAAAATTTTGGCCATCATCAAGGCTCTCTTTCGCGCTATTAATTCCGCTGCCCACTTTTGCACTGTTGATAAAGCTGGGACAGCATCCCTTAATGTCGTAAACATGTCATCATGAATGTCCTTGGGGTCTATACCCGTTTTTTGTCGGTATATGATAATAACAATACGATGCCAAATTTCATCCATTTTCAAGAGTCGCTTTTTGTTATATTTGAAATCTTTGAACAGTCAGATGTCATTTTACCCGGAAAGAAACAATGCAGTTATTAATGCGAAGAACTTAAGAAATATGAAATTAATGCACGCAAGAACTTACAGCTCTGGCACCACTCCGTCATAATCCGTTATAATCAGTCGATTAATTATTCAGCCTATCATCCTCGTCGAACATGTAAGCTTAACATAATAGATTGCAGTCATATATTGAGGGCCTTTGTAAGAACCTTTACAATTCGGATTTGGATTCTAATTACATCAGGTCTAATTTATCAGGATCATAACATTATGGGGAAGACGATCGCTGTACGCGGCAAAGTTGGGAAATGCCGGAAAATCTTAACATTCGTTGGGACAATCATTGTAATTCATAGATAGTTGCGCCATACGAAGGACCAAGTCATCGTGACCGAGAATTCGAGCAAAACTAGGCTTTTTTAACTACTGATCACGCTCTAAATTCAGAATTTGTCAGTAAAAACAGCTCAGCATAGTTTCAATACACGGGTTGTTTAGCTGGAGCTGAAGAAACACGGATGTGCCTGAGTAGGCGCCGGCAATTGAGATTTGATAATAATCGATGCTGCAGACTGCTATACACGGAAACGAAATGCATGGGAAATGCTACATTCAGAAAATTAAAGCACACTGAAATGATTTTATCAAATAATGGCCTGACTATATCTTACATATATAGATCGCTTGTATTTTTATTTCTTCGTAATATCGCACAGAAAAATCATTGCTCAAACTTATGTAAGGTATAATATTTCGAGAGGGTAATCATTTGTGAAGGAGATGGAAACTCGAACGAAAACCTATAAAACACAAAACCTCACTTTATTTGTACCAGTTCGATGGCCCACAGTATGTAAACCATTCATTTACATGTTGCAATTGATAAAGCACGCTGTAGTTAAACATAGAAAGTCGATACTGTTCGACTTACAACTATGATACTCAAGTGAAACACCCTAAACATAACATTTTGAAATCCAGTTCGACAAAGCAAACGCGCTTCCCACTCAAACGTATTTAATTTAAAATGTAAAATAATTATTTTACGCTAAATCTACGGCTAAATTGCAATTTTGAAAGTTATATTTTGCAATATATAATAATATATTTATCCCAGAGTACGCATCAGCACAGAATAAACACAGTCCCGATATATATATATATATATATATATATATATATATATATATATATATATATATATATATATATATATATATATATATATATATATATCCGATGCGGTGGGAACGAAAGTAATCTATAAAATATATAAATTCTAACGTTCGCAGCATTCATTCAAAAAAGAGCTCAATACATGTAGTTCATAACCATTTCCGACCCTCACCCGTAGATGTGCAGTTAAAATGCACTGAAACCAAGTTGCATCTTTGTTGTGAGTAAAATGGTTTTGTCTATATGATAAAATTATAATAAATATATATATATATATATATATATATATATATATATATATATATATATATATATATATATATATATATATATATATATATCGTCGTCGGCGGCATCCGTCCGTCTCGTGAGACGATGGAGTAGCGCAGTGAGTTACGAGACTGGGCGGGATATATGGAAAACTAGAGCTGCCCAGACGTCTAATTCCACCTCTCGGCCAGAGTCCAATGGAGTGGATAAACCAATACAGTTTGGTACCAACGCGGCTGCAAGAGTTGCCGGAAGATAGCACAAAGTGCCGTACTTCCGTTCCGCCTTCGGGGCTCCACTCCCGGTTTGAATTCTCCTATTTACCCACAGCTGGAGGGAGAAGAAGAGGTTTCACACCTTTCCCAACGGTATTATCACGTAAGTGAATGTAATGGATTCTTCAATCCAAGCTGCTATCCATTACTCCACCCTGCCTCCTCATATATATATATATATATATATATATATATATATATATATATATATATATATATATATATATATATATATATATATATATGAGGAGGCACGGTAATATATATATATATATATATATATATATATATATATATATATATATATTATTTACAGATAGAATGAAACAGCATACAAAGAAAATTTTATTGAATGCTGGATTTTATATCGAATTTGATGTTTGATAAATATAAGATAATCTACTTGTCTTTACTTATATTTTTCTCATGAATAAATAATTTAATATCTTAATATTGAACCCCTGGAAATTCACTAGATACAATGTAAAATAACCTCAACTTTTTGTAAATGTTATTTCAAGATAAGAAAATATTTACTCATATGTGAAATAACATCTGATGGGATATTCGATAATTTCAAATTCTCCTATAGAAATATTGAATATATTATGTATTTTAAACAAAAAAAAGAAAGATTTTTCGGTGGGTTACAAATAATATTTCGGCCACTGAGAACGAGGGATGTGAAGAATGAACATAGCCGTATATGTTGTAAATCTGAGGATGTCTGGAGATCGCATCGGCTACAAAAGTCATAAACAAATAACTGTTAAGAATTCTAGACGATTATAGATAGTAGTTTAATAATTTGGGAATATTTGAACAAGCATTTTCCCATGACCTTCTTTTCATGACCTATGCTATAATGAAATTATGTATCTACTTTTTAATTCTTTGTGAATTTCAAAGCGTTTTCTGGAGGATGACGAGGTTTAGCATAGCGTTCTCGATGGCTTCCCCAGCTTTTGTTTTCTACGAATGTTTTCCACCTAAGGTTAGAAATTAAAGCTTCCCATGCTACTTAACCTACAACAAATGAGAACAATAATGCGTTTATACGTTTACGAGTGTTATTAATGTGAAATTCAACAGAACAATATTTGAACGGAATTTGAACACACATCGGCTAACCGACACTCTGTAACGATGATCTCTACGCTATGCGCCCATTTCAAGTGATCGAAATAAGAAAAAAAAATTTGTTACTCAAATAATACATTCCAACTTTTTTTCCGAAATTAAGTGAACATTGATCAGATAGTACGCACGAGCCTATATTTTCCTTAATGATTTTTTCTTTTTCATTTTTTGCTAAGTCAAACCAATGTTTTGTTCAATCACGAGGTGTCAGATTAGACAGATAGCAAGTAAGCTTGTCTATCAGACTATTGCTTCTGTTAAATTGATGCCGCCTGTTCCACATCCATGGCATTTTTCCAGAGTAAGCTAAGATTATTATGTGTAACACGTCTGAATCTACGTCAAAAGTCTGTGAACTAGTCTAGCAGATCTGTTAGTTCCTAATAGGTTCCACCCTCACAGCCTGTTCTCTCTATCTCTCTCTCTCTCTCTCTCTATATATATATATATATATATTGGTGTGTGTGTGCACGAGTGTGTTTGCGCGTGTGTGTGCGTGTGTGTGATATTGTCCCAGAGTAAGAAAATCTTAGCAAAAACGTCATTTCTACAGCTGATTGATTTAATGTTTAATGTGTTTATTTTTTCTACCTATGACGACGAACACAGTACTTCTTCTCCTCAGTGTAGATCAATAGTCAACTGATATTATTTCTTACTAGTTTTCAGACAATGAAAGGCTCAAGAGTTACTTAAGGTAGAGCGACCCTGAATTAGGTGAGAGGTATGAACTATGAGGAAGGCAAAGAAAATTAACATATAGCGATTGAGCATTGACACACAGACACACACACACACACACACACACAAATATATATATATATTGTGTATATTCAGGCAGCAATTTTTCATTGATGCATGTTTCATTAAATAATATACACAAGTTTTGTGTATTTATTTTAAGTAAGTTCCTTTCATATTTTCTGATAAGCTTAATAACATTATCATTGAAAGAAGAAAGAAAATCACCATATTGATACATATTTTTTAATCCTATCTAAGCTTTCGGCTTACATAAGCCATTATCAAAGATGACAATTACATTTCAATTTTTCAAACAATACACGGACAAAAATAAATAAGAATAGTCTGTTTTTGTTGCATGAAAAATTTTAAAGCAAATAAAAACTCGTATATAAGAAACGCGGATGCGAATATCGCATCGCAGCCCATGACGTCACACATAACCACGCGAGAGTGAAAACGAGAAGTATTAAGCGTAGGAAGTCGTTGATATAAACTAATGTCTTCTGTTATCAATTATAGGTATTTATGAATATTTGTGGAGATTTCATATTTTATTTTGTGCAGGTTAGGTTTCAAATGTTTTATGTATATAGGTTCAAGATTTTTTTTCTTTTCATGTTTAAGTATAGATGTGTTTTCAACGAGGATTTTCCGGAATTGTGTACGCGGCCAGGCATGTTGTTTTAAATGCCTAAAAATGTTAGAGTTATCATTCAAATGTAGAGTCAAGCTTCGTGAAAGCGAGTTTGTGGTGTGACCAACATAAATATTATTTAATCCATTGGGAATACAATCTCTCAAAGGACTCTTGAATTTGTAAACTATGTTGTTTTTTGTTTGTTTTTTTTTTGCAAATCACTAACGCGTTTCATACTCACGAGTTTTTCTTTGCTTCGAAATTTTCATGCAACAAAAACAGACTATCATTTTAGTTTTATTCGTCTATTGTTTCAAAGATTTTGTATCGCCACTAGAGAGAGGACAGGCATCTTTAATGCACGCTATCTGATCGCTGATGAATAAGTTGGAATAGTTTTGTCATTGACGTATTGAGAGTTACAAAACAGCTTACTTTACTCTGAACTGTTAGAGGTAGATCAATGTAGAGATCAGCTTGAAGGCTTCGAAAACTAGATTCTTAGAGATACTTCCGTTAACTGATAAATTGATAACTATGGTTATTGCGTCTAACTAGGGTGGCGATATAATCACCGTTGGAGACGCCTGCTAAGGCACATATGCTTTAGTTCAAAACCACGGAGCCCACTTGTAGTTTATACTGCAACTATGCTGCTCGGACTACAATTTCTAGAAGTGAGAAAGAGGGAGCACGTGATTTGTTACCGTCAACACTTTGAACAAGGCGGCTATACTTAAACCCTCTGTCACGAAGATTTATAATTTAGTCGGAGCAGAACTGTTAAAATATTACTAGTATCATCTACTCAGTTTCATTCACAAGGCTTGGCTGACAACCTTAGTGTTGAGTCTTGACTCATTGTTGAATCTCGCCTAATGCATGGAATAATAATGCAACACAAAATGTACTTAGAACAAGAATGTATTATAACAAGAAAGTGTACACAATAAGTACATATAGTATTTCTGTATATTTCTGGGAAGACGTTCCTGGAGAATGTGTTGACTAGTCGCAGTCGATCAGAGTCTCTAGTTGGATCTCGTGATTCCTACTCCTCGTCTTCCGGTACCAACCACTATTTATATAGTTGGTAGTCACCTATGCAGATTAGGTGGATCCTACCACAACACTTAGTGAAACCCATGTTTATATATACTATCATCCGCAGGCACACACGGACACACACACATACAGATACAGACACACACACGCACACATATATATACCTGTATATAATTATTTTTGTAGTGAATTTATAAAATATTTATGTTATCATTTTCGAATAAATAATTATATTATATTTGCTCAACTCTGTATTGAGCACTCTTTTAAGAATAGTATTTGTTGGTTATTGGAATTTATTCCGTATATACCAATCCCAAACCTTTTACAAACACACACACACGCACACACACACACACACACACACACACACACACACACACATATATATATATATATATATATATATATATATATATATGTATATGAAGAAATATAGTCTTAAAGTGTGCTATATTTATGGGGTAAAGTGCTCAATATCAGGGATAGAGCGTGTGTAAATATAAAAGTTGACATGGAAGTCAGCACTTAGAGGCGACAGTCTGTTTCATGCTAGTGCAATCGTCAGACCTGACGATTGCACTAGCATGAAACAGACTGTCGCCTCTAAGTGCTGACTTCCATGTCCACTTTTATATATATATATATATATATATATATATATATATATATATATATATATATATATATATATATATAGATAGATAGATAGATAGATAGATAGATTATTTTTTTGGCTAAATCTGGCCTGCCCGTAGAATGATTATCTTGAATCAGCTTTGTCAATTCCATGGCAATAGGGCTCAAGGGCAACCGTTTGTTTTTCTGAACCAAACCAAAATCCTGATGAAAGGCTGCAAAGGTGCAAGTAAATTAAGGAGCAATTACTAGCAACCTGTATGGAAATTCCATTACATGCAAATTATTTAACAATTACTGAGGCAGAACATTTAAGAGTTACAACATTTAACTAAATATTTAGCGTTTTTATACATACATATTGTTATTAAGACAGCATATATTATTTTCTATGGCACACAGAGAGTAAGAAAATTAATTCGCAAAAATTAAATAAAAAATTAAAATCATAATGATCAGACTCAAGCCGTATGTTAACAAAATCATTTCTCTCACCTTTTCGCTGAATAGCAACCTATTTCCGGTCAGTATATATCAATATATTTCCCCTACTTCCGTTCAGTATATATATATATATATATATATATATATATATATATATATATATATATATATATATATATGTGTGTGTGTGTGTGTGTGTGTGTGTGTGTGTGTGTGTGTGTGTGTGTGTGTGTGTGTGTGTGTGTGTGTGTGCGCGCGTGTGTGTGTGTGTACGCGTTTTCTAAGGAAACCAAGTCTCCTCTCTTTTAGAAGTTTCTGGCATGTAACACGGTGTTCGGATTTATACCTCAGCTATGTGCAAATCAGTCAATAACTTTAAATTTATCCATCTGTACGTAGTTCTCTCTATTTCAGATTATTCTCATGCAGGATGACAAAAGAACAACCCAAATCGCTTATTGCTGTTAACTACATCTTTTTCAAATAGTTATAGCCTTATTTTTTCATATTTCCTTCCATCCTCACATAAGCTCATGTACCGGACGAACTAAAACATTTTCTTAACATTCTACTGCCACCATATTATTTTATACTGTTGACGATGTCACTGATATTATTTGATTCATTTTTCTTTCTCAAAAACGATACTTATGTACAAAGAATTCTAGTTGATCCGAGAAAATGACAATTTTCCATTAAGTATCATCTTCATGCAGATTTTCCTTTCCAAGCTTCAGTCTCGTTTGGAAGTGTCTCTTACCCGCAATTGGAATTTTGTCTTAGTCTGTGATCTCACAATCCATTCATGTATAGATCGCTAATAACTGTCTTCTTTAGACTTCAGCTGCAAACTAGTCATTTGTTAGTGGCTTGCCATTTGTCTTAGAGTCTTCCGACAAAATTCTCATTAATTTCCGAACCAATATTTTTCAAATCATTTCCTTCTTATATTTAGTGAGCTTGATTCCTAATGTGCGAATTCCTTTGAGCTTCTGGATAATAATTTTCACTTTATTTTTGACAAATGCCAAGACTTTGGTAACTTTTTTCATCCTTTTCTTTCTCTGTGCACATGAGAACTTTCTTTCTTCAGTGAAATCTTATTTATTTTGTTTTTCGTATAATGGTTTCACGACCGAGAGCTCAGGCACTTTTTACATTAATATAGTGCGTGTATATCGCTTGATAAACTATCAGACATGAGAACATCAAACTATGTTAACATCAGTTCACAAGAATTATATCATTAATAAGATAAAGGCATCAAAACACAACGATATCTTGCGTTATAGATCAACAGAAACTGTTATATATTGATGCTGAACTCAAGGCGACGAACAGGTATATATATATATATATATATATATATATATATATATATATATATATATATATATATATATATATATATATATGAAGAAATATAGTCTTAAAGTGTGCTATATTTATGACATAAAGTGCTCAATATCAGAGGTAGAGCGTGTGTAAATATAAAAGTGAACATAGAAGTCAACACTTGGAGGCAACAGTCTGTTTCCTGCTAAGTGTATACTTCTATGTTCACTTTTAGATTTATATATATATATATATGTAAAGCTATATACAATATATATATATATATATATATATATATATATATATATATATATATATATACACAATATATATATATATATATATATATATATATATATATATATATATATATATAAGCTATATACAATAAAGCTATATATATATATATATATATATATATATATATATAGATAGATAGATAGATAGATAGATAGATAGATAGATAGATATATAGCTTTATTTTCGAGTTGTCGCAATTGGGTAGAGTGAGGGAGAATCAGAGATGTTGGGATTTAGCACACAGGAATTGACGGAGACAAAATCTTCGGTAAAACTATCGCAAGCCTCTCTATTAGGCCAAGAGTTGGACCGTTTTTAGAACATTTGGATACTCGCGAAGCTTCACATTGTTACGCCTTCTTCCGATATGTCGCCTATGCAACTTCTTGTGGCCATGCGTCTTCCTGCCATCTGCCCACGCGAAGTCTTGTGGCCACGCCTGTTCCGTCTTTGCGCTCACGCAAGCAAATATTTCATTCCGCTCGAGACATCTTTCCAATATGTTTATTCAAGGCTTAGGACACCATTGCATCCTGTTTATTTTAGCCATTTCCTGTTCATGCTATCGCACATTTCGAATTTTTCTCGCTCTCTGATGCAGCAGAAATGAGGTCAAAATCTTCCTCACCCGATATCCAACAAAATAACGGTTTTTAACGATGGGCTAATAATATTCATCCATTTAAGTTTTTGGTTTGTTTTAAAAATATATGTTATAATGTGCAAATAAAAACAAATTTACTTTATCAAATAAGTCTAGCATATTGACATTATGAAATGGACAAAGTCCGACAATTATTCTAAGATATTTTTTTATGTTTATACGTTCTTTTTATAGATAAACATTAAAAAATGCCTTAAAATAATTATCGTTGTTAAGCGTTTTTTGATGTGTCTTCGCAATTAAGGCATAGACTATTTTACGTTACTGCACAGGCAGGTTTATCATTTGATCTGTTTTCTTTTCCTTCTTTCAGCATTCAGTGTTTTAGGTTTTGGCAATTTTTCCGTTGCTTGCATCATTTTCTTTAATTTACATGCATACATTAAACAGTAAATATATTTAAATAAATTTTATTGTATATTGTGATCGTTTACGTTAAACAAATATGATCGATCGAGAAAAAATGGTCGAAGATTATGTGTTTAAAAGCATTAATTTGGACCATGCTTACCAAACCCTTCTCTAGAGGGCTAAGTAGTATAGCGCTTCAGATCAAATGACAGTTCCGTATAAGGACACAAGTTTAATTCCTGTGGGAGAACGCATATTTTCTACGAAATTCCTCCAATATTAAAACAGGTAAATGTAATTAATACTGTTTAATAAAAACACAGACAGATCATTGACTTCAATAAATTGTATCTATTGAAAAAACGTATAAACTGAAAATATATTACACACACACACACACACACACACATATATATATATATATATGTGTGTGTGTGTGTGTGTGTGTGTGTGTGTATAAGTGTGTAATTGAATATATTTGAGGGTAGGAACGAAGCTGATTCTTTTAAAACCATGAATATACTTTGAATAAAATGCTTGTGAAAACTTGCTGGAGACTAGATACAGAAAAGTGGTTATTTCAATAAAAAGTACAAAGAATATAGTTTTTTTTTGTTTTAAAATCTAATAACAATAAAACTGAAATTAAAATTTAAACACTGCGTATGGCCCTCAGCTAGAATCAGTCGTAGACTTGGAATCGAAATATAATCAAAAAGCAATCTGGGAGCGTTAGAATTCTATCAGTGTTGGAAAATTATATTTTTGTCCGGAGATTTGGGCTAGAGGCAAAATCAAACTTATTGAAATTTCGAACACACTCGCACCATCCACCTACACCCCCATATATATATATATATATATATATATATATATATATATATATATATATATATATATATGGGAGTGTAGGTGGATGGTGCAAGTGTGTGTAGTGTGTGTGTGTGTGCGTGCTATATATATATATGTAGTCTGTATATATGCTTTATGTATGTATATATCTGTTCTTGTGTGTATATCTGTGTTTAGGAATGTGTTCAGGTGTGTTTATTTCTTATAATATTTCCCAAGAGCTTTCAGGCTCCTATTTTCTCAGATACGAAGAATATCTGTGTTTGTCACGTCGAGTAGTAATAGAGGTATTTCCAAATTCTATATATAATATTGCAATGTTTTATATTGGAAAACATTTCGATTCGAGCTTACTGCAGAAAGAAAAAAGCAAAAAAAATATAGGAATCAAGTAGTTATTCTATCAACAAGCGGTGAAAGAAAAATATCTGAATTAAATTGAGTACTGTAAAATATAATCATGAAAAATCAGGGCGGTGGCATGTAGGGTATCCGAAGAAATGGTAGGAATTCTACAAAGTTCTATCGTTCAAAAGAGACATTTTTATGCCTGAAGTGATTTTTATTATTATATTTTCTCTATTCAGGTGTTTGTTTTTTTTCTTCATTTTTCTTCTTTTTGCAGCAAGTGAAATTGAAGCTGACTGCGGCATCTGCTTTCTCAACCAGACCCTCAGGCGACATCAACACTAGGGAATCCAAACCAGAATTAATTTACAAAATTTTAAAATTTTTTTTTCTTTACAAAAAAGAAAAAAAAGAACATCGTCAGATCAGAAGTTTCTACAAACACACAAATGAGAAGAAATATACAAGCACAGCCTTTTTTTAAAAAAAAAAAAAAGAACGTTTTACTATTCGAGATACACGTTGCCATGAACCCACGCATATACATCTACCAATAGAGAAGCTACCGTAACTTTGTTTGAAAACATGACTCTCAGAAATATTCATTAGTGCGGTCAGTTCAATCTTTCCTCGTATTTTGACTATGTCCCTTCAGGATGTGGGCGATTACGACTAAAAATACTTCATATCTTTTGTTTTTTTTCTCCATCCGTTTTCTCCATATTGTCCTGTAACCAACCATTTACAAACCCTTCTTATATAGGTTACTTGCTGTTCCTTTCTGTACATTTTGAGAATTCTGCAAGGCCTTCTCCTCATTATATGTCAAGGAGATTTCAAAATCTCTTTTCCTCTAAATATAAGAGTTGTTTATATTTCCATTTTCATAAGATAATTCTTAACATTCAATGTTCAGTCTATGAAATGTTCAAAGTCCACAAAACCATATCTTTGTGAGCAATTTATTCATCATTCACTGCCATTTTGTATGACTAAAATTACATAACAGTTCAGCATTCGTTGTTTTGCTTCTATCGAATGTTTTCCTATTTTCCTTTTCAAATGAGCATTTGGCTTTCAGTGTCACTTCTTTCCTTTATTCAGATATTTAAATTTTCGTACTTCCTTGATTTAGACACATCCAGTTCGTAGTTAACATCTTAGGATTTTCCTTTTTGTATCTGTCTATATTTCTGACATGAGGTATTATGTACACTATTTACATTATTCGGAATATTGTCCTCATCTTTGCTGCCATATTTATTACAACGTTTCGGCCGTTGTACGCTCCGACCTTCTTCAGGTGGTTGGAATGTCGAACTGAACCCTTTATTTCGCTCACTGCGATAGACTGTTATAGTTCCACGTGCCATGTTACAATGAATGTCAGTTATCAGTTATCTCCTGTTAATTCCCCTCTCTAATTTCTCCACTGCCTTAATCGGGTATTGAAGTCACACTCTTTGGGTCCTGTCACTGGATCTAACTAACGCCTTTATCCACTGTGCCACGTGTCCTTGATTTTTTTTTTTTGCTGATTACCATACATGCAATCTTCTTACAGTTGATGTTTCGTCCTTTCAGCTAATTTGTCTTTACCACATTCTCTGAGAGTTCCTATAGCCTCTTTTCTCTGCTTTCTATCAACACTGTGTCATCTGCATATCTTATATTGTTAAGCGTTTTTTCTTAAGGATGCTTTCATTGTAAAGATTGAATATGTCTGGTGAAAAAGCATCATTCTATTTCACACCTTTTTCATGCATTTACTTAATTAAATTTCTACCGTTTTGGAGATGGTTCGCTCCCAGCATAAGTTTATTAAATTCTTAAATCTGTCATGATCTGCTAAACAAAACAGTTTCATATATAAGTAAATTGTTGAAACTTTGCCGAAAGTGTGTTAATCAGCTTTTGTTACTGGTTAATTCACTAAGGGGATGAGAGTAGATAGATATGGGTACGTTTTCTCAATTGATTGAATTAAACAATACAGCAAGTTGATCAAAAGAGTACACGAAGTCCTACCAGGAGATATTATTGTTGCATATAACCTTAACAGTATAAGTTACACTTCTGACTAGATGCCCAAGGCGAATTACTCACAGTGGAGATAACAGAAAAGGAGAAGAAATGATTTACCGCTATTCCCCATGTATAATGCGTCCTCATTCATTATACGCACCACTAGAATTGTGATGAGAGTGTTCGAAATTGCTTCTACTCACGCATAATACGCACCCCTTGTTTGGTAATCAAACCCTATAAATTGTACCTCTCCAATTTCATTACAGCCAGCGTTTCCAACTCTTATTAAAAATAGTTTTAAACATAGAATAATATTATTCTAATTGATTTTTATGATAATTCATATTTTATTTTAAACTTGTAAGTATTTTTAGTTATATATAATTGTATTTAACATCCTTCTGTGGTCGCTACCGCCGAAGGTTAGTGTCAAATTGTCGTATGTTTGTGGTGGGTATTTATTTCGCAACTGAAATCGACCTATGAAACGGCATTATTTAAAGATTTTTTTGTCGCTGTGCATAATGCGCACCCCTAGTTTTGCTAATCATTTTTAAGGGGGAAAAAAGTGTATTATACATGGGGGTTTACAGTTGTCTTGAAGACGAAATTCAAGTTTTTTACCCAAAGAGTCATTACAATCTTTCCGCTGTGTATTTTTGATCATCAATCTATGAACTGCAGAAAGACTAAATTACCTGAGAAATGTAGCGATAGATATTGCAGAAAATGGTAGGGAAATATAATGGAGGAGAAGATATGTAATGATGCCTTTAAGAAACTGAGCAGTGTATAATGTGATAGAAACATGTGCATAGGAACGCAAGAGAATAATGCTGATAGGCTAGGCTCTATTGGATTCTAGTGGATGCTGTACAAATTCCTCACAGAAGATCTTCTGTAACCCCTTGCGTGCTAGTGGCTTCCCGCCTTGTTTGGGGTAAAATGCTTAGAGTGATATAGGTATGCTTATACAGAAGAATGTTGAGACTGATGGAGTAATTCCACACGACGGAATTTGAAGAAATATAGGAAACACATAGAAACTTATACTTACAATCACAATTATACAACTGAATTCTCTAGAAATATAATGAGAAAACTGTTGAAAACCATCCAGAAAATATACTAAAGACAAAGTAAGTAGGAGAAAAAAGTCTAAATTAATTAATGTGATTGTTTAAATTGACTGTAGAATAGGAAAATGAAAGATGGTAAAAAATCAATTTAAACCATAGAACATAGGAATTATGGAATACGGCGGTGTAATGGATAACGGTTTGGATTGAAGAATCGGAGAGACGAGTTCGAATTCCAGTTGAATCAATTATATTCATTTACCTGTTAATAATCTTGGGAAAGGTATGAATACACTTATTCTCCACCCAGCTATGGGTAAATAGCAGGACAGACTTGATTCTATAACCTTGGATAGCAACTTCTCAACCGCAGAAAGAAATGGCAACCTACTACGGGAAAAAAATTGCCTCGTCAGTCATTTATCGACAGATACATGATCGCCAAAGCATGTCTCACGCATGGCACATAACTTACTGACATTAGCCCACATATTATATGAGTTTTTTTATAATATATTATAATAATAGTTGGACAAAAATATTACTCACGCCTAATGGGTAGAGTCGCCTCTATCTTAATATATCAATTTCTTTCAAAATTTAATTTAAAACATATACGCCTTGAAGCTGAGAAAAAAAAGAGATGCGTTTACGTTTTTGCATTATATCATGCTTTGTATCAATGCTAGTTAAACTGCTACCAACCCAGCATGTCATTAAGGCTCTATTTGTGATCTGCTGACACAGCGGAGGTTTGAGAAGTTTCGGAATGGGGATATGAATATTGAAGACGAGGCTGGTTGAGGACGTTTATCTACAAGAAATACTCACCATCTGAATACACCAGTTGAAGAAAGTGTCAGAGAAACATCTCAGATAATATATCAGCATTTCAACAATATCTGACCACATAAAATAATTGGCAGTTTGAAGACACTCGATAAATGGCTTGCCCACGAATACAATGACAGAAAGAGTTCGAAGTGTTGAAATGTGTTCGATGTTACATCTGCGAAATTCGAATAATCCGTTTCTTTATCGCATAGACAAAGGTGATGAGAAACGTACCCTTTATAAAAATCGAAAACGATCGCCATCAATGGTTCCATTGTGACAAAGCGATCAAACTGTTTGCCAAACTGATCTTGCACCAACTTAAGATTATGGTTACTGTTTTGTGTCCGCCATTTGCGTAAAATGCTGCCGGCACTGGTTAATCAACATGGTAAAATTCTGCTTCATGACAATGCTCAGCAAGATGTTGTCGATTTGACACTGAAATGGGATACTAGACTTTACCAGATCTGCTATATTTCCCTAGTCACACAGCTGACTACCGCAACTTCAAACATTTTGACATTCTCTTATGAAAATAAAAAAGAGATTCCGTGTCAAAAGAAGATTCAGAAAATACATTCAAAGATTTCTAGACGTCCAAAACTTTAAAGATTTATCATAAAATCATGAATAACTTGTAACTTGATGGCAGAAATGCATAAATATCCCGGATTTATAGTTCGACTCAATTAAACATTATTTAAATACATTAATTCGAAATAAAATTTAATTCTAAAATCGGATATTAATTTCTGAAAATACAGATAGCATGCTCAGAGGAAAACGATGGTACCGTCAATTTGTTTAATACTATAGCATACTAAATTGTTAACGCCAAAATAAATTACATAATTGCTTTCATTTTACAAACATCAACTGACGCCATGTTTAATTGTTAAATAATCTGAATTCTTCCCAAATAAATTGGATAAACATTGAGTGTTTACTACAGTGTTTACCAAAAGTATATAGACATTTTGAATTATTATAAGGTGGCCTTAACGCAGTGGATCTCTTGTAATGGGAACAATGACAGGCGTAAAGCTCTAGAGCGAAGACGGGAATAAACACGAAGACAGACAGTTATCAATGACAAAAAATGGTTTCTGAATCGGATGACGCAACGCACGCTCCAGGTTAATAAATTAATCATTTGGAAATAAATATTCACCATATTCAACCAATGGTCCGCGTTTCCACGGTCAATAAAAACATGCTTCGTGACAGCCATTGTTCTTAATTATTCCATTTTAGTTATAGAATTGTTTATTTTTGTATTGAATTTTTGCTCTTATGTTATATATTGTTTCGTTTTTTACATTGAAGAGTTTCTTTTCTCTTATGAATTGTTTACTTTTTATATTGAAGTGTTTCTTTTTTGTTATGAATCATTTCTTTCTTTTAAATCCATTTCACTTTCATATTTGCATTCTACTATAAACATCGTTTTCAACCTGATTAATTTTCGATTGAATATACGACCAATAATTAGAATACTTTGATTTGCAAAATCTAAAATATTTCGTTCAGTCTTTTGCAATGGCTTTCCTCAATTCGACTTGTATCTTTCCTGTATCCCAAGAAAAAGGCAGGTGAAGCGAGTTCTTGCACAATTTTTCTAAAAATCTGATGATACGTTTCTATAACTCTTTCCTGTTTTGAGGTGCATGTCGATTCTTACTGTACGTTACTTAACGACATGCTGAATAATTTACAATGGTCTACAATTCGAGTGATGAGGTTAGAATATGTGGATTTGATGAAAACTCCATTTTGAACTGTCTTTTCACTTCTAACGGCATTTTCAAATTCCAGTTTCACTTTATGATAAATTATCTTTGTTCAATACGTAAGCTGTCTGCCTGTGCTAAATCTTTAAAATGAGGAAAATGAGTTATCAGCACTTAAATTGGTTTACATTTTACGAGACACACTACAGATTTTGAAAATATTAAATTATGAGATAATATGTGAGGGAAACAAATGTGCATTTCCTGCGGGTGATCAATGTTATGTCTCAGAGAAGAATCAGCAAGTCGAATATTTGATGTATAGTTGGCTTTTATCAACGTTTGAGTCCCAGCCGTATAAAACTAAGTTAAAAAAAGATACGCATCGAAAAACACAAACAATAATATTGTAAGTTAATCAAGTTATACAATGCAATGCTTGATGAATTTAGGAGAGAAAATGAATTCTTGTTTCGTAATAAAGTTTACCCTATATAATTCGTTTACAAGTAGGTCGCTTATTAAACTGAGTTATACGCACACTCCTACGCACACACACACACACATATATATATATACATATATATATATATATATATATATATATATATATATATATATATATATATATATATATATATATATATATATATTAATGCCTGTTTCATTAAATAATATAGACAATTCTAGTCTATTTATTTTAAGCAAATTCTTTTCGTATTGTCTGATAAGCTTCATAACATTATCTTTGAAAGACGAAAGAAAATCACCATATTGAAACATGCTTTTTAATCCTATCTAAGCTTTCTGATTACATAAGCCATCATCAGAAATGACTAGTATATTGCAATAAATTAGACAATTCACTGATACTAACAATGATAGTCTGTTTTGTTTGCATGGAAGATTCCCAACCAACGACAAACTCGTGGATACGAGACGCTGCAACATAGACTATGAAAACTCTACAAATATACTTAAATGCCTATATTTGATAACAGAAGCAATTGACTTATAGAAACGGCTTCCCATACTTAACACTTCTCGTTTTCACTCTTGCGTGGTCTTTTGTGATGTCATGGGCCGCATTTTGATTTTCGCTTCAAGCGGGTTGTATGAAGGAGTGTGCCGTTGATGGAAATCTTCCATGCAAACAAAACAGATTATCATTGTTAGTATTAGTGTATTGTCTAATTTATTTTAATGTACTTGTCATCTCTGATGATGGCTTATTTAAGCCAAAAAATTAAATAGGATTAAAAAATATGTATCAATTTGGTGATTTTATTTCGGTTTTTTAAAATTTTCCAGAAAATAAAATATACTTTTCTGAAACTTTATTTGAGAAATATTTGCTGAGTTAATGTAAATTAATCTGGTTTGAAAAAGTTTTATTTACTTTAATTATAAATAACAGTGAAGTGCTTTTTTTAAACAGAAGCGGTGATTACGCGCTTGACACCGTCACTTGACGCTCGTAGATAATTTGAGAACCGATGAAAAAACTGTCACCATCTTTATTGCTAAGAAAATGACAGATGAGCTTTTTTATATATAATTTTTAAGTACTCAGTAATCCAAAAAATGTTGGAAAATATTCTCTGTAATCTAATTTTAGGAATGTTGAATTTAAAATTACTTTAATCATCGCCTTTATTATGCCGTGTACGGCCGACCATACTACCAAACAGGGCAAAGTTACGTAATATGTTGTATTGATAAAAAATAATATTGGGGTAAACGACGTTTATATTGTTTTTTTTTTTTAATTTTCGATTGGTAAATATAATTTTCACTTAATAACAATGTCACCTAACCTGTTTGAAATAATGCAGAATTTTAAACTATTGATATTATTCTAAATTATTTTATTTAAAAATTTCAAAAATTAAAACTATTTGTATACAAATTCGTTTTACATCAATTTTTTTTTCTTAATTGTCTTATTTATCAAAAATTAAAAGCTATTCTAATAATATAATGTCCTAGTTTTATTGTATTTTTTATTTTATGATTGCGAGTAGATGTTCGGGAAATGAGCAGTACTTCGAATTAAACTTTATATTCTCAAATGATTCCTGTTTTTAACTAATAAAACACATTTTGAGATTGCAATTTAATTTCTCGAAAGTTCATGAGGCTAAGTAATCGGGGGTAACATATGTAAAAAATATTTTTTTTTTCAAAGATTTTATGAAAAATATCAAAAACAATTATATTCATTTATGAATTAATCGTGAAAGTTTCATAAAAAATTATACTTATTTGATTTTAGCAAGAATCTCCAAATCAGTGTGACTTTTACTTAAAACACTGATCCTAAATATTACGTCGACCGCTGACGTAAAAAGTAAGATTTGTAACCAAGATTTCGAACTAGAATGAATTAAGAGATTTAATAAAATAATCAAATGTAAATTGTTTTTTCGTCTTAATAATAACATAAATATTCCTACGATAAAACATTAAGTTTGGGGGCCTCCTTTTTTCATTATGCTAAGCTGTATTCGTCAGCGAGCAATCGAGGTACCTAATTTGTTTGCTGACAAGAGAATTCAATCCTCATTCTGTAATATATTCCAAACACTATACATGGGATAGCTAGGATTTGAAATGTCTCATTGAATATCATATATAAAGACGATGATCAGATTTGATGGGAAATATTACATTGGCGCCTGAAAGTCACAAATTAAGCAGAAAATAATAAATTAAAACGTCTGTTTTGTAGTTAAGTATTTGATTACTTATTAAGTAAGTTGGTGGTAGAGATTCGGTGAGGTTGTGAACGCCTACAATGCATTTTACAAAATATATTTCTTGACGAAATCTAGTTTCGTAATATTTTATGCTGAAGTGTAGAGTGCATTCCCCAAAAATGAATGTTTTCTGCAACAATAAGTTTTATTCCTAGTAATAAAGTGTTTTACATATCAAGATAAATTTAGAGTATATAAGAAAAATATGAAAGCGCCTCGCCTTTTCGGAATTATTAGAATGCTAGCCAAATCTAATATAATTAGTTTAATCCAAATTATATATTCAATGCAGGTGCCTTTTGACAGACAAGTCTAATAATTGGGTTATTTTCTGTATACCATCCTCACTAAAAGCAATATTTTGTAATATAGCAGGCTGACATCATTTTATAGACTGAAGCGTCATAATAGTATCGATATGCTCACATGACAATATAAGAATTATATATGAACTAGCTGAATTACCCGCGCCGTGTTGCTTGTCACATTTATTTTCTAATGAAATTGTGATTGATTTTAAATAATTTTTTTTTAAATTGTGGATAAAAATAATGCATTTCAATATTACTCAATGACCTTGCCGATGCGACCTCCATCATCTGGTTTTCTCCTTCTATATTTTGGATAGGAATAAATCCCTTGTTCAAATTTAAATTTAATTTAAATCAAAGGCAAAAATTTCACTGATTTGTTTATGCGAATCCCCCCCCACGCGAAACCCTTTGATTAAAATGAAATAAAGTTATCCATGTAGTTTCAGAATATTTATGCTTATGGGGGTCTATCTCCAATACCCTAGGAGTTCGATGACAAACAATCAGAGAGACAGAGGCTACAACTTAGAATAAGCGGATTATGAGTGAAATTGTGTCATGGAGATAATAATTGTTTCTTGTTAGTACTAATACTAAAATCAATATAACGACTAGTTGTGCTGCAACAAAAATTCCTACCACTCTAGGTATTTTTGTGATGATTGGTAGGTTCAAGCGACCACGCAAAATCCAATTTAAAGAGGGCCGAGTTATTTTCGCTGTATAGTTTGTAAAGAAACAGTCAATTGATAGGACAATTATTATGACGTGTATATTTAAAAACTTGGCCAAGGAATCAACAGCAGGGAGGGTATGGAGGAGGCCCTGAAGGCGTTAAGCATTTGTCCAAAAATTTTAGCAAGGAGAAAAAATGCTCTATGGGACCTCCTCCTACAGACAGAAGAACAGGCAAAAAGATTAGCCGGCTGTTTCTTAAATACGAAATCTTTAAGACTACAAACCGAATATATGGGCACCCGTCGAACAAAGGTGACGGTTCATGGGGTACCCATAGATATTTCCGGTGACAGACTCGGGGCCTTCTTCGCCGAATTCGGAGTAGTAAACGAAGTTAAGGCCATCAGCAGTAAGGCAGGAATCGAGACGGGAGATTTTGAAATCCACATCACACTGGACAGAGAAGGATTCCAGAACATCCCAAACATATTAATCCGCCGCAACAGAAGGATGTTGGTAGTGGTGGAGGGCAGAAAGCCATTTTTTTCGTCATGCGGAGAGCCAGGACACATAGCAAAGGCGTGCCCTGAGAAAGAGAAGACACCAGCCCCACCACCTCCAGCACCTGCAGCAAAAACCAGCGCTCCAGAGAAGGAATCCCCGAAACCGGAAGGCGAGTGGAAGGAAGTTACTAAAAGGCGGAAGCCCCAAAGTACGCCGGTTCCACCCCAGAAGGAGAAAACTAAGCCGGAAACGGCAAAGGAGGTCCAGGCTAAGCAGCAGTCTAAACAACAACAGCAGCAGCAACAGCAGCAGAAACAACAACAGCAGCAGCATGATCAGCAGCAGCACAAGCAACAACAACAACAGCAGCATAAACAACAGCAAGGAGGAGCTACAGCAGAAGCAACATCAGGAAAAGCAACAGCAGGAGAAAGCCGTAGAATCAATGGATGTTGACATGCCTCCTCCTCGTGCTGTAAAAAGGTGTAGGGAAGAGGATTCGGAAGAGCATGAACAAAGACTCTCTGGTCAAAGCAGGGCGGAGCGAAGCCCAGACATAACCAGGCGGCACTCCCTCCCGGCTTCACCAATAAGGAAGCTGAATACTGATAGAGATAGGAGCCTCCCTACTTCCCCTTCCAGTGCTCTATCCTCCTCCCCCACCATTTCCACCCCCCAATTCTCTGAATACATCACCCCAAGCATCCACTTCTTCCCCTCCCCATCCTTCAAGAGAGAAGAAAAAGAAAAAGAAAAAGATGTTTGAGAGCCCCGAGACTATTTGTCAGGTGGACAAAGAGGAATATAAAAAGGTCCTCTCAAAACATAAAAGGCCCCTTTTAAAGGTTTTATATAAAATGTATGAGGTAGATGGTAAAACAACAGAGGACCCTCGCAATTTCCCCAAAGCACCAGGGGTAATTACGTGGGTGAGGGACACTGGGAGCTTCCTAAAGGTATGGATCCATCTTTTCGAAGCAAAAGAGGCCTTCCCGAACATCAGAATGCCGGAAATGGACGATCCGGAGAACAAGAAGCTACGCAAATTTTGTGCTGGGAGGGTCCCGGTTTTGATCCACCCCTCCTTATATAGGGCCATCAAATTAACATACCCCACGGATGTCGGTGGTATTGCCCTGGATGGAAGCATTACATCAGAGTTGGGTGTAGGGAGCCTGGGGCAATCCGTCGGGGTCCTATCCAGCTCGGATTTCCGCTCGGTATGTGAGTAGGTTTTTGCCTTAATTCTCTTTTATATTTGCAGGCCTAGAAAATGGAAATGAAGATAGCCAGTCTGAATGTGAAGGGCTTGAAAGATCGGGGTAAGGCTGCCCAACTGCTTCGGGATCTCTTGTCCTTCGGTGTGGATGTTGCCGCGATCGAAGAGACCCACTTTGTTTGCACATCCGATGCGTGTGTGCTGGAGAATGACTTTGTCATCAATTCAGCATATGGGAACCGGTAGGCCAGAGGAGTTGCTTTGTTGGTCAGATGTACTCTTGATGCGAAGGTGGACCTTGTACATACCGATGCCGAGGGCCGGTTAATCGGAGCCGATATTGCCGTGAAAAGTGGTTCGTTTCGGGTCGTTGCGGTTTATGCGCCCAACGACCGGGAGGAGCGGGTTTCCTTTTTTCGGCGGTTGGGGCCGTTCCTAGTTGATTCTTCGCGTTTAGTTTTAATGGGGGACTGGAATGCCATCCTGGACCTCGGGTGGATAGCGGGAGAAGGGGCGATCGTAGCCTGGTCGATCTGATTGGCGATTATGGTCTCGTCGATAGATACCGGGTCGATCATCCCGGGGGGAAAATGTGGACGTGGGCTCATAGCTGGCCGTCTGACAAGGTAGTTAGCTACCTTGACAGAATGTTAGTTCGTAGAGCCGACATGGACTTTGTTAGATTGTCCCACGTTCCACTGGGTAGGCTACACGGATCACAAAGTCGTTTGTGCCCGGGTGGCGTTAGAACATAGGCCTAGAATGGCTGGTTACTGGAAGTTCAATTTGTCTTTACTGGACAGGCGGGGCTTCCAGGAGCAGCTAATTAAATTAGTGCAGCGGGAGCTAGTGGGGGCGGTTATCGGGAATACGTGGTGGGTTCGACTTAAGGATAGAATTAGGTCTTTCACCACTGATTTCAGCCAGCGGCTCGCCCTAGATAGAGCTGATAAGGTGAAGACACTTAAGGCTAATTTTTCCCGGGCGGAGGGTGGTGGATCCCCTAGAGATAGACCTAGCGAGGGAGGCCCTGCAGCGTTCGAATAGCGAGCGCTACATGGGTCAGGTAATTAGATATAAGTTAAGTAAGATGTTTTCTGAAGCCGTGAACCTGGGCGCAGAACAGCGTCGGGAAGAAATCCGTCGAGGTGGTGATCGTTACATTCGTCAAGTCGAAACCCCGGAGGGGCGTACTCTGCGGTCGACTGACGACATGTGCGAGGCGTTTCGGCGGCATTTCGAGAGCCATTTTCCCAAGCAGCCTGGTCTCCGTGAGAAGGAGTTTCGCTTCTATTTGGCTGACTTTTCTCGGCTTGCGCCGACTGAAGCGGCTAGCTGCGAGGGAGAGATCACGGAGGGCGAAGTCTACGAGGCACTGAAGAAGGTCGGCAGAGGCAAGTCGCCCGGTCTAGATGGTTTGCCTTATGAATTGTACTTGAGGCTGTCGCACATCTTTGTCCCGATTTTGACAGCAGTGTTCAACAACTGGTTTCGGTCGGGGTCCATCCCCAATCGCATTTCCAGGGGTGTGATCACTCTGTTGAAAAAGGGCAAGGTTGTTGGGGGGAAACTAGATGATTATAGGCCCATAACTCTGCTAAACACAGAGTTAAAGATTATGGCCAAGATCCTGCAGGAGAGTTTGCAGTCAGTTGCCGAGTCTCTGTTGGGACCTGAGCAGACTCGTTCTGTGAGGGGCCGAACAATTCAGAGCAACCTGCATTTGATCCGCACGACCCTAGAGGGCGTAAAAGACGACGACGAAGCCGCGCTAATCAATTTGGATCAGTCCAAGGCATTTGATAGGGTCGACCATCGCTACCTTGCTACTGTCCTGCAGGCCGCCGGATTCGCACCCGGCTTCTGCCGCTGGTTTTGCCTCCTGTATCGCTCCCCCAGTGCTGTGGTGCAGGTGAACGGAATGTTGTCGGGCGCTTTTGTTCTGTCGAGGTCGGTTCGTCATTTTTGTCCGCTGTCGCCTCTCCTGTATGCTTTGGCGTTGGAGCCTCTCCTGCGCCGGCTGAAGGACGAGGCGTGCAGTCCGGCCCTACGCGGTATCGCCGTTCCTGGAGGGTCTCGAGCCAGGGTTACCGCGTACGCCGATGACGTATCTGCTTTCGTGTCGTCCCGTGGTGACATTGAGGCGGTACAGAAGGCGCTTGATCTGCACGAGAAGGTGAGAGGGGCCAAGATAAACCGCGACAAGTCGTCCAGCTTGCGGTTAGGTGCCTGGAAGGGCGTGATCTTCCGGGCCGCTTCGGTTGGACGGACGGTCCTGTCCGCATTCTTGGAGTGTTGTTTGGACCCGACCTCCAGCTGGAGCAAAATTGGTCTGAAGTACTAGCAAAGGTCGTTTCTGCCGGTAAGACTTGGAATCGACGGAGGTTGTCCGTAAATGGCAGGGCGGAGGTGTGTGTTACATACATTTTCCTCCTGATTCTTTATCGATTGTTAGTACTTCCTCTCTGTAAGGCCCACAAGAAGGCGCTCGAGCAAGCGCTATCCTCCATTTTATGGAGGGGACGCGCGAACAGTGTCGACAGACGAGTCTGCACCAAACGTCCGTGTCATGGGGGTCTGGGAATGCCACACTTGAGGAGTCACATCCGTGCCTCTCGGTTGGCTTTCCTACGCCGTGCATTGACTAGAGGAGACCAGATTCTGGAGGGGATTGTTAGGGACGCGTTCCCTAGCCTTACCATTAGTCCCCCCATGTCGAGGGTTGAGCGCCGTTGTAAACCCCGGGATGAATCGCATTTCCTCCGTGAGTGTCGGTTAGCCTTGAAGGCTATTCCGCGGTCCAGTGACCTTTCACGGCCTAGGAAGGTCTTCTATCGGGGATTAGTGGAGGGTCGCGCGAAGGATCCCCTACGTGATACGCTCTGCTGTTCGGAGAAGGAGTACCGCACCTACAGGTCTTGGGCGCCAGCTGCGGATTATCTCAGTAACCCTGAGTTTTCGCTTACCTGGCGATTGGCTCGGAATCGGCTGCCTCTCAACGACAAGGCTTTCATATGGGTCTTGGAGGATTTGCCTGTGACAATGTGTCGCCCCCGTATTCCGGGGTGAAACGAATGGTGTTTCTGACGCTGCTAGCCACAGCTCGAATGGTGATATAGACGACGCGAATGGAGGAAGTCTTGCGAGGCAATAGTCTTTCGCATCAGGATCTGATCCGATTCTTTGAGCATCAGCTCAGGATGAAGATTAGAACTGATAGAAAACGATTGCATTCGACAGACTTCAGTGAAAGGTGGGTAAAAGAGGCGAGCTTGGTTCGTTTGAACGGGGCTATCCTTCATTTTCTTTTCTAGGTCAACCTAATTCACATCGGGGTGGTTTCCTGTGGAACCCTCCCCTTGGTTAGGTTAGACAAGCTTAAGTGTACCTATTTAATATGAGTAAGTGTTGTTCTCGGCCTGTTTCCCGGCCATCTTTTTAGTTATGATCCAAGTCGAGATTCCCAACCTCCCTAGTTTGTTTTGACCTCTTTTTCATCTCAACTGGATCAGCCTTTTACTTCCCCATGTCCGAGTTATTTTATCTCTTTCCCACTCCCTTAGCGAGAGTGCTTCTTGATTTTGTCTTCTGGGCAGAATACAGCGGCCTCTCTATTTTGAGTGTTGGACGGGCCCTACTAACATAAATTATCTTTAGTTTAAAAATTTGTTGAATTTTAGTTAGTTATGGGGTTCTCTCCCTCCCCTTTCAAGATTAGAATTTTATATATTTTATTATCATCAAATTTTTATGGTGTGAGGCTCGTTTTTGTAGGTCCCCCCTGGTGAGGATGTGGTATTATGGTGTATGGAGGATTGAATGGTGACGGACGAATTCTTGCGGTGAATGTGTCAATTGTAATGTATGAATGGGTCGCGAATCTGATTAGCTAGGTATAGGATAGTTAGTTAAGACCAGCCTTCACCCCTCCCTTTTTTCGGCCTTGTGCCACAATTTGTACATTTTTGTACGAATAAATAATGAGAATGAATATCAGCACAGATGAAGTCTTGAAGCAACAGAGATGTGGTTTTGCAAAAGCATATTGAGAATAGCATGAACAGAACATGTGATTAACGGGGATGTTTTAGAGAAAATGACAACGGAAAATACAATCACATTAAAATGAGAAAGTGTTGAAATTTCCGGAGACATAATACGGAAAGAGGGTTTTGAATATTTGACCGTAACAATGACAGCAAATATAATACGATTATAGTCTTGTATAGAAGCCAATTGTCAATTTTACCGATATCTCACTTCTTGTCCCTTCATGATGTTGGTCAAAATGGCCCACCACAATGCTCTCGGTAGGCATGTTATATGCTGTTTGCCTCTGAGCCGCTTGCATTCAATCTGACTTGTGAATATAAATTTTTCGAACCCCTTTTACCACATAATATGCCAAAAAACTGTCTCTCTCTGGTGTTAAGTTTAAGTGACATTTTTGTTTTGTATTTTCTTGAACTTAGATATTAGCAGTGTCCTTCTGTAAAACCTCATCTATCTTGATTCAAGTCTCGTTTTCACCTCTGTGGAGATTAGCCATCTTTTACTGTCATATAGGAGGACTAATATAATGTAACAGTTTATTACTAATTTCTCTGTTTCTAACGAAATTTTCCTGTTTTGTAATACTTTGCTTACATTTAGGAAGGCATATTTCGCTATCGTTATGCGCTATCGAAATTCTATGTCGCACTTTCCGCCTGCTGTTAAAACCAGATACTTAAATTGTTGTATTTGGTTGATTTTGATATTTCCTATTTGTAATTTACATGTTGGACGCTTCCTGTTCCTGTTCCTGACAGACTCACATTCAGGTAAATAGGCTATATTAAATCTGAATATTTACATGCATATGTTTATGCTTATTTTCCGAGAAAAAAGAAAGTTTCCTTCTTCATGTAATAGAAAGAGTTCAACATTTTAAAGTCAAAGCAGCCAATGGATATGTTTTCTAATAAACGTAAATATCAAACACGAGAAAGCGTATTGAATCATATATCAAATCACACACTGAAAAAAATAACTACTACACTTATCCGCTATAATCGACAAATAAATTTTCCTGTTATATAAGGTATAAGGAACTGAGTTTAATTTATTGGAGAATGAGATAAACCGAGTCCTATTCTCAATACCGGAGGCCAATATATATATACGACTTCATACTTTGGGATCTGACATCTTTTATCAGATACGCTTGCACCAGACGACTTCTTGCTTTTCCTTAAACCAAAAATAAAAATGAATTCACTAGCTTTTCCCCCTTTTGAAATTTTTCTTATCATTTCTTTCATATCGGTTGATTTAACTTGATTATATCTTGTGTGTTTTATATTCCATTTGTAGATTCTCCGATACGTAATCCACTTATACTTAAAACTTTCTTCTGATGCGACTTCGTTTCTTTTATCTAATATCCTTTTTCCGTATTGTTTACAGGCAAAAGTAGAGAAAGTTTCTCATCACGAAAGTTAAGTAAAGTTATCGAATCTTAAAAAAAAGATCGACAACTGATATTGACTTCTGTTATCATTTAGTTATAGAGAAAGATATTCCGTGAGAAGTGTATGAAGACACAATTCACCCATGGAGAACGAGCCAAGCATGACTGATTTTTGAAATAAACAATGGAAAATTATACCCGGAAAAAAACTCTGATATATAGTATCTCTGGCGATTATATAATGCGAGAAAACCACTCGATTATATAGCTTATCCCCCACGAAATATGCAATTTACCAAGAAAGTCGTCATCATATAAAGTCTAGTTAAATTACTTCGAGAATGACTGCATATTTTTTTTTTATTTGTCCAATTTTCCAAGAGGATAATTTACATCGTGACAAAACGTGCAGATAAAATGAGCGAAGGTTACTTTAGTTCTGATATTTTCAAGTAATTTCAAATAATTTCGACTGTCTCCGTTAGTATCATATCCTGTTTGTTGTCAGGGCTTAAATAAAAATTTGTTGGCCATAAATATTAATTGCGTTTAGTGTTATGATATCAAATAATGTCAATGTGACGTCAGACTAAAAACAGTCGCATGTAGATAAAACGCAACAGAAAAGAATATTGTCAAATGTTTACATGCAATATTTATATACTATTCATAGTAAATGTTTCATGCATTCAAATCATTGTCTACTGTGTTTAAACATATTTGATGTTGTTTTATATAATAAAGTCTTCTCGTATTATGCGTCTGGTTTAAGTTGGCAATGCTCATTATATTAGTATTATCATCTCCTATCTGGATTTTAGTATGTTGTTTGTGATGCAATCATATATATGGTGGGTGTCGTATTGGTTTCGCGCGTGACCACCTCTCGAGTTTCACGTTTTCTCCTCTTTACTTTCCTATTTCAAGTTGTATGCACCTGTAGTTCACGTTTTAAACACTCCAAACTGCGACATGTTTTACTACAGACTGAACATTGTCGATCGTTTTAGTTCAGATGAATGTTATTTGGCGGAACCGTAGACTGGACATGCTTGTGCAAATGGCTTTAAGACCCGCAAAAGAGAGACGGAATTTTCCGCATCTGTCACAGTTCAGGTAGTGACCTTGTGGACCGGGTGCCGGACCATGTTCACCCTCACGAACTGATCGTTTAGAAGCGGCATACTTGACACGCCTAAATTCAAAGGATTCTATACTATCATAAATTAGATTGCGCCACTGATTTCTATCCAATGACATTGTTTCCCATTGAAATCATATATATATATATATATATATATGTGTGTGTGTGTGTGTGTGTGTGTGTGTGTGTGTGTGTGTGTGTACATACGTATATATGTACATACGTATATATTTATATAACATATATATATATATATATATATATATATATATATAGAGAGAGAGAGAGAGAGAGAGAGAGAGAGTACGATTGTCGCCATCTTTAATTTCGCGCATGAGCGTTTAATTTGTCGCCATTTTTTATTTTGCGCATGCGCGTTGTTTGTTTTTCCTTTAGTCGACTGCATAGTATGTAAAGCTCAATTGGCCACCGCCTATGAGAGAAAGAGCACCATGTCGCAATTCACTCCATCAGAAATATGGAAATGACACGGTGTTCTGCTTTGCATTCGCGCCGGAAGATTTTAGCATGTTTATGTATTAATATGAGGAATGTGATGAGGATTCGGAAAGAGTTGGATGTGCCGAATGGGGATTTGGAAGGTTTTTGTAGTGATGATCAGTGACGGCGACGTTATGCCAACATTCATCTTCCTACAGTTCTTCAGTCTCAACATGGAGATCTACATTAAGTGCTTGAGGTACTGATGCCCTGGATTAAGAGGGTGGCTGTTGGTAGACCCTATGTATGGAAAGGGACTCTGATTCATGCAACACATGCAGGAGAGTCCAATAATGGCTGCCAGATAATTTCTCTGACCTCATCACTCCTTATCTGGACATCTAAATCTCCAGACTGTAATTCCTGAATTATTAAAGAAAACTCCTTGTAACATCAAAGATGAAATGAAAACAAGTGTTAAGGCAATATTCACCAACTTAAACCAGGAGACAGTCTGGAAGAGCTGCAGGGGATTCTGAAGTCGTTTTCAGGCAATAGTTGAAACCAATGGCGATTATATTGTTTAAAATTACTCTCTATTATTTTAAGATATATTTGTGTAATTTTGGTAAATAAATCCGTTAAAATGAGATATTTAATTTTTGCGTAATTTAGACAACAATTTATCTTTTGCAGCCTGTACATAAATATAAATCTGTTCACACACACAACCATATATATATATATATATATATATATATATATATATATATATATATATATATATATATATATATATATATATATATATATCGTGTGAGTACGAGCGCGAGATTGAAAGTGATTGTGGAATCCTTCAAAGAAAATATAACGATGTTTTAAATTAAAGTGATTTTCTTAAAAAAAATGAATAGCCACGTCTATTAACTTTTGATATCAGGCCGCCATACTTACATTATGCATTTCCGGATATTGTTTAATCCCAAAATATTCCGTTACATTTCCTTTTATGCATTTATTGATGTTAATTTCTATCTCACCGATAGCAAGTCTTTGGCTTTCATGTAGACTGCAATCTTTAGATTTCCGTTGATTAAATAATATATATTTATGTTTTTATATATATATATATATATATATATATATATATATATATATATAGAGAGAGAGAGAGAGAGAGAGAGAGAGAGAGAGAGAGAGAAAGAGAGAGGGCATTGTTATATTACTTCGGGTAATATTTCATCAACACCAGTGCTCAATGTGGCACATTTTTGTATTTCTCAGTATGAATGTTTCGCTATATATTTAATCGAATTTTGTGACGGTATATGAAACACAATATTATATCGCGGACACATATAAAAAATAGAAATGAAATAAAACAGTAAGATATCATTGTAACACAGATGTCTAACAGACAAATAGATAGATAGATAGATAGATAGATAGATAGAAATAAATGTGAACATTGAAGTCAACACTCAGATACGACAGTCTGTTTCATGTTAGACGCCATCGTCACTCCGCCTGATGATTGCGTCTAGCATGAAACACTCAGTCGTCTCTGAGTATTTTCCGCAATGTTCAATTTTATATTTACATAAGCTCTGATACTGAGCAATTTATCCTATAAATATGGCATATTTTAAATCTATATTTCTTCATAGATCTATGGATACTCATATTAGATAATCTATTTTTATTATTAAACAGTATATTCATTTAATTAGATCTACCGGCCTGAATTTTCCAGAAATATTATTAGCGGGTGCCTATTTTCCTAATTTTTTTTTTTTTTAATCATATCACCCCAAGCAAGGCCGGAGGCCACTATCACGCAAGAGGGGTTGGAGGAAGAGCAGATAGGAGTGGCAAGGGAGGGGATGTGGAGAAAGAGAAAGTCAGTGGGTCGATCAAGGCAAGGGGGCCACAAAAGATCCTGAGCGAGAGCAGATAGGAATGAGAAATGAAAGGATGTGGAGAAGGGAAGTGTATAGATCAAGGCAACTGGAGATGTCGATTGACGCTACACTTAAACCGTTGGAGATTGTATTTGTCAGGGAAACAGTAATAGGGAAGGGAGTTCCATAGGCGAGATGTGCGAGACATGAAGCTATTGGAGTAGAAGAGACGTCTACATCTAACAGTTTCCACGGTGTAGGGGTGGGAGCGGAATGCCAGCCTTGTGGGGCGTTTAAATTCACGAGGCATGGAGACAAGCGAACGCAACTCCTCAGAACAATTACCGTGGAAGTACTTGTAAAAAAGGCAGAGCGAGGCAACATCGCGTCTGTGAGAGAGCGACTGGTCGCGTCGGATAATACCTCTGTTTCTTATAATAAATCAAATAATTATTAAATTGGTTAGATAAAAGTCCGTAACCAATAAGTATAGTCGTATAGTAGAAGGTCACTTTTATATTATGATATTGGTATGAGAATCATGGCAAGGATTTTATTGGCGAACTTGTTAATTATTTCTATCATCATGTCCGGATATATGAATACTTCGCCAGAAAATTGTAAGCGTACATTAAAGAACAAATATTTTCATAAAGCGAAATTAAACCAATTCCATCACGAATAAGAAGTGCGTGTTTTAATTTTATCGTGTCAACCTAATCGCCAGACCGAATAAAAAATGAATGAATATGTCTGGTGCCTTTCGAAAATGTCCTAAAACAAAGAATACAGTGAGAGAAAAAAGATGTCTTCGAGCATCATGAGATTTGCGCGGTAAGACACAATAAGATCGTTTCTGAAGAATGAAACAAAGGATTTACGAAGCAAGACCTCCGATAAACAGAACGTAATATTTTAATTGTCAGAAATAAATTATTAAGGAAGCTGATGTCTACATTCAGGAGATCAAATCATTACGCTTTCTGTTGACGTGAATGGAGCGATTATACCAAATCAGTTGTTAAATGTGCCCTTGAAAATTCGGACCACTATGTCAATATTCTTACCAGAATCTCTCTTGAACATTAATTAATTTAGTCTTCGTCAATGCATCGAATATTTGTGCCACGCCTTGTCTGATGATTCTGCTATATATCTAGATATGCTTGACAATATTCAAGGAAGAGTCTGCAACGTTATCGGTTCTGACCTGGCCGCTTGCTGCAGGCACTTTTCCACCGCCGCAGCGTATTTATCTTGTTACTGTACTATAAATATTATCACGGTATTCGTTCTGATGGTTTTTTCCTCTTTGCTTCATGAATATAAGCGCAATACAAAATCCTGCATTGCTAACAAAGTTAATCTGGACATTGGTTTAGAAAAGGACAATCAGTCTGTGGGTGACTAGAGCAAGAGATGGCTTGTAAATTATAATGTCTCTAAAACGAAACTCCTGTCATTTACCGACCATAGAGAAACATCTAAGTCTCCTATCATCACTGAATATCAACTTCACGAGAGCTTCTCACTGCACCTTCTTGGTCTCATGTTTTTCTAATGACCTTAGGTGAAACAAATACACTGAATCAATAGCTGCATCTACCGCAAGGAATGTTCGTTCTCTGTGTCGTGCCAGAAGGTTTTTCTCGTCTGAATCCATCCTTCACATCTATAAATCTACCATTTGTCCATGCACTGAAAAATGTTGCCCTATATAGATGGTTCCCCTGCTGTTAATCTCGAGGTTCTCGACAAAATCCAATGAAGGATATGCAAGGTGGTCGGTCTTCACCAGGATATCTGCAATCCAGTCACTTTCTCACAGTCATGATGTAGCTTTCCTTTTCTACAAATAATTTGATGGCAACTGCTCTGATGAGCTAATTTCACTGGTCCATAGCCTGCATGAATTTAAGAGGTTGGCATCTCGGCCCCACTTTTTTACTGTCGAAACTGTTTAATGTAACCGCCGCTTCTACTCCAACAGCTTCTTATCTCGCACTCGGCGGCAGTGGGACTCCCTTCCTTTTACTTGTTTCCATGATAACTTAATCTACAAAATTTAAATATAATGCCAATCGACATATTCTGATACCTTGGCTCCTGTTTTTCATCCTACCTTCAATCCCAGCTCTCTTCTCTTACTTTCACTCTCTCTAAGACTTTGCATGCTACTGGCACTCCAACCTTGCTTGGTGTGAAATGCTTAAAAATATTTAAGAAATTAAGTCTTATTATTTCCCTGTTGAATTTTTAAGTTTTAACCGTAAGTTCTATGCTAGTAGATTCTTCTTACGCACTTCTCGCTTGTTGAGTCCTTTTCCTGCTTCTGACTTATGTTACTACTGTTATTTATATTAAATGTTCTGTTTAACTTAAAATCTTGGACTTCTCCGTTTCTTTCAATCATTTTTGTCGTTTACCGATTAGCGATAAATTTATAATTTATATAAAAATGATTAAAAAATGTTTCTGTTCTATCGTAAATCATTGTCAGAATTTTGTTTTCCAAGCATGATTATATAAGCCTCTAAGATGGAAAGGCATACTTCGAGTGAATGAAAGTGAGGAAATATTATGTGGAGAAGGGACATCTATCATTGCGGCAAAATGACAATCGTGGCCCGCAGAAAAAAAACAAACTTCGACGTGCGTACTACAACAAAAAAGCACTGGAAAAATTGTAGCAAAACACGCCGGCTATTATATTTGGTACACAAGAAAAATCAGTAAAAATAACACAAGAATGGGAAACAGCTGTGTTAAGTTTGGCGATACGCGCTTCACGATATCTACGTTTGATTGACTGATTCGTCTTTTACGGCTTATCAAATATTGGAAGGTTATTTAAAGCCAGAAAATTTTTTAGAGTTGTAGTAAATTTTGCTGAGATAATAATGATTCGATGATACAAGTATAACTAATTAACCCATAGCTGGGGGAGACTAAGAGTATTCATACTTTTTCTATGGTATCCGCGCCTAATTCAATATAACGAACCCAAATGGAAATGAAACTCGGCTCTCCGATGAACAATCCCGAATCTTTATCCACGAGAGCACCATCACATCCAAGCTCACAGAACCTGAGATGACCCACGTAGACTGCGACCAGATTTGACTTTGATTAACTTCGCTGATTGTACTGTGACATGTGGGAATTTATTCGTATTGTATAGACTTCGATCCGTGACTGCGCATATTCTCGTGGGAAACTAAGTTTGATTTTCACATAAAACTGAGATTTATTTACAAACTCCATCTTTTATGAGCTGTAATTGTGATGCAAAGAATAGAATTGCGAAGATAGACCGTTAAGAATAAAAAGTGTTCAACATCAAAAAATACATTATCCTTACAATATATATATATATATATATATATATATATATATATATATATATATATATATATATATATATATATATATATATATATATAACTTATAAAATATATAATTGCTATTGCTTTAATGGAGATCTAAACGTGGTATTTATCAATATATGATCATCTATTTAGACATTTTAAATTGAATAAATAAAGTTTTCATAAAGGGAAATAAAAAAAAATCGTATTAAATCCATGAATATTTGAATGTGTAGTGACGTTTTACACACACAATCAAATTCGATTAGGAAGAAATGAAATCAAGTCGTTCGGTAGGTGTCTTCAAAAACACGAAAAAATGCAAACTATTATTCAAATGTGTAATGATATTATTTTTATAGTTAGAGAATTCAATTGATTTTTTTATTAGAAATTGTCCAACATGAAAATAAAAGAATAACTTAAATAGAAGTTCACTTAATTCAAAGCAAATAAAAAGGGTAACATAACAGTGAAGAAGAAAATAAAATAAAACACTATTGCAGAAAAATGACGGCAAAGTTGGTTGGTCAAATAATAGAATGAATAAAATATTTTCCTGTTTGTAGATGAATTTAATATAGTGTATATTGCATTATATTATTACGTTCTGATACATTTACATCAATTTACATATAAAGTGGGAAAACTGGTAACCATGAATACAAACACACTAACCCAGACACACACACACTCATACATACATATATATATATATATATATATATATATATATATATATATATATATATATATATATATATATATATATATATATGTGTGTGTGTGTGTGTGTGTGTGTGTGTGTGTATAAATTACACATATTCATACATCTATTTAGGCCCGACGTAAAAAAACGTGTATATGTATGATTCTTTAGTTCTGTGCGGCAGAGAATAGAGACGTTAGCATGCCGAGATGTCTATCCTTTCGTTATTACCATATATAGTTTTGTGGCTATCAGCCAATATAATTTTATGCAGTGGAAGTTTTATTTACAATGATACTAAAAAGTAAAATTCAATTTCTCTCCGGGACTCGAAGATCGTATTTAATAAAAACTTCACATGGGGTAAAGGTACCTATATATCAAGCAAGCTAGCGATCTATCTGTGTATCTGTCTATATATCTATGTCAGTGATTTTATTATCTGTCATTTTTTGTTATTTACCTACCTACCTACCTACCTATCTACCAATATATCTACCTACCTACCTATCTATCTATCTATCTATCTATCTATCTATCTATCTATCTATCTATCATTGTCTTTAATATTTATTTAACTCTTCAGGTTTTCTATCTACTGTGAAAGTATCATGTTATGTCGATGAGAAATCATTTCTCAAACACCAATTAAATACCTGACTACTATCAGTCAGCCTTTCGATACTTGACTGACGAGGCAGTAGGTTTTTTGCCTGTAGTAGGTTGTCATTTCTTTCTTCGGTGGACTAGCTGCCATCCAAGTTTATAGAACCAACTCTCTCCTGCTATTTACCCATAGCTGGGGGAGAAGAATAGGATTCATAACATTTCTTTCTGTGTTATACCACGTGCTATGCAAGTTTATAGAACCGGGTCTGTCCTGATATTTACCCATATCTGGGGGGAGGAGAAGAAGAGGATTCATACCTTTCCCAAGGGTATTAGCACGCAATGAATTTAATGGATTCGAATGGAATACGAGCTCAGTTCCCGATTGCTTACTTCGAGCAACTATCCATTAATTCAGCATCCCTCTTCCTGACTACTGCAGTCTTGTAAAATGTTGATCGAATCAGCAATCAACTTTGATAGAGTAAATAAAATTTTTATGCTACTACCACGTAGTGTAGGATATTTAAAGAACATATTTTCACTCGCAAACCAGTCATTTCATAATTAACCACTGACGTAGGTCAGTGAGTTGAGATAATAGCTAGTGATGGGCTCCCGCACAGGGAGCAGAAGATACATGCCTTTTTCAAAAGTATTTATACAGAGTGAATACAAGTATCATTAGTTTAATCCAGGATAACGAAATAAAGACACTTAAACTTTGCGCATATGTGCTATAAACCTATTTATCATGTTGTATAAAATACAATGAAATGATTTACACGAAATCATATATGTATATACAGTAACCTATATATACATATCTATATAGACGTAAGTATGTATTATATATAAATTTATTACATTTATAACACACACACACACATCTATATATCATAAAAGTATATTGCCTATAATAAAAAGCATATTGCATATTATATATATATATATATATATATATATATATATATATATATATATATATATATATATATATATATATATGTGCTATCAATCTATTTAACATGTTGTATAAAATACAATGAAATGATTTACACGAAAACATATATGTATATACAGTAACCTATATATAGACATTTATATAGACGTATGTATTATATATAAATGTATTGCATTTATAACACACACACACGCACACACACACACACACATATATATATATATATATTATATATATATATATATATATATAAAAGTATATTGCATATCATTATATATATAGATATATGTGCTATCAATCTATTTAACATGTATAAAATACAATGAAATGATTTACACGAAAACATATATGTATATAGTGTAACCTATATATACACATTTATATAAACGTAAATATGTATTACATATAAATTTATTACATTTATAACACACACATATATATGTACGTATATATATATCATAAAAAGTATATTGCATATCATTATATATATAGATTATATAAATGCACTAAATATCAGAAGCCACATCTTTTGGGGAAAAAAGTATTAAAATAGATGGCACTGCTAACCCGTAAAAAATAATGGCATAACCAGAATTATGATATTCCACATTGCCCCAGAAAAATAGTTTTGCAGGGAGCTTGTATAAACACTCTAGGATACGATAACAGTGCACTTAAGAATGCTATTCCCAGAAAAAGGTTTTTAAAATAAACTTTTCCATTGAAAAACCAATGATCTCGAACTGGATTAAAAATGTTGATGGTTCATGAACTGAAACCATTATGAAAGGATCCATGATGTGAATTTAATAAATACCAAATAATTAAAATGCCTCGGTTTTTGTATCAGTTATACAAATGTACAGGAGATAATAGAATTGAACATCATGTAAAAGGTGGGCCGAATGTAATTTTGCCCAAGACCTCATATTGCTACAAAGCTAAAACATTAATCTGAAAACTCGAGTTATAATCTTGAATAGATCCGCCACAACGACACTTTCATACAGATAAAAATGCGTGGAGGTAAACACGTTCAGAAATATCTAAACTGTCAGCTATATACAATTCTGTTTAAAGCATCATTAGCGAAGACCATAATTCTTTGAACATTGATGAATGGCGCTATATAATCAACAACAATATATTGTTAAAAGCAATCGAAAACACATCCCTATTCTAAACAGTATCAACATCTAAAATGCGTATCTCATGTAACCCGAAGAGACAAGAATAACATAATGAACATCTTGAGTTTCCACACTATTTAAATCAGAAGGTTAGGAAGGAAACCCCATTATTATTGCAAAGAAGGATAACACTTCCTGGAATTAAAAAGATAATTCCTGAAAAACTGACTTTTATTAATTTCAACAAAAAGAAAGCGATGAATGAAGACTCAATGAAGACACTATACTTCCTTATAATAGTATTTTCACAATTATCTTCCAGAAGATGTATTTTAAGAGAAATATTTTTTTTGAAAATTTCAGTCGATAGTAACACTGTATTAATAAGAAAAATGTTAATATTAGCATTATTATAAACGGCGAGGAAAATATACTAGACTTTGGTCTCCGTATGCTCAAGAAGGAAATCAATAAAGTCGAAATTTAAATAGCAGGAGATGTTTGTTAAATAAATGGCGAATGTTTTCACAGAAGGAAACGGATAGTGTTACCTTTAACATTAACATATTCTTATAGTATTATTATACATGTGAGTATGTTTGCCAAGGGGAACATATGGAGTCAAAAGTCATAACACATCTGCACTGCCCAAGACAAAGAAAGAAGCAAAGCCAGAGACGATTGAAATAGAGATGCTGATAATCCTAACCGATTTATAAGATGATCGAATTAGTAAAGGGAATATATAACAACGGTAAATACATTTTCATAATTCTGCCAAAGAACATGTAGAAAATGAATGTAAAATCCATCGGTCATTCTGGTTTATGAGCCACATAACTAAATTAATCATCGGTGTACAAATAAATAGATCTGGTACCAGAAGATAGATCTGGTATTGTATAGCGACGCGATGCTTTGTTTCAGACAATATAACAACGTGCTATCTATTAGTACTTTTATTAGTAATTCTATAAGTACTTCACTCAAAGCGAGAAATAAGTTTAAAAAATAATTTGAAATGGAACGACACAAAAAAAATCACATGGTATAGCAGAAAAGCTGTAATATCATATAGGACCTGTTCTGACCTACATCAACATGTTTATGGCTAACCTGTATAATTGAAACTTATCGCGCTTTTACTTATACACTGACATGAATGGGAGCGATTATATTGAGTTAGTTCGAAGGACTGATGCTAAAAAGGTTGGTTCACTGTACCGTAACAGACAATGTTACTAGTCAGAATCAATCGTGCAATTTATAAATCTAACATTCAACCGTGCAAGGAATATTATGACCATATCTGAACAGACTGCGATGAGAATTCTAACGAGAAAAAGCTAAAAAAAATACAAAGAAATTATTTTGAGCAACGAGAATCAAGAAGAAGGAAATATCATTTCAAGGACACACACACACACACACACATATATATATATATATATATATGAGAATGTGTCAAGAGAATTTAATAATATAATGTAGGCAAGATATGCTGTGAGTACACTAATTACTGTGTTTGATGCAGTGGATAAAGAAGAAAGAAAAATAGTGAGAGTAAGTGCTCGGATTGACATGAACAAAAAGAGGAAGTTTCGGAGACGGACATTAACAAGAGATAGCACACGTAAAGAAACATCCTATAAAGCAGTTTTTCCACACACACGCACACACGCGCACACGCACACACACACACACACACATATATATATATATATATATATATATATATATATATATATATATATATATATATATACAAGTATAGGATCGGTGTATACGGAATAAATTCCAATAACCAACAAATACTATTCTTAAAAGAGTGCTCAATACAGAGTAGAGCAAATATAATTATTTATTCCAAATTTATAACATAAATATGTTGCAAAATCACTACAAAAATAGCCATTTTGTTTCAACACTTCTGGCGTCTTATCAAATGATGGCGTTGAATGTAGAATGAAGGGGTTTACAAGTTTCAAATCAAACAATCACACCTCGCTCGGGAAAACGCTGTTACATAAGCTGGAATGACCATATGAGAATTAAAAAAAGACAAATTTTTTAAGGGTCGTGAACATATTTCCTGTCTCGTCGCTTTTTTGCGTGTTTATATATCCAAATACCTTTGCATGTTTGTGTATTAAAATCTGATTGTCTATGTATTGTCTTTTGCAATATTACATCCTCACCTGCCAATGTCTTCACTTCAAATGTATCTAAGTTGTAACGAATTTCAGAGCAGCATTAGATCTCGGGGATTCAAGCTGTGCTTTCTGGATTTAGCGGCATGGTAATCGTGAGTTCAATCCCTGGGCCAGTCGGTGTGTACGTTCACACGGTAACGGAGCAGTTGAAACAATGAGAACTAGACGTGGTATCCCTAAACATAGGAAGTGGAACGAAAACAGCCTACCCACATAGATCACATAAAGTGTTCAGTTCGGAAATACCTGTCGGTTATCAGGATCGATATAATCTGCAGAAGACTGGAGAGTGAAACGATCAAAACTTTGTAATAATAACAGCAGAGATGAGAAAAAATATCGCGTATAATGATAGTATAAATATTAATAAAACCTCTTATCAGAAATGTCTCTAGATGAAGTTTATATTTAGAAAGTGCCTCACGATATGCATTTATTTTTTTTTTCTCACACCAAGCAAGTCAAAAATGACACTAGTTCGCGGGAGTTGGGTTATAGGGAGTGAAAATGAAAGAGAATGAGAACCTTGAAAATAGGTATGATTGACAAAATGTCAAATGATGAAACGGATTCAAGAAGGCAGAAGATGGCGATTAACGGTTCGTTTAGATTTTGCAGTCTGTAGTTATCAGGTAAGCATAAAAACGGAAGAGAGATCCGAAGGTAGGAAGTGCGAGTAAAGAAATTGTTAGAGTAGAAGTGGCTGTTGCATTTGGATATTTCAACAGTGGAACCTAGATAACAATGTAGTAGCACACTCACATTCATATAGTCGGAGCAACAGGGAAAAAACCTCTTTAAAGCAGTTTCCATGAAAATATTTGTAGAAAAGACAGTTGAAGCCATATCAATTCGGTGCGAAAGTGAATGAAGTCAAGATGCCAAGTCAAGATCTATTACATTGCAGATCCTTATTGGATTTTATCAAGAATCGCCAGAGGTACTGCAGTGAAAACGGACCAATGAATTCATGGACGAATTTTAGCTATTGAAATGCACAACATGGATTCTGAGGAGGAAAATCCCAATTAGTGAGTTTAATCACCTCTATGCGCAATTTTTTTTTTAATTCTTTGAGAAGTTAACTTATCGCGTGGAGACGGAATGGTAAGAAGCACTTAAAAATCACATCACGAGAGATTTTATGACATATTCAGAATTCTGTCGTATTTTGTAAAATTATGAGAATTTCGAATCAAATCATTTATTTATTCGCAGTAGATATACTGTCCCCATTCATTTGACTATTCAAAAGAATGCCTCGTATCAGTTCATTTCCTCTTATCTAAAACATCCTTGTTATCTACTTTCGACAACCTCATAGGGTACCCCCTCTACTTTGACGACTATCAGGTTAATGATATGATTATTTCACTACAAAGGATTTAGTCTATGGCCGCCAGACTTGACGTTTCCGTTATTTTACCAATACGCCATACGAACCATTGAAACATATTTGATATAAATCAACGCGGGAAAAATTGACATGCATTTTTATATAGCAGAGCAACGTTAGGAAATTTAATGACAACTTTTCTTTGTGTAACACGTTTGTTAACTCGGAATTCATTGGACCAAAGTGATGTTTACGTGAATGTACCTACACATGCGCACGAAGGGAAGGTGGCACTGAAAATGTAACACTTAAATTTGTTTTAAAGTTTATGACCCTATAATATTGTATTTATTTAAATTCTTCGAAGTTTCATATATGATGATTTTCTAAGTGTAGCTTAGTTATTTCAAAATGCCGAAATTTAGGAGAACCCCGTCCCAATCGAACTCACTACTCAGTTCTAATAGTCCAAGCGAGTTAAGCTTGCTAAGTTCGAAGTGGCCTCGGGGTTTCACATATGCATTCACTGTGTCAATTATCACAGATGATAGATTAAATTTCTCCTTCAACCTTTGGCATATTACTTTCTATTATATTAAGTTGTTATTGTTTTAGATGCAGTCCTTATAAATTTTATTTTTTTGTTTTCCACTTTGTCATGAACCTTCCATAAATCAATGTATATTAATAATTCTTCACATTCAATTTATTGACTATATAAGCGAAAGTTTACTTTCTCCAGAATTGTCGTATAATACTTCCTAAAATACATCTATTGGATGCTTTAGTACACATCATCAGTGATGTTTCTAGCCGAGATTCATTACGGTGTCGAGTCTTTCAACATCATACCCATCTCGGCGGTGACCCAGCCGATACTGATCACGTATCGACGTGTACCTTCCGTTAGCTACAATTTTTTTCCATTTTCACCATGCGACTCGTCTTGGCAATTTCTCTTCCAATCCTGGATGATTTTCGATTCACCAGCAATTTGCGCTCTTCCATAAAAAAGGAAGCAAACGAAGCCACAATTTCTATCTGGTAAGGAACATGGCGGCGTGCTTTACTTGAAGTGGTAAGTAACGATATTAATATTCTCACTGAGACATACATGCACGGAGAGAAACGCGCTCAAGCATCACATTCTGCTTCCAGTTATCCCATTGTCATTCATTTTAATAATATCGCCGAAGGAAGAATAAAACCTAAGTGTAGTGAAATAGGAATTTCCAGATATATTGACAATATTTTATTTCTTTCAGATATGTCAACAGTTATATTCAAAGTAATGTGCGAGCCAAAGTTCGTATCTTTTCAGAGTAATTCTACGCTATATGTTGCTGTTTTGATGAATTATGATGTTCTATGCAATACGATATTTAAGATCTATTACTAGAATGAAATGTCTCGGGATCCCCACGCTAAGAAATGAGACGGTATCAAAAAAGATGTGTTATTTAATTTTGGTATTCGTTTTATTAAGAGTCGTAGCTTGGATTCTAAAAGTAGGTGAACTGACGTTACATGAACGCAGGTAGTTCATTGACTCAGCGTCCCTCCGAGTGTGATATGAGGCGATTGCAAACGTGAGTGTGGGAGGCATATCGACGCTTTAGAATTCTTAAGACACTCTGTTGAATACGCAACTTTTTAGAATTATATTAAAAAATCAGGAAATGGCAATCCATCACTGTCAGAATGGAGTCACTCCGGCCAATCACTGACCATTCATGCCCTGACCTTCGTATTCTGTAACTGTTCTGAATTAGACCATATTTTCACCTATGTACACACACACACACATGCATATCGGATGTTCCATTTAGAGATTGTTTATATCATGTATAGTTAATGATTTAACAAGTATTATAAACGTGTGTATTCACGTGCCTAATGTCACGTGATGATGTAAGATTAAGTAGCGCCATTGTGCGTTCATGTCATGGGATTTTCGAAATAGATATCAGGATAAAATAGGGCAAGTTTTAATTGCATGGCCATGTAATTAATGTCTACTATTATTGTTGGAATTAGTGAGATGGTTCGTTCAATTTGGAAACTCAGGAGACATAAAATCCCTCGATTTATATTGTCACACGTGCACAGAGCTTGTTCTGGCAATTTATAGCTATACCTATTGATGATTTATATTAATTTCCAACATTTACTTCCCTGTTACAAAGGACATTTTTGTTTTGCTTTACAGCTCTAGCAAACATGGTGATTTCTTTTAATTATTGACTCCCAAAGAAGGTCCAACATAATAGCCACACGAAAAAATAATATGCAAAATAATGCGAATATCTTTACAAAATAGTTTATATGATGCATTTCATTAAGATGAGAATAGTAAGCGTTTTAATTCATCCAACTTTTATTTTACCGATAGATTTAAAATGATAGTGTATTTTATATTAACATAATAATAAATTACTTCGTATTAAATTAAAAGTCATGCAGATATGATCTTTTATAACCATTTCCATGTTCATTTAGTCCATCAAGATAATCTTTTCCATGAGATAAATTATGATCTGGATTTGTAACAGAAGAAGTGATGCCATATAAAGTGAATCCATAAAAAATCAGAATACAGATTTAATTACTAAGCGGTTCAAAAATACACGTGTATAGTTCAGTTATCAAAAAATAAGAGATATATAAATTGAACATAGAATCGGCGTCACTGGAAGTAGTTTTGCTAAACCTCGCGATTGTAAAAGACGACTCAAAACATGAACCTAAGTATCACGGGTCGTATTCTTAAATTTTCTTCTTTAATCGAGACTTTTATATGGATATGACGCATAGTGAAACAAATGTTCAGAAGCTCCTAAACTGTCAGCGATATGCAACCACTGAAATAGGTTTCAAGCGAATGAATCCTGTAGGTACGAGGGAGGAATATATTTCTTCGAACCTCATGAATTGGCACTGCACAATCACAGACAAAGAACTAAACCAAGAAGACAACATCACTTAAGTACTTTCAACGACAGAAACAACGAAAATGGATAGCACATGGAAATGAAAGAGAAACGAATAGCTTAATCAAGATATTGACGGTCCACAATGTATTCAAATAAAAGTCTAGCAAGTAAACACCAATCAATTTTTAAAATAGTGATAATAGGTACTGGATTTGAGAAACAATTTCCTGATAACATAATTGATTTAATAAAAAGAGTTTATATATTTCAACTGATAAGGCACTAATTTGTCGATATATGAATGCTGAATATTTCCTCAAATGGAAAGAGATAATATTACAGTTACCATTATAGGTGCGAAGAGATACTAAACTTTGACCTAGGGTATTTATCCGCGCGACTACGTTTTTTAAAGAATTTCGCGACGTATTCCATATATACAATTTTACTATAAAATTTATTGATTGTCATATTGCTACGAATATGTGATAGTAAGTCATTCATAAACTCTATCACATACTTATCTTCTACTCAGGCACATGAAACACCTGCTTCAGAAGGATTATGACTCTTGTTTGAGATTCTACCTCATCTAATCACGATTGATGTGTTTTTTAACACGGATCCATTTGCTCCACAGATTAAGATAGATTTCTTCTACATTATTCTGGAACAAAAGACAGGTGTTTCTGTCTGTGAATAAAAGTGGTCAAAGCTCTTCAAAGGGTAAAATTCTCTACCTTGATATTGTTGTTTTAAAATATGTGTCTATTGGAAAAAACTTTAATACTCTATCTGATCTACGGTTACTCCATAATTAATATCATAATTTTCTTCATGATCATTATTTGCCTGACGAAATAAAGGGTTTTACTATGGCTGCGAGAGCATTGAGAAATTTCATGAGAAAAATGTACAATAGATTCTGCAGGCTTTGCTGGCACAAATTATTTTATGTTGTTACTTTTCAGTCTACAGTGTCTCTTCGATTTCAGCCAAAATGAAGGGAAACGCGAACAGATTTACAGTGATTGCAAAAACGTATGTTTGCCTTAATACTTATTTCGACAAGATCACGTAACTGGATTATTTCATTGCGTGAGTGCATCGATGGCTGGCTATAGAGAGACGTGTCCGTACATGCTGCTGCATGCTCACCTTTCTGAGTTTTTCGTCATATTTAGACCTGTAAACAAAGAGGTGTCCCTTTAAAGAAAGTTGCATATTCAATCAAACGGGTGTTATGTTGCAAAACAAAGTAGAACCATGAACACAATTTGCACGCACAGCCAGAAAACTTTCACGTAAGATATAAAATCGTGTAAGCA
>OZ038489.1:110281914-110309414 GCA_964036315.1 Acanthosepion esculentum | reverse complement strand
TAATCATACGTGTGAGGTTACAATGGATTTGGAGTAGACTCATGACAATTGTCAGAGAAGAGTGAACTGACCTGTACAAATCTCGACAACCAACCACAACACCTGAGCTGCGTGGAAGAAAGTTAATATCCTGCGATATATTTTGCGATCATCAGATAACTATTCTTTTAAAGTTATAAAAACACAATGGAACATTAAACGTATTTTTATGCACCCAATTGCTACAATAGGCTCGAATAGTGCTCTGTGATCCTCAACAGAGCAAATATAACAAAAGAACTTTGCTTCTTGCTTCATTTGTTCCATTTTGCTAAAGCAGGCGTTTCATTTCTTCCATTTTGCTAAAGCAGGCGCTTCATTTCTTCCGTTTTGCTAAAGCAGGCGCTTCATTTCTTCCGTTTTGCTAAAGCAGGCGCTTCATTTCTTCCATTTTGCTAAAGCAGGCGCTTCATTTCTTCCATTTTGGTAAAGCAGGCGCTTCATTTCTTCCATTTTGCTAAAGCAGGCGTTTCATTTCTTCCATTTTGCTAGAGCAGGCGCTAGGTGTTTGAGTGTAATATCGCTTCCTGTATCTTTTCTTTTTTTTTCTTTCTTCTTTTATTCGATTTATTTTCATCATGAAAATCAGATAGCATCACTGATATACGTTTACTAAACACTTTACAAAACAGAACGGTCCATTATTTATCAGATGCAATTACAGAGCGAGGGAAAATTATAGTATAGCGTGCGAAATTATAAAATAACATCGTAAATTACCGTAAGTAAAATTAACGGATACGAACATTTCCATCTTAAGATGTATTTTTCTTACGTAATCATTAAAATTCTTTTTAGGAAGTTAACCATATATGTTCTGCATTATTTTCCGGAGGTATGACTATTCCCATTTGAACTGCAACTATTAATTATACTCATCAAACCAGGAATATTATTTCAGAAATATAGATTTAAATGACCATAAAATATTTTTTTCAGATTAGATTTTTAGAAAGCCGAATTTGCAATCAGTAAAATCTAAATAATAATAATAATAATAATAATAATAATAATAATAATAATAAAACAACTAAATACCTTCTGAAGAAAATTGTTTATTTATCGTAAGACTCAGGATAAAAATTTGGTAAATTAATGTATCAACCAAAAACAAATAATAATAATAATAATAATAATAATAATAATAATAATATTAAAGACCACAAACAAAATAAGTGCCTCCTTATTGATATGGCAGTCCCTGCAGACTGCAATGTATCTTTGAAGATATTCGAAAAACTGTCAAAATATTAGGACCTTGAAATAGTAATCTAAAAAATGTGGCACATGGGAACAACAACAATTCCTGTTGTAGTTGGAGCCCTTGGACTGGTTGGAAAAGATTCCAGTAGGCTGATTGAAAGGATCCCTGGAAGTCCATGTCTCAAAGAAATACAAAAAATTGTTCTGACAAGTACAGCCCACACTTTACGAAGGGCTTTATCTATGTAATTATTTTTTTATTTTATTTTATTTTATTTTTTTTTGCAGTGGAAAGTTTCATGCTGCCATTTCTAACCTTAGGTCCCTGGGCGGGACCCGGAAAGAAATGTGTAAACGCCAGATATCAAAGGAAAAAAAAAAAAATAATAATAGTAATAATAATAATAATAATAATAATAAAATTCTTGCTATACAGGACCAATGCTTGCTAAATTGCAATTACCAAGCACACATACTGAAAAATTTTTTTAGGACAAAATGCAGATTCTGTGATAAATTTCCGCAAACAATAGGCACGTGAATGGCACCCACTGTATTTAAAGCTCAGTATGACAGATTGCGATAATATCTGCACTGGGAAATTTGCATCTATTACGGAAAAGAATCTGCAAGAAATTGGTATGTACACCACCCAGACCCTGTTACGTTGATAGGTCCAATAACAATTTTATGGGACTTTACAATACACGTAGACAGATCAATCAAACTAATCGCCCTCACATCGTGATTAAATCACAAAGACAAAATGCGCCTTCTTATTAATATTTTAATCCCTAACAGGTTGCTATCTATCTCTGAAGATCTTAAAAAAATATATCAAAACACAAGGTTCTTTAAATCGAAATCTCAAAAATGTCACACATGAAGACATCAAAAATTCCAGTTGTAGTTAAAGCCCTTGGATTGATTGAAAGTATTCCAATAGAATATGGTAGCCTGTGACTTAAAGAAATACAAATAATTGTGCTCACAAGTACAAACCAAAACTTGAGAAGGGCTTTAAGCAGATACAATGAACAAAATTTGAATGGATATATTAAGAGACGTATAGGCAATCGAGATCATCCCAAATACACTGAGACAGGGCAAAAAAAGAAAGAAGTATGTCTTACATGATGTAATTCTTGACATGATTAAAATGAGACAAAACCAGTGCCAAGATATGGCACCGAGTATTGGACTCTACAAAAGAAAATGGAAACAAATGTAAGCAGTCTAATAAAGGAATGGGTCAACGAAAAATGTGCAAAATTCAAAAGAATGAGAATCACAGATAAAGCAGATTCACATAAAACATGAAAGGAAAACATGACAAAAGATATGCTCATGAAAAGGATACCTGGATTACAAGGAGGGAAAGTTGATATTAAAGAAAAGAAAATGCATCAAAGATCGAACAAATATATCAGGAAACTCTTTCCCGACAAAAAAGGACAAACGCAAATATACAGAAATATAGAATGACAAGAAATTATAAAATTTGAAGTGTAATAATTAATTGCCAAATTGAAGAGAATGAAAGCAGCAGGATCAGACAGAATTGTATTAGAGATGCTCAAGGCCTTAGATTAGTTCAGCATAGACAAGATAAAAGTAAATTAAATTTACAACGGTGATGATAAACTAGAATACCTAAGTCGATCTAATTTCATAGTACTGCCAAAGAAGAAAAGTGTAAACGAATGTGAACTAGGTTGGACAATCAGCCTGATAAACCATACGACACAACCTATCATACGAAAAGCACTCCTACTATATCAGTGGTTCTCAAACTTTTTTCAGCCGATGGATCATTTTTTGCTTCAAAGATTTCAAATGGACCACTCATGATTTTACTTTTAGGCTGTTACGTTTTCACACTAAAAAACTCAATGAAAAGACAATTTAGTTTATTTCCATTTTAAAATTTATTTTTTAAACAAGGATGAACACAGGATATGATAATCAATGTTATGGTCTCAAACAGTCTTAGTCAGTTCATCTAGTGTCTACCTTGATCTTGGTGTTTCGGACACACGATATCATGTTCAGTTTTGATGATGTCATTCAGTATTAGTCCATTCAGCTAGTGACTACCTTGATCTTGGCATTTCTCACACAAGATATCATGTTCAATTTGGATGATGTCATTCAGTTTTAGTCAATTCAGCTTGTGACTACCTTGATCTTGGTGTTTCTGACGCTAGATACCATAGTCAATTTGGATGATGTCATTCAGTCTTAGTCTGATAGTTCCTCTGTTGTTGAGATCTAATTTATTTCTTTTTCTACTGAAAAGATCCACAACAGACAAAAATCCAGATTCCACCGTTCATGTGGCAGGGAAATAAATAACGCTTGCTTCTACAGGTTGAAAGGTATTTGGCTGTGAGTTCTATATAGATATTGACACTTTCTTTGTCAAATTTCTTCTAAGTTTCGTATTCTTTTTCAAGTCCAGCAACATTTCAGTCAACTCAGCATTTTCATCTCCTTGCTCATTATTTCTCTTTGTACCATTAGAAATGCTATGTAAACCAACGGTGGTCAATCTGGTCGGAGTTGAGAATATGGTAGTGAATACTGGATAATCTGGCCGGGGAAGATGACACTTCGACCAACATGAATGTTGCCGTACAGAAGGAGATTACGAATACACTGGACTGAATATGTGTCAACCGCTGCGGTTCTAGAGAAAATAGAAACAAAAAAAGGATACTTATACTTACTACCAGGAGGAGACCGTTGAAATTACTATGGCACATCACGCGGAAAGTGAGTGTGGATAAAATGAAATCAGGAGAGATTGTAAGGAAAAACGGACCGAGTAAAACAACGCATGATCTACCTAGCAAAATTGAGTAAATGAAAGAAGTAACAACGTTGGTGAGAGATGACAAAAAGACAATTTTTAAGTAGTACAATGGACAGGAAATTGTGGAGAACCATGATCGCCAACGTGCTAAAGGAATACGGAATACGTATGCCTCACATTTTTTATATTCTGCTCACTCTCTCACTCTTACTCACCCAATAATATATATATATATATATATATATATATATATATATATATATATATATATATATATATATATATTGACTAATACTAATAATAATAATTAGTATGAACACATCCCAGACCCGTTTACGTTGGTATAAACACTACCCAGATGAGGTTACGAGATAGGACCTGTAACAATTTTATGGGATTACACAATACACACAGACAGAACAAGCAAAGCTAATCGCCCTGATATCCTTTTAGAGACTGCAAACAAAAATCGCTCCTTATTGATATGCCAGTTTCTTCAGACTGCAATGTATTTGAAAATCTTCAAATGTCTATCAACATACATGTATCTTGAAATCAAAATCTCAAAAATGTGTCACATGAAAATAACAGAAATCTCTGTTGTAGTTGGAGCCCTCGGATTGATTGTAAAAGATTCCAATAGACACATTAAAGGGATTCCTGGTGGCCCATGCCTTAAAGCAATAAAAAAATTTCTTCTCAGGCGTACAGCTCACACCTTAAAAAGGGCTTTATCTAATTATTATTTTTTCTTTAAAAGCACAGTGGGAACTGTCATGATGCTATCTCTGACCTTTTGTCGCTCACCAGAAATCAAACGAAATACAATAATAATAATAATAATAATAATAATAATAATAATAATAATAATAACTACAAATTAACAGTAGAGAAAATTGAGGTATTTTACGAGGTAAATTCACTATCAGGGCCAACGATCGTGTTGCAAATCAAAATCTTGCCATCAGGGTTTGGTAGCAAATTAATAAGTGTTAATTTCTAAATCTTAATAGTAAACTAACTTGTTGAGTACGTGAACATCTGAAGAATATTGACTCCATGATATCTGGGTTTAAGCGACTGGTTTCAACACAATAAGTACAGCTATATAACAGTAGTGATTGATTAATCAATAAGGCGCGTGTTTGTCCGCCATTAAACAAAGAAACTTACTAGGAACATGATTGACCAAAATTTGTAGAGAATGATAAGATAAACATTCTCTTGAATTTTAGCATTCAAATAATATGGGATTCTGGCAAACCGAGCTGACATTACTTCAAAAAATGATTTTAAAAAGTCATATCTTCTGATAGACGTTGGAGCCTCGGTCGGCAGAATCAATTATTTGACAACATTTGAGAAGCTAGGCAAATGCAAATATAAGAGATTGTGCCATGGCAGCGCAGGTTATAGGGCCTCTTGGAATTGTTTAAAAAGGGTTTCACAAATATGTGAATGGCAAAAAATAATACTTATGAGTACTATTTATGTCTTGCCTAGATTTTTCGCCATGCAGTAACCACACTATTTGTTTTTTATGATTCGACGGCACCTAATCGAAATTTTGTTCTCTTTGATGTATCTGCATGAAACGATGGGGGAGGGAACCCCTACTACACACAGAAAAGGAAAATGTCATCCTCATCCTCATCAACATCATCATCATAATAATACAGTTGTTACCTTTTTTCTTATGGTTTTCTTTTCTTAAATCGCGCCCTAATTTTGAAATATATTGGAAGAGTTACATCAATAAAAATCAGAAGAAGTAGAAGGTGAAGAAGAAGAAGAAGATGAAGTAGAAGAAGAAGAAGAAAGAAGAAGAAGAAGAAGAAGAAGAAGAAGAAGAAGAAGAAGAAGAAGAAGAAGAAGAAGAAGAAAAAGAAGCGGAAGAAGAAGAAGTATTACTAGTAGAAGAAGAAGTATTACTAGTAGAAGAAAAAGAAGAAGAAGAAGAAGAAGAAGAAGAAGAAGAAGAAGAAGAAGAAGAAGAAGAAGAGGATGAGGAGGAGGAGAAGAAGAAGAAGAAGAAGAAGAAGAAGAAGAAGAAGAAGAAGAAGAAGAAGAAAGAAAAAGAAAATACGATGCACCAAGTGGTTATTTAGTGGGGTTATAATCTGAAACGAGTTTATGTTAATTAGAAATTACCAATTCCCCATACGTAAAAATGTGTTAGCTCAAAATGAAGATACTGGGATAAATATTCAGAAATAAGTGACCATCTTGTACCAGGTTTAGCACTGTGAACACCAACAGAATATAAAACTCGGCATGATAGAGTGGCCCAATATATCCGGTTGAAAATATGAAACTTTTTACGGGAAGGAAACTACAAGGAACTGGTATGAACGTCACCCAGACCCGGTTAACAGTTAGCACCTGTAATATTTTTGTGAGGGTTGACAAAACACACTGACAGAACAATCAAATTTAAACACCGAGACATCGTGATTAAAGACAGCAAGAACCGAATGTGCTTTCTTATTGACATGGTAGTCCCTGAAGTGTTTAATGTATCATAGATAATCTTCAAAAAACAATCAAAATACAAAAACCTTGAAATGGAAATATCAAATATCTTGAAAATGAGGACAGCAATAGTTCCAGTTGTAGATAGAGCCCTCGGATTGATTGGGAAAGTTTCCGATAAACTTATTGAAGGTTTTCCTGGTAAGCCACATCTTTAATAAATAAAAAAAATGTGCTCACAAGTACAGTTCACATATATGAAGATGTTCATCTATGTAAAACGTGTGTAATGAGTGGAAAATGTCATGAAGCCATTTTCGACCCTAGGTCTCTGGTTGAAAGATATGTGTAGACAAAAGAAATGAAAGGAAATAATAATAATAATAATAAAAAACATCTACAGATTTTACATAAATAACACTGCACGGACTTGGTATTAACACTACCCAGATTGGGTTAAAGACATAGGCCCTGTAACCATTTTGTGGGATTTAGCAATGTTCACAGAAGGAACAATCAAAACTAATCGACCAGACAAAATGATCAAAGACCACAACCGGATGTGCTTTCTTATTAGCATTTCAGTTTCTGCAGACTCTAATGTGTTTTGAAGATCTTAAAATCTCTGAAAATACAACGGTCTTGAAGTGTAAATATTAAAAAAAATTAGCACATAAAACTACACTAATACCAACTGTTGTTAGAGCTCTTGGGTTGATTAGAAAAGGTTCTGGTAGGATCACTGAAAGTATACCTGGTAGCGCATGTCTTAAAGTCTAACAAATATTTTTTTTCTCTCACAAGTACAGCTCACACCATTTCAAGTGCTTTATCTATGTAAATTGTGTGTGGTCTTAGGCTGTTTTATTTTTTTTACGAACATTTTCAGTGAAAATGTCATGATGCGACTTATCAATATAAAATGTCATGAAGGGCTCTATGTAAAAATCTGTGCCCTCTTACGTCTCCTTTTCGTTTTGTTTTTTTACGAAAATACTCAGTGAAAATGTCATGATGCAATTTTTGATCATAGACATCTGGTTGGGACCCGTAAGGAAACAAGTATACAACAGAATTCTAAAGAAATAATAATAATAATAATAATAATAATAATAATAATAATAGTAGTAGTAGTAGTAGTAGTAGTAGTAGTAGTAGTAGTAGTAGTAGTAGTAGTAAAAGAACTGGAAGTTACACTTCGCAATGATTGCATCAGATTGTAAAATCAAAAGAGCACTTATAAAAAGGCACGAAAAGAAGAAAGTATCGAAAGTCAAATCGTATTGAAGAAAGAAGATAGGGTGTGGGAAAAAAAAAGAAAAAAAGATACCGGTGTGGGGTGCGAACAGGTTTTGGAATCCATGTAACGCATTTAATGAGATCCAGTGTCGTATGTGAGAATAGGACACATGCCTCAAGCGAACTCTCCCAAGAGATTGATTCTTCTATCAAACATAGAAATCCGAAAATGCCTCTCGTGTGTAAGCAGCAGTCGACGTCAAAGCTACAAGCGCCGCCTCTTTTCGTATATATTTATTGATTTAGTGCTTATCTCAGGTAAGAGGCGTAACGTATTTCTGGTCACACGCGAATTGGATTCGAGGGGCGGACACCTAAGGGACTATCAGCTGTTCGATGATTGATTTAGAGGGGTTTATGGTAGCTACTGTGGCTGATTACGAGTGTTATTGGCTATCTTAGTGCCGGAAAAGTAGTCGTAAGCCAGGAAGTTCATTTTGAAGAGCTATCGCTCATGTAGTGTGCTCGCTATGATCTGTTTGCCGCAAACAACAGCCCTTCTTTGATTTTGATCTTGTTGCATATTTCGAGCTAGTTGCGGAGGTTCAAGTTTGTATTCAGATGAGCCCACGGTTCTGAATGTTGATTTTTGTTTTAACTCTTGCATCTTTAACATTGCAATATTTCCATTTACTCGTTTCAAATGATTTACTTTGAGAACGAAATAAAATATACAAGAACAGCGAATTATTTTGGAAAATTCACTTTACCGTTCACATAAGTTTATTTTATGAGAAAAAAATACAGATAGATAGAAAAATAGGGATTTAAATAATAAAGAGGAGGTCTTGCTTGGTTCTATGTTATACGCATGCATGTATATTTAATGTTTGGATGATCAATGACATTTAAATCTGTCTTGCATCGTATCTATCACATTGCCATATTCCCTTTCATATATATTCAGATTTTATTTTCATGGTCATTAAAGTTCTTTATCTTTGATTCGTTTTCACAAACAATTAATTACGCCTTTTCTATTTTCATAGTTTGTATTTCTGTTTCCTCAGTTATACTCACACAATATAAAATAATATTCCATTATTTGATCAAAGTGACCGCCATGTTTTCATACATTTCTTTCAGGTTCACTTTCTGATACACGGGTTCGGATCTCATAATGGTCGATTTGATGTCATGGAACTGTAAAGGTGATCCATGCGTACGGCATCATTGGAAAATGTCAAAAAAACATACCAAGGGTTGACCTATGTCTCCTGATTGAAATTGGGTGGATGGAACTATTTAAATAGTTGTCGTTCCTGATGCCAGCACGAAGTTAAATGTCATCATGGCTAATTGTTTGAATATACAGGGTTTTTCCAGACTACTGATCACGCCAGATAATGCACTCTCTAACAGAAACTGTAGCTAAAGTTTGCTCAGAATACTTGCAGTATAAAACACAGGTTAGCTCTGTGGTTGTTGAACAAACGAAAATGTGCCTGAGCATGTGCTTGCAGCGGGTACAGTCTAGCCACCCCTAGTAGATAGGAATACGTGCGGCCAGCCATTATTATTATATTATGCTGCCATGTTTTAATTTCTTTCTTTCTCGTTTTTCTTTCCCATTAGTTCTTATTTACTTATCTTCTTTCTATTTGTTATTTTTTTGCGTGTGTGTTTTTTTGTTTTTTTTTCATTTATTTATGTCATTCATTAATTCTTTCTTTTTGTATTGATTTCTCATTCAGTTTGTTCCTTCTGATTTACCGTCCTTTATTCATTTCCACTTTCATTTTTCTTTCTTCATATATAGTTTCTTTCATTCTTTTCGGTTTGCCATTTGTCTGCCTATTTTATTCGATATTTTTATCTTACAAATCTTTTTTTTCGCTATTCACATTATTCGGACGATTGTCCTCATATTTCTTAACATATTTATCACAGGCTTTCGGCCGTTGTACGCTCCGGGCTTCTTCAGGTTTTTGGAATGTGGAACTGAAGCCTTTATCTTTTTTTCATCTACTTCTCTTATTCTGTCGCTTTATGTTTTTCTTGATTTTTACTCGATGTTCGTTTGTTTTCTTTCTTTCTTTCTTTCTTTCTTTCTTTCTTTCTTTCTGATATGATTCTATCGTTCTCTCTTAATCAATTTACTTTTTCCTTTCTTTCTAACTTTATCGTTCTATACGTATTTTCCCTTTCTTTCTATCAATCAATTTTACTCCCTCTTTCTAGTCTAACATTCCTAACATTCCCTCTTTATCTGTTAGTCGATATTTCTCTTTTACTCAATCTGCTTTTTCTTTCTCTATCACTCTTTCTCTTACTCGATAAACCTTCCTTCCCTCCTTCTATTCGTCTTACTATATTTATCATTCTCTTTCTTTCACGATTTTTTGATATTGTTCTATTTACCTTTCTTACTTTCTCTCTTTCTTTCTTTCTTTCTTTCTTTCTTTCATAATCGATTTATCACATGAGATATTTCTAACACGGTAATACTTTCTGTCTTTCTTTCTGCCTTTCATTCTTTTCTTCTCCTCGATTTGTCAACTTTAATGATTCTTGCTTTATTTAATTTTATCTTTCTTTCTTACTTATTCGTGCTATCTTTTTTGTACTGAATTCACAGTTCATCATTTCTATCTTACCCTATCATTCAAGCTCACTCAATGTGTCTTATTTTCTTATGTTTATGTCTCTACGTTACTCACAGCCCCTTTCCTGTTCTATCGTAATAAAGAGTACTTTCTTTTCGACTTTGGTTGTTTTGTTTATGTTACGCGATAAAACTTTCCCAGCCTTTATTCTTCTCTATCTTTATATTTTACTCGATCTATGTTTAATATTATTTTTTTTCTTTCTTTCTTTCTATGAAACTCGCTTCGTCGATCTTACGTGATATATCTTATGTGATAGTTTGTTTTTTTATAGCAGCCATACGAAGCTGGTCGATGAGAAAAAGCGTTCAATTAGAATGCAGCAAAAACAACATCATGTTTAGATGTAACCGAGTCTATCTTCTTCAATTATTTTTAAAATACTTTCTTTTAAAAAATAAACATTGGGAAATAATGCAGTTACTGATATCACAGTCGTCTGTATATATTCAATCGAAATTAGCCGAACACATGAAGGGTAAAATAAAGGTAACATGAAGTGCCACTTATGACCACAAACATTTCGAGTTTTTGAAATTCAATTTTCAGTGTACTACCAGGGATGTAAAGAAGATACATTTATAAAGGAATTGTTAACTTGGTGAGCAGTGGTTGAAAGATCAGCAAAAAATTAAAAAATAAACGAGTAATAACCGCCATTTTTCGATATTTACGCGGGTTTTCACTAAATCAGTGGACTGAATTAAGAAGTCAAATTACTGATAAACAATCATCTTGTTTACAATAATTGAGTGAAGTTTGTATTAGATTGCTTGAAAATTGTGAGAGTTTTAAGTTTAAAATTTGTTTTGAAATCGCTTTTCGGTTTTCGCGGTTTTTCGCTAAACGTAATGCCGTAGAAATAAAAATGAGGTATAGTTGTGCTCGTCATGAGATAAGTAATATACATACCGAGTTTGAACAAAATCGATGAAAAAAGTTGAATTTATACATATCTAATCGGCATCATCGATTATTGATTTTTTTAAAAAATATCGATTTTTACGCTAAGATCTGATTTCTTGCAATGTACCATGTATGTGCCAAGTTTGGTCAAACTCGGTTGAATGGATCTCGAGTGAAAATGTATCGCACAGACAGACACACCGACATCCACTGTTTTCTATATATATAGATCTTGCTCAATTCAGTTTTCTTTCTTTCTTTCTTCACGCCTAGAAGTTTTTGTTATCTTACACCTGTTTCGGCTTCTTTATTTCTTCCTGCTTTCTGTTATACAAGACCTTCCCAGTTTACGTGAGGACCAAATTTCGAAAAACGTCATTGATATTTAATTCATGTTCCATGTTCTAATCTTATGGGCTGTTTTTTTTTTATCTTATTGCCAAAGTAAATTGACCAACTTTAGAAAAATATTTCATAATTCTGGTAAAGGGCCACGGAAAGACAAAGGTTGGCTGAATGTAAAGGCAAAAGTAAAAGAAACATTTCTTCTTATGAGCATATGTGCTGGAGATTTGAATACGTTAATATCGTAGCGATGAATAAATCAAACTCTCAGGCCTATGTTCCGCAAAGTAGCAGTTCTTTACCAATGGAATTTGAAAGGAAGTTTGATTTAGTGTTTATCGCATGGCGGGTCCGACTTTGAAGATCTAAAGCGGTGTTACTAAAAAAAGGAAGGTTGTCTGACTATATGCCATGTGAATAACGGTAGAGAAGGGAAAAGCTAACTAATTTTCACATGTGAGAAATGAGATATATGGTGGAAATTAAGTCAATGAACATGCGACCGCGGAAATGCTTTTGGACACTACAAACGGGTAATTGAGGGCTGTGTCGCCCCAGCGGTTACACAAAGGTTAGTCTAGTTAGATGAGTAAGCTGGTCCTCCTCATCAAACGTATGATTTTGAAATTCATTTCCTTTGGGGGACACATCTATTTATTCACTTAAATTAATGCCGTTTTCTCATGCATGTTAACTTCATTCTTAACTCATTTGGCGTTTGACGTCTTTTCGAACTGTGACTTCACTTGCCTTATGAAATGTCATGATATGATCATTCTTTCGTCTTGCGACACGATATAAGTACATGATGGGCTTCAAGACTTATAATAACACTGCCAAATAAAATATTCTTCTTGCTGAAGTATCAACATGTATGCATACTTTTAACTCCAAGCCATCACGCATTCTTCACATATGCCTGGTGAGCGTGTGTTCGATCCTCACTGGGTGCTCCATATTTTCGGCCTTGTGCCACAACTAAGTCGGGTTAGAAAATCACTATGTCTCGTGAGCGTTAATTGCACAAGACTTCTTTGAATATTATGGGTCACATATATTTCGGATGTTTGTTTTGTTCTCGTGATTTCCATTTTCCTCAAATATTCAAACACGTTCAACTCATGATATACTTAGCATCCATGTGTAGAACCAATTCCCTGTGGACTCGAGTCCAATCTTCATCTATGTCCAGCAGTAACTCCCATAAACGAAATATAGATTATGTATGATATAGGTGTACATCATTTTTTGTTTGTTTATAACGAAATGTCTCTATCACATGATATTCCGTTTGATTTCAAGACGCATATTTCATTATACCAATGTGCTTCTGATTTATGTGATACGCTTACCTTTATCTGTTTTGCATACGGTCGCATCACATAAAATCACCGGTTCCGGTACGATCACCAAATTTAAATAACGTCCATCGTGGTCAGAAACCAGATGGGTGACCGCTTGGGTATACCAGGTGCTGAAAGCTTGGATGTGCGAGTAGAATTATGGATAATGACTCGGAATTGTTCATACACTGGAAAAAGTTAGGAATCCACCAGTTCTCATCCCGTCTATGGCTTAATTAGTACTACTTGTCTCACTAAATTATTATAATCTCCCATTAAAAATTATTACAATTTCAAACATATTTTCTAGCTTTAAATAACGTGTGATGGGTTGATGGAAAACGAATCCCTCAATCTTTGTCTGTTACGACAATACCCAGATGCGTACATTTATGTTCATGCTTAATTCGGACTTCAACAAATACAGTATTACGAAAGCATTACACATTCAACCTTACAAAGAGAATCTCAATGAGAAATATCGAAATTCAACAGATGTCATACAAATGCCTTTCATCTGCGCAGAACGAAATGGATTTACGCCATTGCGCAGATACATGTTGTCATTATTCAGCAAATATTTATTTGTAATATTATTTTATACATCAATAAAATAGATATTGGACAACAATATAAGATTTTGAGTTCATGTTTCTTTTCTAAGATGTCACGTTTCATTCTTTATATGCTTCTATAGATACTTATATGTTTTTCTAACTTGTTTCGATTCAACACGCATCTGCAAACTCGAGGTCGCCTATGCACTCTCTGAGAGGAGCGAAATTTATTCTGCCAATAATTTTGTTGACAGTATTTAGCGCAGATGGCACTTACGTTTCAAACTTTTCCATACTTATTCTTCCTCAGAGCATCTATCTATCCATCTATCTATCTATCTCAGTTTGTTCACTATCTATGTATCTATCTATCTCAGTTTGTTCACTATCTATCTATCGATCTATCAATCTATCTATCTATCCATTCTTCCATCTATCTATCTATCTATCTATCTATCTATCTATCTATCTATCTATCTCAGTTTGTTCACTATCTATCTATCGATCTATCAATCTATCTATCTATCCATTCTTCCATCTATCTATCTATCTATCTATCTATCTATCTATCTATCTCAGTTTGTTCACTATCTATCTATCTATCTATATATATAAATATATATATATATATATATATATATATATATATATATATATATATATATATATATACATGTAAAAGAAAGAAGAGTAAGTTTTCAGCGTTCAAACATTAAGTTAAAACAAGGTTCTATACAAAAGTACAGCAATAATCTTTTATTTTTTATACAGTGTTACATTAGAATATGCACATTCCCACTACAAAACAGTACATCTTGTTTCAATGTTAAAATTTTATTTAACGTTTGATCATGTGGGAAATCAAACTGTTACTAAAATATTTTATTCCGAAATTCAGTTAACGGAGCGCATCTTCCACTTCCGTCACTCTAAAGTTTCCCATAAAAGGTACAAAAGAATTTACCTGTGGAATAATAAAGTAGGCTAAGTGATTAGTAACAGCGAGAGGGAGAAGAGAGATGAGAAGAAAAAGGCCAAGAAAATGGAATAAAGGTTGAGAGGAAAAGCGGAGGCAGGTGAGATAAACTAAGAAGAGGCAACTTCTTATTTGTCTCACCTCTCTCCCCCATCGGCGATTAGTGTCGACGTCAACGATCATTGTTATATTTACATATTTTCTATCCCTTATATATAGCACTTTAACACATAATGCCTTAAAACCATATATATATATATATATATATATATATATATATATATATATATATATATATATATATATATATATATATATATATATATATATATATATATATATATATATATATATATATATATATTAATGTTTATACATTTTTTTTATAGATACAAATATTTAAGTAAATGCTCTGTTTTACAATAAACAGTATTAAACAACATTTACCGGCCTCAATGTCCAAGAAATTTACCATAGAATATTTTCGTCCTCCGATAGGAATCGAACTTGTATCCTATACGGAACCGTCATATAGCCTGACGTGCCTTAACCGTTTCGTCCTCAGAGGAGCGTTCGTTTAGCAAGGTCGATTTTACTGTCTTTAAATTTTAATCTTCCATGATTCTCTCACGTACATTCATATCTGCTCATGGCGTATCAAATGTTAACAAATGATTATTATTGATAATAAGAAAACGGAGAATTTAATTATCCATTTTTTTAATAATTTTTATTTCGTGAACACCGAGATGTTCATCTCATCAGAACGAAAACCTTCTCCTCAAATGAAGAAAGTACACCGAATGGACACTTTAGAGTGGTAATAAGTGATGGTTAGAGAGAGGGGGGTTGGGTAAAGATTGAAAGAATAGTGACCAAGAATTTACTCCACACGTTCTAGATTTTAATATTGGTTTGTATATTACTTTGACCGGTACCGTTTGCTGTTTTTATCCAGGATATATCATGTCGATTCAAATTAATTTAATTAAAGTAACTTAATCTAAAAACAATTCGATATTAATATGGTATAATTAAAGCATTTGTTATTAGGCCGAAGACTGATATTGGTTGACATTTATATAAGGAGTGTGAGGCTTGGGGAGTGGTAGATTTAGCAGCCTGACCTGCCTAGATACTTCTTAAATTTTGGAACCATGCAAACGGGTTTATGTATTAGGTTGATTATTATGAATTAGTCCCTAGTACAAATAATAATTAGAGATCACAATATTATTGTCAGATACAATAGGTGGATACAGTAAATGACTTTGGAGAATTAATAGACATTTAAATACAAATACCAAACTTAAGGAAAAAGCTATGGATTATGGAAAGTCTGAAAGTCAGTGGAGACATTGAGTTGAGGGGAACATAAGAGGGGGTATAGAAGGGGTGGGAAAATTAACCAAACCGAAACTTGAAAACAAACCGCTCTATCCAAACATTATTGGAAAATTAAAGTTAATATCTTGACCCCAATAATCAAATGGGAAATCATCTATCAGTCCAGAACCTCCAACAACATCTAGGACAAATACGATCTGTGTATACAGGAAGGAATCGCAATTATCAAGTACAGAAATGCTCACCAATTATTAAACCAATGAAACGAACTTATCTTCCAAGGAAGGCATAAAACAAGCATAAAATATCCTAGAAACGCTTACCGTATCGATTTTGGGAGGATGGCACGGGAAGTGGTGGCTCGTTGATAAGGACATTAGAACATATGTGAGTACACTCATGTGTCGAAATTTTAGATTTGGACACGTATGAGTATGTGCGTAAGTGCGTACGTGATAGGTAGTATAACATGACCTGGTTACTTTTATGCGAACGTCTACACACATGGTGCGACCTAAGACTGTCTTGCCGAGTTACACCATAACCATGTTTCCAAACTAACACATTTTGTAACATTTCCATAATCCTCAGGACTTTCCTTATGCCTGGTATTTGTTTTTGAACGTCTATTCACCCCTTAATTTACTAATGTTATTTGGTGTATCCACCTATAGTATCTGACAATATTATAGTAATTTCTAGTTATTATTTGTACTAGTGACCAATCCATAACAAACAGCTCATTGTATAAACCATTTTACATGGTTCCAAAACTTAAGAAATATCTAGGTAGGTGAGGCGGCTAAGCTACCATTACACTGCCTTTTCCTTCGCACCTCTTCTTCCCGAAGCCTCCAACACCTTCTATAAATGTCCCCACTGTAATATACTTCGGCTTAAAAACAAATGCTTAAATTCTACAATATTAATACCGAATTTTATTTTGATTAATGTTCCTTTAATTAAATTCATTTGAATCGAGCTGAATTATCCTGCATAAAAACAGCAAAGAGTATCGATCAAAGTAACATACAAACCTATATTAAAATCGGAAAAGTGTAAATTAAACTTTTGGTTGAGGATACCGTCTACTACTTACCACTAATCTCTTAGCCCTATATTTACCCAGGCTTCTCTCACCTTCCCTTCCCATTACCAGTGTCCGTCCGGTGTACTTTCTCCATTAGAAGAGATTTCTGTTCGGATAGGTTGAATATCTCGGTGTTCAAGAAATATAAATTTAAAAAGAAATTGATAATTAAAGTATCCGTCTTCTTTTTATCATTACAATGCTCTGTAGTCTACATTGAGCTCTCCCTGGATTTATATCCTTCTCTGAATTAACACTTTCAGTCACGAAATGGTAAAACGTATATATATATACATATATATATAAATACATATATATATATATATATATATATATATATATATATATATATATATATATATATATATATATATATATATCTGTGTGTATATATATATATATATATAAATAAAAACAGACCACTTTAAGGTTCCATATAATAAATTATTTCGCCACAGCCCTTTTAAAGGACAGCGGATCATCAGATTTTATTTAGAAATTTGGAAATAAAATCTGATGATCCGCTGTCCTTTAAAAGGGCTGTGGTGAAATAATTTATTATATGGAACTTTAAAGTTGTCTGTTTTTATTTAAATTATTAGCTCTGATTTACATTGAGTTCTCTGGATTTTATCCTCCTTGAGTATATCCATACGGATTACCTAGTTTATCGTAAACTAAATATATATATATGTGTGTGTGTGTGTGTGTGTGTGTGTGTGTGTGTGTGTGTGTGTGTGTGTGTGTGTGTGTGTGTGTATTTATTCATTTGTCTGTCTCTGTACTTTTCTCTTTGACGGTTTAATCTATATGCTTCAAACATTTCTCTCATTCTCGAATTATCTATCTATCTATCTATCTATCTATCTATCTATCTATCTATCTATCTATACTCTCTGTTGTGCTATTATCTCCTTCTCGAAAATATTTTAGGCTATCATTTTTAAATCGATTGTTTCCATCTTTCTCTCACCACAACCGTCATTCTCATCGGCACCTTTCTCTTCGGCCTCCTCTACCTCTCTCCCCCTCCCTCTTGACCTTCTCCACTCCTAAGCACTAGTTTACGTTTTCCTTCTTTTTAAATCGATTGCTTCCATCCTTTTTTCATCACCATCGTTATAAACATCAGCATCTATCTCTCCTTTTTTTCCTTTATCTCTCTCCCACCTTTACATTCTCTCCTACTCGAAAATATTCGACATTTTCTTTCTAGTTTAATTTCATTCCCTTCAATCCATCCTCCATTGATTCAAACATTTCTCCTCCAGATTCTCTTTCACTGAACCTCTCTCGACAATTTACCGTGTACACAGTTTTATTGATCACTCTGTTTTGTGAGCTTGTCAACGCTAAAGCTCCTATAATCAAACAAGACACCTGCTTCTTATCGGTACAGAAATAGTTTTTTTGAAAAAGAAGATGTTTTTATTCTTTTGCCTTTAGATCTTTTGGGTTCACAAAATGCCTAAAGATAACAAACAGCACGGAATTTGTTCGCATTCTAAAGCCAACCTGGGCATCTGGTCGACACTGCCTATGCACTCGGCAGCTTATCAACGCTATTATATCTCGACTTTTATCACATACCGTATTATCGTTCTGCAGTTGTAAAATTGAATAAAAACTTTCCTTACTCAATACAGTTTCACATAGTAGAGTAACATTATACAAACATACAATCGTCTCTAATATTAAAATATATATATATCTGTTCCAAGAATAAAACGTCCTTTTTTTCTGAAAGCGTCTGGATTTTAGTAATTACGAGAGGTCGTTGAAGTATTTTGTCATGAATAAATGAGGTAAAGTCGTATTTTTTCCGGAAGGAAAGCGCAGTGGATATGGCAATAAACACCAAAACAATAAATCAAATAACAAAATATTTTTCTGTGTCGGAGAATCCGTGCATCCATCCGTTGAATAAATAGAACCTGTGTAAATAAATATTTATCATTTTTCAACCAATAAGTGCCCATTTCAACCAACAATAAAATCATGCTTCATGATCCGTCTGAAGAGTAGTTAAGTAAAGTTGCTCGACGTAAAAAATCAGTGAGAATGAATGGCAACATAAATCAGTTCACAAAATCGGCGGCTCAATTAGATTCCGTAACTCGTTCACCAATCTCCTTCACCAAGCAACGTGGCATTCACCTATATTCCTCACCAAGCAAAATGATATTTTACACACTTCCTCGCCAAGCTACGGGACACTTACACTTACCTCCTTACTTTCTCTCCTTGCCTATTTTCCACGGATACACGCGGAGAATTCACATTACTTTTCATCTAATAAAAGAAAGATTATGCAAACAATGAATTTAACGAAAAGCTAATATAAGCTGAGAAAATCGTGTTGGAAAGACAAGAAAATATAGCTATTTTATAATTTTATATTTGTAAACTTTCACAGCATTCTCTTTGCTATGGGGTGACTCAAATTCACATCAAGGGCAAGATCCTGAATAAAACTGGGAACTTTTGTTTATCTTATAATTATAAAAATAGTCAAAACTTTTTTGCCATATATATATATATATATATATATATATATATATATATATATATAATTAAGTAATTCATCGAGTCTGAAACCTCAAGAGAATGCAGAAAGCACTGGATGGCCGTTTCGTCCTATATTTGGGACTCATCTGCAGTGCGCATCCAATACCGAGAATTGCAACCCTGACAGTTAGGTTATCAAGCAAACGTCATACCAATTGTTCAATGGGCCTCGATGACAAAGATGTAGCAGATCAGACTCAGTATAGCGCCGCTCGCTCACAAATTCCGTGGTGGAACTCAACTGAGAGTCTCTCTAACCATAGGACGGTGCCTCCGGAGCCACGACTACTATCAACAAGCCGCTCAATCTTGAGCATTACAAGCCGGCTCAAGCAATGATACATAAATGATAGAAATTAGTAGGAGGATTTGATAATTATAATTAAGTAATTCATCGTGTCTGAAACCTCAACAGAATATCATTGGTTGTACAGGCTTCTAATGCTCAAATTTGACCAGCTTGGTGATAGTAGTCGTGGCTCCGGGGGCACCGTCCTATGGTTAGAGGGAATCTCATTTGAGTTCCACCACGGAATTTTTGAGCGAGCTTCGCTATATTGAGTCTGATTTGCTACCTCTTCACCACTGAGGCCCGTTGAACAGTTGGTCTGACGTTTGCTTGATAACCTAACAGATTGCTGGTTACATTTCATGACGGATATGAATGGGGGAGTTCCTGCATGTTATCTGACAGTATATGCATGTTATTTAACAGCGTATTAATGATCGTATATTTTCAGGGGTCTGACAATATAACACTTCCTGTGGTTGATGAGTGCTGCAATAGAGCGACATCGTCTACCCAAAATCACACACACACACATATATATATATATATATATATATATATATATATATATATATATATATATATATATACACACTGTCATATATATATGGGGGTGAGAATTTTATTAATATAAAGATTATTTAAATGTGGTTAGTTTAGAAAACTATCCATTCGTTTCCTTTTGGATATATGTGTGTAGATAGTTAATAACTTTGCTTACTTTTAATTTTGTTTTAATTTATTGGTACGCTCAGCTGAACATTCAATGGTCGTTATAAAGAGGCGGAATTTACCGAAAGGACACGAAAGAGCTCCTAGTTAGAATCTCTCTGAATTTTTTTGTTTCAATTCCATTCTACTAGAAAACTATTACGGCAATGATTGCAGCCAATGGGCTTTGTACCCTTATCGATAAAGCAACTGTCGCCTAGGGAGGAGTTATCGTGGTAGATGATTAAATTTCGAGTCTCGTGGCATGTTTATTTGTGATTTCAGATTCACATGGATATCAAATGATCGATGACTGTCGAACCGCTAGTTTCGTCAAGATCCAACAGGTAGAAAGATAAATGAAATAAATAAAACTGTTATTGTTTAAATATATCAAGTGAAAATATTATTGTGTTCTGGGGGCAAATGGTATCTTAAATTAGTTCACTAATCTGCCGACATGCAAAGGAGAATGCAGATTTACATTCGTATCGCAATAACACATTGACAATGACATTGATTTATTTTTTACTTGAGCTATGATCTAATGTCAAAGTCCTCGATGAAATACAAGTTTATTATTGTAACACTGTAGATCAGCGAGTAAAAGAGTGCGTCACTGAGACACACAGCCGATTATATTTCTAAGCATTACTATACTGAAAAGAAACTTAATTCTGTTGTCAAATTTGATTCGGCCCTTAACGTACATTTACAATATTAGCACGGAATTGGAAACTTCCTGTAATAAACTGAAATATACAGTGCCATTCGATGAAAGTGACTCACCTGATTTTTGTTACTGTTCTCTTCTCCGATGAAACGAAAGTTGAGCTAAATTCAAAGGGTAAGTGATCTAAAAACCGAAGAAAAACTTTGAAAGCTCTTTGAATTTAGCAGTAAGTACTGTCAAACACCCGTTCAGTATAATGTTCTGGGGATACTTTTCTTTTCATGGAACTGGTTTCTTAAAACCTATTGAAAAAACCCACAGGAGCGAGCAGTACAAGAGAATTTTAGAGTCTTGTCTGCTACCTTCTCCTGAAAGGGTTCAAATCGACCCCACCAAACTCAAATTTATGCAGGATAATGCTCCCTGTCACAAATCAAAATTGATGAAGGAATACTTTGATGAGAAGCAGGTGAGTGTTATGACATGGCCGCCCCAATCTTCTGACCTTAACCCCATAGAAAACTTATTGAGCATTATAAATTACAGGCTCTCGAGAAAGCAGCTGAGCAACAAAGAGGATTTGATTGTGAATTTCATATCCGAATGCAATTCAATGCGTGGAGATGAGATTTGCCTGAACCTAATCAAGTCAATGCCAAAAAGGGTTGAAAATGTTATTCAAAATAAAGGAAGATCCATAGATGATTAAATATTTCGAACTATATTACCTATTATAAATAAATTATACCTCTATTATTCTTTATTTAAAGCTGTTCGGTTATGTTTCTATTGATTACTAGTTGCAGGAAGTACATGAGTCACTTTTTTTGCACAGAGATTTCCGTAAATCTCATTTATATCCAAAATTATAATTATCAATAGAATACCTTAGGGTGAGTAAACTTTTTTACTAGGTGGTCGGGAAGGGGTCTTTATATTAGTAAGATTAAAAATTAGTTTGACCCCAAAAACAATAGGCGAAAAAATATTTAAGTAAAAAAAAAAGGTCAGGTGAGTCACTTTTATCGAAAACACTGCATTTGGTTGAGGAGTGATGTATGAGCCTTAAAAAATAATACGCATTGGAAAAATGTTTCATGTTATTTGAAAGATAATTTTTCGCTCAACAAGATATTGTGTTTTGAGATATAATTTTTGTGTCAGATCATTAAAATGGAATGTCAAGTGGATAAAACTGAGCATCTCGGCCTCATTTGCTTTTTCCATTTAAACGCGGTCTAAAAACGCCGAATCTGCTCGGGTGATTTCTGCTGTGAATGGAGGAATGACTCAAAGTACCGCCCGCATTTGATATTCGCGCTTCCAAAATGGGGATTTTGACCGCAAGAATGGCTCGCACACTGGCCGATCAATGGAGTGTGATGAAGAACGATTCGTTAAACTTTTTCACGAAAATCCACGTCAAAAGACCAGAGAATTCGGGGAGCAGATGGACGGTGATAACGAAAAAAACTGTTATCTTCAATCAATAGGAAATCACAGACTCGCTGCTTGTGTACCACACATGTTCAGAGAAAACAAAAATCCACGCTCCACAATCGCCGCCATTTTGCTCGCTCGACAACGCTCGACATCACACAATACATGACCACAATCAGCGTTTCGTTACAGCCTTGTCAATGGACAATGCTGCCTTCACGTTAATATTAAAATGTGTGGCTTGGCCCAAAAAACAAGCGTCCCCGCTACCAAAACAAAACCTTCATCATCGAAAAACCTGTTGAGTGTATAGTGAGACTAGGGGAACATAATGCATTACGAACACCTTGAGCGCAACCATACACTGAATGTGGAACTCGACGTTCAAGAACTGCACTTTCTCAATGAAGCAATGTATCAAAAAAGTCTGAGTAGGTGAAATAGCATTCTTCCATCATAGGATAAGGCTCGAACTCCCATCGCCAATATAACCAAAACCGCGATTCAAGAACTCGAACGTAAAGTGCTGCATTACCCTCCATAGACTTCATTTTCATCTCCTTCGATCGCTTTCGAACACTTTGCGCGTATCGTTCAATAATGGCGTGGAATTAAGAGCTTGATTGGACGAATTCTTTGAGTCAAGGCCGGGAGATTTCTATCGCCGATTCACTGAAAAACATACTGAACGATGGTAAAAGTCGTACACAGCAACGGACAGGATATTATTGATTAATTTTGTGTAGTTTTTTTAAAAATAAATTTGAAAAAAAGTTCATTAAATATTTATCACACCAAATATTATTACATAAATATATGCAAAATGTTATATAATAAATATGATCTTTAAATTACATAGTTAATGAGGTTTTTATTTATCCAGTATATCAATGAAAACTGGAAATACATTCCTTCCATGAAATATTTTTCATTTAAATGACACAATTTAATGTTCCTAGAAAAACAACTCCGAAATATATGAGTACACACAAGGAATCAAAGGAAATAATAATAATAATAATAATAATAATAATAATAATAATAATAATAATAATAATAATAATAATGTAATGGAAGCCGAAAAATTCAAAATGGAGTTTCAGATGAGCGCAGAAATGCAAATACATCATTGTACACCGGCTGAAGCTGCAAAATACTTAAAAAAGAATGCAAAGACAAATGCGACCGACCAAATGCAGAAACAATGGCAAGTTAAACAGCTCCACGGCCAATATTCTGCCCGTACCAAACAAGCTGACGTAGACAAAAGCCACACCCATCAGTGGCTACGTAGTGCAGGGTTGAAAGCTGAAACTGAAGGTTTTATCATTGCTGCACAGGACCAATGCTTGTTAACAAGGTATTATCAAGCACATATACTAAAATACTGTGTTCGCCCAAAATGCAGATTCTGTGATAATTATCCAGACACCATTGGCCATCTTGTATCAGATTGCACGATATTGGCACCCACTGAATAAAAAACCTGGCATGACAGATTGGGCCAATATCTGCAATGGAAAATTTGCAACTCCCACTGGAAGGAAACTGAACGAAACTGGTACGAACACCGCCCACACCCGGTTACAGAGATAGGACCTGTTACAATTCTATGTGACTACACAATACACACTGACAGAACAATTAGAGCGAACCGCCCAGACATTGTTATTAAAGACCACAAACAAAATAAGTGTCTCCTTATTGATATCGCAGTCCCTGCAGACTGCAATGTATCTTTGAAGATATTCGAAAAGCTGTCAAAATACAAGGACCTTGAAATAGAAATCTCAAAAATGTGGCACATGGGAACATAAACAATCCCTGTTGTAGTTGGAGCCCTTGGACTGGTTGGAAAAGATTCCAGTATACTAATTGAATGGATTCCTGGAAGTTCATGCTTAAAGAGATACAAAAAATTGTTCTGACAAATACAGCCAACACTTTACGAAGGGCTTTATCTATGTAATTTTATTTTCGCAGTGGAAAGTGTCATGATGCCATTTCTAACCTTAGATCCCTGGGCGGGACCCGGAAAGAAATGTGTAAACGCCAGATATCAAAGAAAATAAAAATAATAATAATATAATTTTTAGTGCATCAGATTGGTTGATAGGTTTCCTGGGCTTATCCAGTCGAGCTTGTTTCCTATAGAATGTCATAAATTCACGTCTCTCCCAGAGCAAGGATATTGAGGAAGAATAATGATTGGTGTCAAAAGTTTTACTCAGTTGTTTGACGGACGAAACTGCCAAAACGATGTGAGATTTACAGAGTTGAGCACGCCCACAGTCGCAGTCTATCTGAGCTGGGTTACCAGACATAAAAGTATTTCTAAGTAAGCAGCTTTTGCATTGTTACCAAAATCTCTGAAGTTACAATCCATATTTTTGTGATGACCGTGTTTCGCATATACTCAACCCATTGGATTCCATGAGGAGTATATATGAGTTCGTACATTTTTCCTCTTTTTTTTAATCCTTTCACCCCAAGCAAGGCGATAATTTCACTGAGACACAACTGGGAGTGAAAGAGAATTTGGAGGAACGGGGAACGCAATCCGAAACAGGAACAAAAGTCTAAAACTATAATTCTATTCAAAAACGGAGAAGGAGTGTACAGCGGGCGATAGAAAAACCTATCTACTAGCATCATCTTTGCGTATTGCCCTGTGACTCAATAATAATAATAATATATCATCTCAGAATTTCAGACAAAAAAATGAGGATAGCTGTTTAAATATAATCGGAGACGATACGTTATCACAAGTCATTCAATTTATTTCTCCACGCATCGAATTCGTGTTATTTCCTAGCTTATAAAGATGCGCCGGTCTCCACTGCTGTCTGCTACTCGGTCGATTGCTGTAAAAGTACTGAATGAGTTAACTTGCCACTGATATATGAACGCTTCTCCTTGGTGTAATACTCTCAAATCCTGTCATTAATAAGTCTATATATAGCCATGATTTAAAACTATGTTATGATTACTAAACAACTTATTTTAGATATACAATATGTCCGCCAACATGATACAGTGAATATGATTCATAATTTAATTAAAATATATTATGTTCATGAAATTCCCCGATAATTCTAATATTTATGGGAACCGATATAAAGTAGATAAGAATTTTAAAAACGAAATATTAATATTACTAATATACCATTGTGTTGTGAATTCTTTGGAAATGGTTACTCTCAAAATCAATATATTTTAACAGCAATCAAGTTAAGAATGGCGAATAGATAAGTGACTTTACTTATTCAGCAAGTATATGGGCATATCACCCATAAATTATGATTTCTTAAACGAAAACCCGTGCAGAATTTACTTATTTTTTGAATTAGAGTAAAAGTAAATACATAGTTGCCGATGATCTAATGGCCAAGTTTTCCTTAAGGAAGCCATTACTGATTATTCAATAACTGTAATTAGTTTCTTCATGACTTTAAGCAGCCTCATAAACGAATCGACGATAATTTAAAGCAATGAAGAAAATAGAGAAGATATGCACGCAATACATTGAAGTATATCAGTGTTTAATGGCAGAACTTCAATTAATGAAGAATGAAGAATACGGTGATCCAACATTTGTGAGAAAACGAAAGAGATGATAATATAGCAAACAGAATAAAGAAAATGACAAATGATTCAAAATTCTAGGCATTCGGTGAATTTGTCGAATGAAAATGGTTGGTAAATATAACTTTCAAGCGACACTAAGTTCACATTTTTGCGGATATTGAAATTGTTATTGGCGCGAAAACTGGAACCGGAATAAGGCTGATCACTTCACATTAATTCCCTTGGGGATGACACAGATACATTTGTTTCTCTTCATTTATATAGAGTAGGGCAGATTCTAACATAGCGCTTCAGTTAATCTAAGAAAGTGACTACTAGAAAATCAGAATCAAATCAACAATTAATGTCAAGAAAGAGGTAAAGATATGATCTAGTACGCTCTAAAGGTAAATGGGGCAACAAAAAGCAGGCACCTTCAACGAATTGTAAATCAATTAGTCATGTGCCATGCGTGATACACGCTTAGGCGATCATGTATCTTGACAGGGCAGATTTTTTTTCCCGCGGTAAATTGCCATTTCTTTCTGCGGTAGACCAGTTGCCATAAACGGCTATAGAACCTGGTCTGCCCTCTTATTTACCCATAGCTGGGCGGAGAAAAGGAGGATTCATACCTTTCGCAAGGGTATTATCACTGAAAATCGAACTCGGCTCTCCGATTTCTCTATTCCAGCCGCTATTCATTACTCCATCGTGCCCCCTCTGTAAACAGTAAACACGAAAGATTTCAGGAAAAATAAAATCAATGATATGCATTGATAATATAACGAGTTACGTTCCCCATTGTACAAAGCGAGAGGAAGAATGTATAAATATTTAATGTATCATATTTATATAAGAAATCTATAAACGTAACAAGTTTTACTCTATAAAGGACGAGCTTTCACATTCGTCTATCGTATGAATTCGAGGCAGGGGAATAAGTTATTTGGTCAGCGTTTGCAATTGTTTTTTTCAATTTGGATTTTTTTAGGATTACATGTATCGATTAATAAAAGCAATTTGTAAAGACAAAAGATAGAATAGCAAGGGAGAAACATTAGTTTTGTTAGCGATTGACGTACATTTTCTTTATAAATAATAAATGAAGGGTTGTTTATTTCCCAAAGATTGCGTTCAGAAATTAAAGAAATCATATATATATATAATATACGATGAGCTTAACTTGTATAATATTATTAATGGGTAAAAATTTCTACATATTAAACCCATTAATAAGAATAATAAACAAAC
>OZ038489.1:110274414-110279414 GCA_964036315.1 Acanthosepion esculentum | reverse complement strand
TGGCAGATATTACTTTTACATACAGCCGCGTGAATTATATGGACGCAGGGCTGAATGAATGTATCTGATTGCGTTTCTTTGCAACCCAAAGATTTTAAATGTATTTTTTATATATCCATTTTCCAGAAATATGCGGATGCTTTTGCTCTTTTGTTGTTTTTCGTCTTTTGTTTCATGATCTAATTTTGTTTTAGAAACCCTTTTTCTTGTGTAGTAGTTTTGTTGCGAGTTGTATCTGAGCGAAAATGTATCAGAAGGTAAATTTATGTAAGGCAAAGTTTATGCGTGCTTATTATGCATTTATCCCACAACACGTAGATCAAATAAAGAATATAACGACAATTTGCATTGCAAGAAATTACTAAAAACACAGTGGTTAGAGATGCAACAATAAAGAAATTTTTATATATACAATAGATATACATGCAAGGATAACAGAATGTTTGTTGATTGTGACAATTGAGACAAGGTTATGAAGAATGTCCAAGCAGAAATTTGGTCAATAAAAGTTAATCGTTTTGATTTGTTAGAAAACTTAAAATAATTTGATTTTTGCAAAGAAAGATCTCAAATGTGTTCGTTCAAATACTAGCGTGTATGCGTGTGTTACTTGTTAGTTAGAATTTAAGTTGTGAAGAATTGTTTGCCTTTAACTGATACGCTAAATTGATGAATTGTACAATTACTGTTTGTGTAGTGAAAACGTTCACTTTTTAAGTCAATTGTAAGCTGATTAATACGTGGACAATGGGTGATTGAGTGCTGTGTTGAGTTCGTTGAGAATTATGAAGTGATGTTGAGTCAGTGAATTGACACGCATGGATTTTGGTAGCATCTCACGAAGCTCGATGTTTCGCTGACCTGAATTGAGTCATGCGGTCTTTTTTGTTATAGACTTTGGTGTTTCAAAATCGGCTCCAGGGAGTTTCGGCGGGAAAAAGTATCTGTTTCGACTTGGCTACAGTTTAGTGTTTCTTAACTAATAGAAGATTGGATGTACAGAAACAATGTGGTGATTGGTTAAGGCTTTTTTTTAGGGAAGAGTATATCTTACCGTAAGGGGTGGAAGGCTAATGTGGAAGATTCCACAGTTTAATGATTTTCTATAGGTTCCTCTCAATTTGATGCGATCTGTGTTTATTAAATTCTTCAAAATATCATTTCCTATCATGTATATCAAACATCGGATATTACCTGGTGTAGGGATCCGTCCCTGCGCTGGTAGTATCACAGCTACGACTAGCTAGGACCGGCTCTGACCAGTTTTTTTACCAGCTAAGACAAGCCAAGACAAACTGTGACTAGCTTAGACCAGCTCCGAACAGCTTGGACAAACTATGACCAGCTAGACCATCGGCCCTAGTGAAAACACTCGGGTCTCCACGTTAAAAACTGATATTGTGTCACAACCTGAGGGCAAGTCTGGTGCCACCAACCGCGGTAATTCCAGCTCCGGTAGCGTATATTAAAGTTTATTGCTGTTAAAAACCTCGTAGACTGCACTCGGGTTCGTGGTCGCGTTCGCAGCTCCGGGGCGGCGGCGCCATCGTCCGTCGATTACTTTGGTCGTCCGTGCGCATTCCCGGCCCTTTCCGCCGGTGTCAATATCTATACCTAAATATCGAACGGTAGCTGTCGGACTGGGAGTAATGCCTTCTCTGCCCTTGTTTAAAACTTCCAATTTATGAATTATCTCTCCTTGATATTCTAGTCTCAATAGTTGTTATTAAAAGCGAATCTTTTCGTTAAATTATTTTCATCATTCTTGGAATAGTTCACTATCAACCAGTCACTTTGTAGAAATGATATTATCCATTAATGCAAAACTTTCTTGCTCTTATATATAGGCATTCGAAACCATAATTTAAGATGAGCACTGGAAACTCTACCATTCACATATCCGATCGTAGAATATAAGCAAATCTGAATTCTAAATCGTGACTGTGATAAAACCACGTAAATATGACATTGACTGAGCTTCGCTTCGTGTTTGCAAAGACAAAATCATACGAGGAAGGAGGGAACGGTGGGAGGATATAAGATGGGTACCGCTTTACCAACAGGTGTATGATGAATGATATTTTCCCAACGGAAAGACCTTTGCACCCTAGCCGCATTCTTCAAATATTTTTTGCGGGAAATATATATTTTTTTAAATATCTGGAAGGTAGAAACCTTTGAAAATTTTAGCAAACAACGTAGAAACAAGTTTCTCCCCACCGCCGTTTTTACTGAGGCAGAGTGTATAGTGTCACATTCCGCTTTACTGGGTATGTGGACAGCTCTTGCATTTGTCAGTATGGACGGAAAGAAGAAACATGGGAGACTAAGTAAAGGAAGAAAGAATTTGTTTTTTTCCCCTGCAAGGTGCGAAATGTCTGAAAGCTTGATCGATGAGAAAAAGGTTATTTACTTGACCTGTTAAAGATATCTATCTTCATGTGTCGCTAGAAAGAAGGAAGGTTGGACGTAATGAGTAAGAAAAGTATGACATCGAAAAGGTTAGGTCATATTTTATATCGGAGAGATATTTTCAGGTTATCTCTGTTTTTCTATCTATCTATCGATCTCTCTCTCTCTCTCTCTCTCTAGCTATATATATATATATATATATATATATATATATATATATATATATATACCTATCTATCTATCTATCTATCTATCACATTCTATTTATATCTATCTATCTATCTATCTATCTATCTATCTATCTATAGCATTGTTTCTTTCTTTCTTTCTTTCTATCTATCTATCTATACCATTATTTTCATCTATCTATCTTTCTATCTATCTATCGATCTCTCTCTCTCTCTCTCTAGCTGTATATATATATATATATATATATATATATATATATATATATATATATATATATATACCTATCTATCTATCTATCTATCTATCACATTCTATTTATATCTATCTATCTATCTATCTATCTATCTATCTACCTATCTATCTATCTATCTATCTATCTATAGCATTGTTTCTTTCTTTCTTTCTATCTATCTATCTATACCATTATTTTCATCTATCTATCTATCTATCATTCTGGCTAACTATCCCTCTATCTATCTATCTATCTATCTATCTGTATATATATATATATATATATATATATATATATATATATATATATATATATATATACATATATATATATATATATATATATATATATATATATATATATACATACCTATCTATCTATCTATCACATTCTATTTATATCTATCTATCTATCTATCCCATTTTTCTATCTATCTATCTATCTATCTATCTATCTATCTATGTAACACAACGATTCAGCTAGCATCATCATCCTTCCATCCTCGCAGAATGGTGCTACAGAATGACAAACAAACCACTGAACCATAAAAAACGTATACCACGTGAAGACTTTCCACAAATGCAAAAGCTGAAATGTGTAGCCCATGTAACTCAAAGAGAATAAAAAATTGACATAATTAAAATATTGACATTTCAACCTACTCCAAATAAAAAGTTAAAAAAAAGAGGCCCCTCTCGATATTGTAAAGTGCAAAAACAGTTAGTGGATTGAGAAACCTATTTCGATGAAAAATACTTTAATACAAGCATTTCATAAATTTCAACTCTAAGTAGCACCAGCTGCTCGGTGAATGAATGCTGAATATTTCCTTCCAATGTTGTCATTACTGCTTTATCTGGAAAGGCCTGTTTCGAATTATTTAATTTAGTGGATTTGATAGTGTGCCCTTTACTGTTCAGATATTAGCAGTAGCAACGTGCCACATGTCTTGTGTAAATAAAACGTTATTGCAATTCTGACAAAGCTTCTCCTAAGAAAGTTGCATCTGTTGCTTGTATCTGAATACCGTGCACTTTCTTAATATTTTATTTCCAACACTCGTGATACTTCTTTATTTTATCGAATTTCCTGCAGGTTTTACCTTTAGCTATGAAGATGTTTAAAGTTATGAAGTTATGTAGTGATTTTTTTTCTTTTTTAATTTTTTTACACCTCACGCAATTCGGGGAACCACATTACATAATAATAAATATGTTTAATTTTTACTTACTGATGGTTCCGAAGCTAAATTATTATTCCATTTAGCATCCACTGACTTCGTTTTCATGTCTTCCATTTTTCTTTGACTTTTAAAAATCTGGATTATATCTCTGTGGCTATTTCTAATGCAAGGTTCAAAAATTTGTAATTTCTCTGATTTTTTATTTTATTTCCCTATCCAATTATAAGCAATCATTTATTTAATCCTTTTTGTCTGGAAATTCGCAATATCCTGCCCATTCATACAACCCCCTAATAAATACTGACTTTTGCACTCTGCGATGAAATTTGACGCGTTCATGAGTTATACTTTCCTGGCGTATAAAGTATACGTCAAATTCGATCAGAATTAAATCGAAATCCTTGTCATTCACTTCCTTTTTTAATGAAAAGGACTTGAACATCTTTGACGCTTCTATACATACATATAATATATAATACAGTATTGAGATCAAGGTTGATATTTTTTTCACTCAAATTTGATTATATTGCAAATGTCTGAAATATCTGGTACGATTCTGGCTATGCCCGTGCGTGTTTAAATTCGAACGACACCAATTTTTGTAATCTGCATATTCTTTTAGACGAGAGAGAAAAGCTGAAAAGAAATTTCTTAAAGGAAAATACAATTTTGTTATCTTTTGTCCAGCAGGATACCCTTTTTGACGCTGATATTCATCTTGAAATAATTGTTTCAATGTTTTTATTGCGGTGGATTCATTAAGATGACGCTCGCTATTCATGTAACAGCAGTAATAACAGGTCGTGTTTCAGCTGAAAAAAATTATTCCAATTCTGATAATATATCTGTTAAAATAATCTATAACAAAAACAGTAGTCCAGAAAGTACATTATCAGTAGTTAAGTTTAATAATGGCATATAAATTTATATAGTAATTAACATTAACATTAATGCATCTAAGTCACCTTCTATCTATCTATCTAT
>OZ038489.1:110269414-110271914 GCA_964036315.1 Acanthosepion esculentum | reverse complement strand
GAGCTTAAACTGTGAGAAGGGGAATAGAGAAAGACAGATTGTTGCTAACCATATATAAGTTGGAAAGTCCCGCTTTTGATAAAAATACACAAACTTGTAGAACTTTTCCGGACTCAATCACTGAATCCCGATGCTGATGAGACGTATAAAATTACGTCTCAAGTATACGCAATTTAGCTCTAAATTGCTTCTGACTCAGCCTAATAGGAGATATTTTATAAGTGAAAGTGGCCCCAAAGAAATCATGTGTAAAGAAATGGAATTAAAGCAACCAATTTCATATTGGCAATAATAAAGACTAATGTTAATGGCAAAAACTTCAGCAATCACGTTTTAGTTCGATGAGAAATCTATGAAGCAAATGTTGAAACAAATTTCCAATCGAGGAAGTATCAATTTATTTAAAATAATGCCGCTGCAATGAGCACGTAATTGGAAAGTTGTTTTCTTTTAATGTAATGTGAATTATATACTTAATAAAATAGATATTGATATATTTCCCATATTATGAAAGTAATGATGTGTAACCTCAGAAAATAGGTATCCTTTTCTGTCCTAGTGATACAGGGAAAGTAAGCATAGAGGTTGTTTTGTATATAATACAAAATATCATACGAAAGGGAAATTTTTTTTATTTATTTTTGGCTGTTTAAATCAACATATTTCAGCATTTCGTATTTTACAGAAATATGTTTGCCTTTAGATTTTGTATTAATATTATTGTATACTATTTTATTGTATATTGTATACTATTATTATTATTATTATTGTTGTTGTTGGATTACTAGTATTCGAGTCTCAAATGTACAGCAGCAATTAAATAAAAGTCGAAGCAAATGAAAAAATTCTGATCACTAATCTCTCAACCTAGTGTAATTTCATGCCAAATACATTTAAAAATATCAAGATTGATCTGTTTTTAAGGCCCATCAGTCGTATGGCGTTTCTTTAAAACCGAAAATTAATTTAGATTGTGAGACTATTTCTTTACTAGTACATATCACATTTATTATTTCTTTGAAAATAACAATAATTTTATCTCTGATAAGTGCTGCTATTGGACGCATAGTTTTGGGAAGCATACCATTCCAAACATGATTTACGTTCAAGTGAATGCAACGAATTTGAAAGGAACATGACTCTCTTCGACTTCTCATTCTTAGCCAATATCTGTTACGCAACCCGACCATCCGAAAAACAGTAAGAATAGCGATGGAATTGTAATGGTTTATATTGGTTCTCTTCCAATGAAATGACATAGAGTATATTTGATGCTAGTTCCTCTTCGTCCATAAATATATGTTTTGTCTATGAACGTCGTTTTGTGAGCAGCTTCCTACTTACTGTCAATACAGACAGTTATCTTTGGTATTCTATGTAAACTCCTTAATGTTTATAAGCATTGAACGGAATACGATTATGAACTACAAAACATGGACTGTGATTTTTTTGTTGTTTCAATAATTAAAGGGCGTACATTTGAGCACACTTCTTCCCTTCTTCAGAAGGATGTTCAGAATCCTGTTATCTCGCAGAAACTGTAAGTAATTTCCTCTTAATAGTTGCAGAATAAAACATACGTGGCCTCTGTTTTTGTTGAACATACACAAATTTGCCTGAGCAGGCGTTTGCAACAAGTGTAAGCTAGCATGTATAGTAGACAGGCATACTCGGATACGAATGGACAACCACTACCACATAATGATTTTATCCTAATAGAAGTCATAACAGGATTTATTATCGGCCGAAACATTCTTACAACATAGGGTTGGTAAATCATGCCGTGTTTGTGACAAATGAAGAAAATACTGGATGCCCTAGACAATATAGTAAAGGAAACTGACTCTAAGAATAAGCATCAATTGTGTCAAGATATAATGTACGGTCGTTAGAAAGAGGAAAAGCGCAGGATTCGAGGAACAAACTTGGATGTGTTTTAACACAAGATGCAATAGCGAAAGATAGATTCCAAAATGTCTCAAATCAGAGGACAATTAGAAATAAAGAAAAGAATGCGCAGCTATTATACAACATCAACAAATTTGGTTCACATTGTCATGATAAAAAGTTTTTCTCTCCAGAATCTATCTTACATATTAATTAGTCTATCTTCATTAATGATTTGAATATTGCAGCTATGTTGTTTGGTAGTTGTTGAGATGTTGATTGTTTCCACGTAATAACGAACAAACACAGTCGTAGGGAAAAATACTGGTATATTCAGAGAGGTATTTACATCAGAGAGATTAGTAGTAGAACGAACGTAGATTAGTAGTAACAATAAGTAATAGTAATAAAGTCCAACGGTATCTTCCGGTCGAGAAATGGAAGTGTAACTGATCACTACAGAAGTCTCACTCTGCACTACACTGCTACACTGCTCGCAGTCTCTAGAACTACTGTTCTATTTATAATAATAGGATCAGTCTATTGTGGTTGTGAAGGTGTGTGCGCCCCAACAGTAGTCTTTTTATATATTTAAAATCTCTGGATGAAATCC
>OZ038489.1:110164414-110264414 GCA_964036315.1 Acanthosepion esculentum | reverse complement strand
TCAATAAATAAGGTAAATTTTTCGGTATAAGGACTTCTAATGCAGTTAGAAGCTTACTTTTTTTTATTTTACTTCTTTTTCACCTGGATTTAATTTCTTTTGCAGATTAAAAACAACTTTGAAAGTTTTGGCGATTAACAAAGATGGCCAACCAAGAAGCATGCTCCAGGATTGAACAGTGGCCAATTATCAAGTTTTTGGTTGCTGAAGGGTGCAAACCAGTTGAAATTCATAGGAGAATGTCAACTGTGTATGGTGCCACATGTTTCAGCCCAAAAACGTCTACAAGTGGGTTAAATTGTTTAAAGAAGGACGGAGCAGTGTTGAGGGTGAAGACAGGCCTGGAAGGCCTACAGAAGTGAGGTCTCCTGAGGTGATCGAATCAGTCAACGACCTTATTCAGTCTGGCAGAAGGGTGACAGTGGATGAAATTGCAAGGACTTTGAGCTTATCTGTTGGGACAAACGCAAGGGTCATCAGTCAGAAGGAGTCATCTTGCATCATGACAATGCAAGGCCTCACACAGCAGCCCAAACGGTGCAGATCATCAACGAGCTGGGCTGGGAACTGCTCCCTCATCTCCCTTACAGCCCAGACCTTGCCCCTTCAGACTTTCACCTGTTTGGTCCCTTGAAAGCGTTCACGAGAAGCACGAAGTTTAAAAGTGACGATGAAGTCAAAAGTGTTGTGAGCGACTGGCTGAGACATCAGTCCAAAGACTTTTACGCTGAGGGAATACGGAAGCTTGTGCACAGATGGGAAAAGTGTGTGACAGTGCTGGGAGACTACGTTGAAAAAAAAAGAAGCTTCTATATGTATTAGAAGGCCTTATACGAAAAATTCACCTTTTTTATTGAATGGCCCTCGTCTTAAAATAAAGAGTAGACAATATACGAGTTAATTTCACTTAATATACATATAGAGATATTTAGAAGTTTGGGGTCATTTCACGGTAAAATATACAGATTTTTGCTGCCTGACAATATATAATTTTCTACATTTCTGATGTCTTAAATTTTACTTTTTCAAGAAATTTATTAAGCGCTTTATTATTAATACGACAATTTCTTGACAAACACTGTTTTTGAATCGCACACACACACACACTCACACACACACACACACACACACACACACACACATACATATATATATATATATATATATATATATATATATATATTCAATATATTTAAAATATATAGTCAAGACAATATATATACAAGACTATATATATAAATATGTATGAAGAAAAATAGTCTTAATGTGTGCTATATTTATGGGATAAAGTGCTCAATATCAGAGATAGAGCGTGTGTAAATATAAAAGTGTACATATAAGTCAACACTTAGAGGCGACACTCTGTTTCATGCTAGATGCAATCGTCAGGCCTGACGATTGAATCTAGCATATAAATATATATATAGTCAAGACAATCCATGAAGATCCTTTTCGGTTATTTTTCTCGAAGTTTATTTCTTGATTTATTATTAAAATAATCTGTCATTCAAATTTACATGAAGATGACTTTGGATCAACATCCTCATTGGAATTACCCCATACCAGTCTCAAATTGGTATTGTACATACATACATACATACATACATACATATATATATATACATATGAGGAATGAATTAGTTTTTATATGTCGACAGACATGCAGGATATATATATATATATATATATATATATATATATATATATATATATATATATATATATATATATACATACATGTATATGATAGAAATAGTAAGGAGGATTTGATAATTATAATTAAGTAATTCATTGAGTCTGAAAGAATCATATGTATATCATATGTATATCATTGCTTGATCCGTCTTCTAATGCTTCAGTTTGAGCGGCTTGGTGATAGTAGTCCTGGCTCCGGGGGGCACAGTCCTATGGTTACAGAGAACTTCAGTTGAGTTCCACCACGGTATATGTGAGCGAGCGGCGCTATATTGAGTCTGATTTGTTATCGCTTCGTCCCTGAGGCCCGTTTGAGCAGTTGGTATGGTGTTTGCTTGACAACCTAACCTTCAGGGTTTCAATTCTCGGTAGTGGATGCGCACTGCTGATGAGTCCCAAATGTAGGACGAAACGGCCGTCCAGTGCTTTCTGCATTCAGTTTAGTTTTCTTTCAGACTCATTGAATTACCTCATTTTTTTATATATATATATATATATATATATATATATATATAAGGAATTGGTTTCAAAATGTCGACGTAGATTTAAACTTCTATAATATGGATTTTACATTATTTATTTTTAATTCTCTAACTCTTCAAATGTTGAATGAATTAACTATTTCTATATCTTCATTTTTTCACCATATTAATATTACTATTCTATATAGTCTCTCTTCTTTATCTCTTACACCTCTTTATATATATATATATATATATATATATATATATATATATATATATATACATTTATAATTATTTTAGGTTATTTTTAATACATTAAAAATAACCTAAAATAATCTTGGTAGGTTGTTTCATATAACTTGATTTAATTTATCCTTAATGTTGCACAAATATAATTTAATTCATCTTACTTTTTTATTCTTCAATATAAAAATTTTAATTGTTTTTCTTACTTAAATTTATAATAAATATTCTATATATGATTTATTGTTAACATTGTTAATATATCTCATTTTATGTATAATTTGTTATTATTTAATTAAGAACCTAAATTTTTCATAAATAATTAATTTTTTTAATTATTTAAAACATCCTTTCGTCCCTGTCTTCGTTTCAATTTAACACCTCATTTGTCATATAAAAACGATATTTTGTTATGATGATATAGAAAAATTTTTATGCGACCATAACAGTTGTGGTCTAGCAGACGTAGACCGTAAATTCATGATGCGGTTCAATGACGTCGTACCACGTGAGAGACCGACATATTAACAGTAGAATTGTATGTCTATTTGCAATGTAATGTTTATATACTTTGATCTCTGGGGTTCATGTATGCTTTTAGGTAGAGGAAGATGAATTTGCTTCCGTGCCTTTATGTATAAATATGTGCTGAGTAGATGTTACTTGGTTCATATTCTTCAGGATATGTGACTACCGCTATTTATCGCAAATCTCTTTCCTAGTATCTACAGTTAATCACATATTTCTCCTGTTTGTGTGTGTGTTTTTATTGAGTACTATACCGGGTTTTAATATGTTAATTCCTAAGCTTTTAACTTTTAATTTTCAATTGAACAATTGAGTGATTTCTGGTTTCGTGTCCTTATATTCGTTTTTATTTTTATCTTATTTTTGATTATGTTCAATTAGTTTTCAGTGCAGCTCCATCGAAGTTTTAAAATATTTCTGTTGAATATTTGGAACTGTTTACGTGATCTTTAATATTTGATTACATTTATTTTATATTATTTCGTCTAATGACTTGAACTGTACTAATGTTATTTTTTCAGTTGTATTTTTTCATGCACTTGGTGTAGGTTTTGCCAAATGAACGCAAATCTTTAGTCCCGTATCTTTTATTTTATTTTTTAAAGTATATTTTACAGAATTTTGGATTATTTACAGATGGTTATTTGTGGAATTTTCTTGATTATTTAAGATTTGGTTGGCGGAATTATGCAAGTAAATCGCCAGCCATTTGCCGTCTTCAATTGTTTATATTTTATTTACTTCTGAAGTAGATATGTAGATTTTACTCTTGACATTTCTTTAATAATAATAATTATTATTATATATTCCTTTGCACTTATCGTACATGTGACACAGGGCATCATCAATTTTTCTAATGTAAGAGCATAGATCAGCGTTTGCCAATAATTGCGGCCGAGCGCACTAATGCAAAATGAATGGTAGCCAGGTACAACTCAAGTTAATAGAAGAGTAATTCATGGATAATTTTATATTAAAAAAAACGTATATTTCAAAAGCTAGCGACACGAAACAAATGGCTTTTCTAGGCCAAGTTCTTGTCATTTGATGTTATAAAGTGTATACTGCATTTCTTCATTTTATTCAGAACTTGTTAGTTGCTTTTCCCAATGAAATTAAATCATATATTACCTGCCTCTCCACTTAAAGTCGCAGATTCTTCATTAATCCGATTACCGTTAAAATTGTATGGAAATGTCAATGCAGTTCTGTTCTTCCTATATAAGTCCTAATATTTAAAAATTGCCAAATTACATTAAAAAAACATAGAAGTATACTTAAATAAACAATTTTAAAATGCCTGCTTATTTCAGGAGGGGTACGTATCGTTTTTCATTTACAAATTTCTTGATAAAATTTTCCTTATAAAAATCTCAAGTGTGCCCCAGAGTTTTAGTTATTCTACAAGTGATCCATTAAGCAAAGAAGGTTGAAGAATATTGGCCAAGATAATATCCATAATTTCAGATACGTATTTCTAAGAGGGACACGAGATACCATTTTAGCAATGTCGAGCAACAAAGCATATTTATTTTTTATCTTATCTTTATTAATTTTATCTTTGATCCCTTAAGATGCAATTTGCTAGAATCGCATATTAAACATCTAGAATGAAAAAAAACGACGGTATTTAAGTCTGAATCTACAAGAACAAACGTGAAAATTTATAATCTTTGTCTTAAAATATATCCCGACAAATTTCACATAAAATATGCTTACATATCACGTTAAAATTCTGGTTCCTGTATGATCACCGAAGTTAAGCAACGTCGAACTTGACCAGTAACTAGATAGTTGACCGGTCGTGAATACCTGGTTTTGTGGTGTAATGGCTAACGGCTCGGAATTGTAAATCGAAGAACAGAGTTCGAAATCAAGTCGGGAATCGTTATATTCATTTCTGCACAAATATACTTGGAAAAGGTAAGGATCTACCTTTTCACTTACGTCTTCCATGTATTTGTCTCTCTGATGGGCAAAAGTGACCAAAGTTAATATATTTCCTCGGTAGTTGGTTTTGACAAACCAATGACAAAAAGACTGAAAATTTTCAAGATTTTCTGAGGGCAAAAAAAAAAAAATGGGGTGGTGCGAGGTATTATCACCTCGGTCCGAATGAATATAAAACATAAATGATACTTATTTGCGGGCGGTATATTTAAATTTTCTAAACATTTGAATATTAAATGAGTACTTTAATAATTTATAGCGTTTAAAGCAGTTTGAATTAATTCATCATATAGGGAAGTACATTTCAACGTTGGTTTGAAATTAGATCTTCTCTTAACGAAGTCATTTGAAATAAACTAGATATACAAATAAGAATATTCTATTTAGCCAAACTGCAAGGTTACTATAATAGAACAATCAGTCTTTTCCTACTGGAAAGATTCTCTTCTACAGAGTGGCTACTAAATGACTGAATGATATAAAACAAAAATAACTTTAATAAACTCATATTTTTGTTTAAATTGTTATTATTTTTTATTATTTTATTTTGATGGAAAAAGTTTTAAATCCAGTTTCAGAATCTTTTGATGCGGTGTTCTTGCGAAGCTGAATTAAGCAGATTTGGTTGGTTGTTTGGTGTTTTATGGCATATCAACCACTATGGGTTATTTAATGCTAGATCCAGTATTTACTAAATATATCAAAAATGTATAGCTGGCAACATCATTGTTTCAAAAACGTATAACTGGCAACATCATTGTTTCAAAAACTGGCAACATCATAATTTCAAAAACTGGCAACATCATTGTTTCAAAAACTGGTAACATCATTGTTTCAAAAAAGTGTAGTTGGCAACATCATTGTTTCAATGTGCTGGAAAAGACCTGGAAGTTCACTATTTTCCCATAGCTGGAATCCCGGGTCAGGCTGGACCTGGGAACACCAGCAATTAAGAGGTGGTTCCACACTTCTCAAAACCTCCTGATCAGAGGCCTTGCTGTTGGATGCAGTTTAACGTCATACCCAGGACGGAATTAAGCAGAACGACAATTGGTAGAAGCTAATGGATCCTAAAAAAAAACAAAAAAAACACTGACGTAAAACTTCCTTCGCTGCATCAGTGCGCACAGTGAGCTTAAGACCTCTTCCTGGAAGATCTCCAACTGATCCAGTCAATTAAAACCGGGCGATTAGGTTCCGAATCTTGTAATCAATATGATATATTCTGACATTAAATTTTGTCGGTAATTTTCTCTAAGTTTGTTTAAGTGATCTTTCATTTCAATAGAATAACTCAATGAGTTTTGTTCGTTGCTGGACATGACACGTAGCTATTTTAATCTCCAATGGATGCTCTAAATCAGAGGTCAGCAAGCTACGGAACGGGTGGCAACACGTGGACGCGTGCCGCAGATGGCACTCCAAGCAATTTCCGATGACACGTAGCCGCATATGACATCACGATACCCGAACTAATAAATACTACAACGAAAGAAGATATTTTAGCTTCAATTTTAATATATACTAAAGTATACGTACTATAAAACTTTTACTATATAAACTATCATACTATTTCCATATTAAAAATATTGTAGAACAGGTATATTGACTTTGACTTGTATAAAATACGTATGGGATACTAAATTATTCTAAAACGCTAAGTCGGTACATAGTTAGCAAAATATTGCCGACCCCTGCTCTATGAACTGTTACAAAAGAAAAAAAAGAAAAGATTGAAAATGAACAAATTACGATTTTTTTAAATATTCAGTTTTTCAGTGGCCACCCTGTAGATACAATTGCTAGCCATTATCTTGATTTCAGTTGGACGTGTTAAAGTAATGTGGTTTTTCTCATTTGTTGATTATTTTGTCTTATCTTTGCGTCCATCTATAGGCTTGATATATATTTTTGAAGGTCAACATCTTCATTATCTCATTATTGTTTTTGAGGTATATTTGATATTCATTTTATCTGTTTCAGCGATAACATTCCTCAAGGTGTTTCTGTTATCTGGTACCGTTATTTGTGAATCTGTAGCAGCAGTCTACAAGATATTAAGAAGGATTTAATTGCTTGGAGGGATTTTTAATAATTGAGCTAATAAAACCACTGTAAATAATATCCTCGTGGTTATAAATGTGAAATGCGTGCATTGAATTGTATTATGAAGCAAGCATAAGCATTGTTCCCGGGGGACATTTCTACTTGCTGCCGTTCAAAAACAAGACATCCTATATATGTGCTGACGCACAAGTTTAAATTGATTGGAAATAATCATAAGCTGTAGAAAATATGAAAACAGCGTCGCTCCCCACATGAAATGAAATTTTTATAGCGAGGGAAATGTAATTTCAAAACTAATGAATAAAATACAGTTTTACATGACGTTGTTATTTAATTTAATCTCTGTTTTAACTTCTTTATTTGACCATGCGTGCTTTAAACTGGGACGCAATTAATTGTTTAAACAGAAACGAAGAAAGGCGAGATCAAAAGAACTTGTTCATAACTCAACAAAAATAATAATGCATACAAATGCAATTAGCATTTAAACAAACACAAAATAGCAGTGTTAATTGGACGATGAACGCCAACGTCAGACGACTAATGGAAATGAAAGGAAAAGAAAAAAAATATATAACTGGAAAAAGAAAAGATAACAGCAAGAAAGAAATGTATTTGCTGAAAAAAAATAAGTAAATTTAAATACATTTTACATTTAGATTAACCCGGTTCATTATGCAACTAACAGTCAATATTAATAAAAGTTACCAGCGTAATAATGAAACGAAATACGTTTAATAATATATGGCCAATCTTCATATAAATTAACAAATATTATAAATTTCAAATGTTATTATCACGTGGTATTATTGGCTTCTGGTAAAAATGTTACACATAATTCTATTGTTCACAACGTTGCAGAGTTATGACACTATGGCCAGTGAGTAAAATATAGCATCGAAGATTGGCTGGCGATAAAAATTTGGTTTAAACATAGAAATATATTTCCCAAACACAAACATAATAACTTCATCTACCGGTAAAAAAAATATAAAGATAATGGAAGTCCTAATAAAAAAGAAAAAGCATCACTTAAGAATGTTAACTACAAACACGGCCACAATATGCTAACTGTGTTCGGAAAATAAAACATCGCTACAACACTAAAACATACGCACAACGATCACTCTCAAGTAAACTGAAAGAATAACATCCTTGATAATGGCTAAAAGCATAGCCGAAAGCGTTCGGAATTATAGAACATTTGAATAGTTTCTACACATTCTGTGTCCAAAAAAGAAAGCACTTGTATCAAAATTAAAAAAAAAATTAATCGTATTACCTTGTCTGTCATTTTTAATGAAACATGCATAAAAGAAGGATTGCTGATTAAAAATAAATATATACTGAATTAAATATATACATATATAAAACACATAGAGCGTGATCAATTTGAACAAGGCCACGACGTCTTCTAGGTTCGTACTAGCACCGATATCAACAGCACACAAGTGTTCAGTCTACCCAATTTTACTCACAAGGCATGGGCTAACACTCGGTATGGTTTTCAGGTTCTTTCAAACTCGATCGAGTCAGATAACACCAGGAATCACCTTTTTGATGAATCGACCATAGTGAAATTCGAACCCGCATCTCATGGTCAGAAACAGAACATTCTAACCACGCGCCGAATAAAAGTTGCGATAGACACAAGACAAAATAATATGAATTATATATATATATATATATATATATATATATATATATATATATATATATATATATATATATATATATATATATATATATATATATATATATATATATATATATATATATATATATATATATATATATATATATATATATATATATATATATATATATATATATATATATATATATATATATATATATATATATAATGGACTCTCCCGTCGAACTCGACGTATGAGGGTCAGACAGATCAGGTCCCAGAAACTGAAAGCCCGACACCCGCACAGGATTTGATTACAGTGGTGAAGGCCTTGTGCAGGGCCATCCACACTTTTTGGAGTGACGAATACAGGGACCTGGTGCAACGGATGCCACAAGGTCCCCAAACGACCCTCCGCAGGTTTTGAATTCAGAGTTGTCCTTCTCCTAGACCAGTTGCCATCCAAGGCTATAGAACCCAGTCTGTCCTGCTATTTACCCATAGTTGGAGGGAGAAGAAGAGGATTCACACCTTTCCCAAAGGTATTAGCACGTAAGTGAATGTAATGGATTCGACTGGAATTCGAACTCGGCTTTCCGATTCCTCAATCCAATCCATTACTCCACCGTATATATAATTGTATGTGCGTGTGATTATTGTCATTATTTTTTTATATATCATATTATTATTTTTTACTATATATATATATATATATATATATATGATGTCTTCATTGAGTTGATGCAATTTGCGACTATGTCTGTGGAGTTTAGTTTCAATAACTCCATGTACAGACAGGTTGACGGGGTTGCGATGGGCTCCCCTTTAGGTCCTTCTTTAGCCAATATTTTTGTGGGCTTCTATGTGGCTTCACTCCTCACCCATGACAACGCTCCGTCCCTGTACCATCGGTATATTGACGATACGTTTTGTCTCTTCAATAGTGATCCCGAAGCCGATTCCTTCCTATTAGTAATGAATCAACTTCATCCGTCCTTGTCATTCACAATTGAGAAAGAGTCTAATTCTTGTATCTCCTTTTTAGATGTCCTTGTGCATCGGACTCCCTCTCAATTTCTTACCTTTGTGTATCGCAAGCCAACCTTTTCCGGTTTGTACACTCGTTGGGACTCATTTTGTCCCAAAACACGTAAGACCATCTCATCGGGACCCTAACTCACAGGGCCCTGATGATTTGCAGTGAACAGTATCTCGATGAGGAATTAAATTTTATCCGCTGTACCCTCTTAAAAAATGGTTATCCGAGTGATACCTTACATAATGTCATGCGGGATAAAATTATTAAATGAAGTACAAAAGTTTCCTGTCTATTTACGTCTTCCCTTTATTGGTTCACGGGGTGAGCTTTTGGCTAAGCGTATCCTGTCTGCTGTCAAAATTTGTTATTTCTCGGCTCAATTGAGAATTTTTTTTCGTCCCTTCATACAGATTATTCATTTTCACTTTTAATGTTTTAATTGTATGAAGATTGCTTGCGTCATTAATTGTTATTTATTATAAAATAAATGTTCCCCGTTGACCTTGATAAGCTAGGGAACGAAACCGGTTGGTCTGTTTAGTGAAAGTTTCATTTCTTATTTTTTATTTTCATCTCATATAATGCCTATTAGAAACAAATTTTCTGTCTTTCTCGCCATTTTCCAGTTTTGTACCTCCCACAATCTATTATATATATATATATATATATATATATATATATATATATATATATATATATATATATATATATATATATATATATGATGACTGTTACTAATTTTATTTTATTTTAATGTGTTTCTCTATTTGTCGGTTGGACTTAACCCCACCCATCCTTGCTCATTGTGGTGACACCTTGCTTCTCCATTATCTTTCCCCTTCATTTTAATGCTTCTAAAACACAGAGAACCCTCCTGTCCCCATTAGAATGTCTGATGCTCAACTCCATGAGAGCGAATCTGCGCCTGCATTGTCTCACGCTGTCCACTGAACTGTGATAGAACAACTACATTGAATCAATAGCTTCATCGACCGCAAGGAAAGTTGGTTCTCTGTGTCGGACCAGAAAGTTCTTCTCGCCAGAGTCCATCTTTCAAATCGATAACTCAGCCATTCGCCCTTGCATAGAATACTGCTGTCATATATTGTCTGGAGCCTCCACTATTCGTTTTGTCCTTGACAAAATCCAGAGACGGATTTGCAATGTGCTTAGCCCTGATCTGGCATCTCCTTTACAGTCTCTCTTTCATGGACGTGCCATCGCTTCCCTCTGTCATTTCTGCTAATACTTTCATGGTAACTTCTCCAAGCTTGTTCTCAAACTGCATTAATTTAAACGTACTACTAGGTTACCACCCAAGTCTCACCCTTTCACTATCGAAACGGTTAAATATAGCTGTTTCTTCTACTCCAACAGCTTTATGTCTCGCACTTCCCGTTTGTGGAACTCCCTTCCGCTTACTTGCTTCTCTGATAGCTATAATCTCCAACTATTCAAATGCAATGTCAATCAACATCTCCAGATATCTTGATATGTTCCCCGTCCTTCTCTTCATCCTTTCCTCTATCACGCCTCTTTACTCTTGCTCCAACTCTCTGTGCCCCCTTGCGTGCTAGTGGCACTACCGCCTTGCTTGGGGTGAAAACCTTAAAACAAAATTTTAAAAATAAAATTAATAATGACCAAATGATAAATCTAATTTGAATTAAAATTTTAAACAGGCGTGAACGCTGATGGCTATATCCGTTAAAAAGGATTCACATTGCGTTTCAAGGGAGACAACTCATTTTCCTGGGGTAACACACTTAAAATGTGGTGGCAATAACGATAACAACAACGCATAAATTAGTATTAATAATATTAATAATATAAATAATATAATTATTATAGGTAATAGTAATATTAACCATATGATAATAAGAAAAATACAATAACAATATTAATAATAAAGTAATATAATAATAATATTAATGATATACTAATACGATGATAATATAATAATAATTCATATTTAATAATATTTAATATAATAATATAACATTAATGATAATAAAATGTGGCACATGGGAACATCAACAATTCCTGTTGTAGTTGGAGCCCTTGGACTGGTTGGAAAAGATTCCAGTAGGCTGACTGAAGGGATCCCTGAAAGTCCATGCCTCAAAGAGATACAAAAAATTGTTCTGACAAGTACAGCCCACACATTACGAAGGGCTTTATCTATGTAATTATTTTTTATTATATTTATTTATTTATTTTTTTGGCAGTGGAAAGTGTCATGATGCCATTTCTAACCTTAGGTCCCTGGGCGGGACCCGAAATGAAATGTGTAAACGCCAGATAGCAAAGGAAATAAAAATAATAATAATAATAATAAAATATACAAATATAATCATAATCAAGCTAATAATATTGATATTAACATTAATAATAATCTAATAATAGGTAATAGTAATATTAATAAAGGCATATGTTGGGTCCGAATGAGAGAAAAAAACTGTATTAATCTCATCAATAACATTCGAACGTAGTCGGGATCATCGACCTAATGAGAACACTCCTTTCTTTAACTGTACAGTATGTGCTACGCCAGGGCTACATAGAATTTTAAATTCAGAGTTGCATTCTCCCTGACCGGTTGCCACCCACAGATATAGAAACCAGTCTGTCCGGGAGAAGGAGAAGTGGACTCATACTTTTCCCGATGTTATATGCACATAAGTGAATTTAATTGATCCTACTTGAATTCGAACTCGCCTCTCTGATTCCTCAGTCGTAGCCGCTATCTACTGTGTCCATCACCTTGGGTCAACGTGCTTGCGCAGATATTTGATCTATGATTGCACATAGTCATCAATTCATTTCTTTTGTTTAATAAATTATGTTTATGTATATATTTTAGAAAAAGCTTTTTCTAAAAGACATAAGTTTCCTTTATTATATTTTTTCCACTGAAAGGATTGGCTTTTGCTATGTAATCCCAGGTAATTTCTTTTTATTTCTTTTTTGTTTATATTTTCAAGAAAATGTTTGAGAGAGCAGCGCTGTCACTATATGGATTGTTGACTAAAGTTATTTTCTGATGATAGAAACGTGATTTCCCAAAAGTTTCAATTGAACCAACCTGTTGGATGCTATATATATATGAATTATAGCTTTAATCATTCAGTTGGTATTCAACTGGCAATTCTTGTTTATACGGCAATTGCATTCAGTAAATGTGGGGATTACTCTTAGCTTGTATGTTGGTTACGTTTTTTCTAACATAATATATATCGGTCAATGTTTTAGTACAACTATGCATAACTTTAATGTTGATTTAATTGGAAATCTTTAGCGTTGGGGAATGGTTGAAATGATTACGGCTTAAATTCAGGAATAATATTCACGCACACGCACATATGTACATACATTTTAATTATGAGAGAGTATAGTAAAAGCATGTTGAAATTGTTACACAAAAGTTTTCCTGTTTCAATATTTTGATTTTAGTTCTTCTGGCAATGGTAGGTAACTGGTGTTTTACGCAATTTTCTTCTTTTCTGGACAAATATTGTATGAATACTTTTGTCTAGAATTGTTATGGGACGTTACCTATAACGACATAGTGAACTCTTCCTGACACTATGAATACTGCGCCTCTCAAGAGAGAGGGTCGTGATGGAATCGAGTGGTGAGCAGTCTCTGACTGTGTGCGACTTCTGTCGAACTCTCTGGTTTGGCAGAGAGGAACCTGGACGAGGCTTTGCCGAAGGGCAAAGTTTCGTCCGGGTAGGTAGACAGTACCTGAACCCGTTTATACGGGTTCTAATGGGCATTTTTTTGGCCGAGCCTACGGGCTCGGAGAACCCGCATTAAGCCGGCCTTGTGCCAAATGCGACCCACGTGGAAGGGTTGTTAAATATCGAGACGGAATCGAGTCGAGCCAATAGTAGTTCACTCCAAACCAGACAGACAGTCATACTAACACCTTCCACATCTTGTATTATTATTTCGTGTAATATATCTTTGTTATTTCTACTCTTCGTGTTGTTCTTCCTTGGTCCTAAGCTTGGACCATGATAGCAAGTAACTGGTGTTTTACGCAATTTTCAATGATGGTTTTTCAATATTCTGGTTTATCATGACATGGTGTATATATATATATATATATATATATATATATATATATATATATATATATATATAATATAAGTTCGTCAGATGTAGGCTTCCATCTGGTTGTCATGTCTAGCAAACTGAAATATCTAAAAAAAAAAGGACAATCCACTTTCCCAGATCAATGACTGAAAATGGTTTCCAGCAACTGAAGCTGCTTCCTCGTAGAGAGGAATATTCATGTGGAGTGGCGCTATAGAACCACAATCAAAAACATGTATAAAATAACAGAATACAAAATATCACTTGAAATCTTTCAAAAGGCGCAACACTTAAAATGAACATCACATGTAAACACCAGGAAGAATAATGACATAATACTTTTCATACAATTTAAAATATTTTTTCAGGAAAGAAACCCACATCAACACTGGAAGGTTAGCTAACATGAGGAACCTATTTTCCTGAGAATTTATTTTAATAAGAAAATTTTGAAAACTTCTACCGTCAATAGATGTATTCCCCATACGGAAACAGCTAATAGTACCATTAACTTCATTCATAAGTGAATATTCATAAAATGTTTCGAGAATACATAATAACTACTTGTTAGCCGATTCTAAAATAATAAACCAAAATTGCTCATAGATTTGTAATGATGCGAAACAAACCTTTAATTCAGAATCAAAATTCTTTCATCTGAGTCCGTTGGCCACCATTATATAATATATTCATTTTTGAAACATTTATTTTTTCTTATTCAGATCTAGACTCTCCTATTGATAACGTGTATGGCACTCAACTCGTTCAGGAAAGTCTAAAAATTTCTAGGAATAGAGAAGGCGATTATCACTCCTTGTGGTGTTATGTCATGTGATTCATGGGGCGTCCCCTTGATGATGTCACTCCATACAGTGACAAAATCGGCAGTCAATTTTAGTATGTTTACAGCAGCTAAACAAAACGGTTGCTTTCTTGAACCCACATTGGCCCGAGCAGAGACAAAATTTGATTACCTAACAGCTTACAAATAAATAATGCCGTTTCACATTCGGAATAGATATTTAACAGATATAGAAAGAAACTCCAGCTCTAAGTCCTCAATTTGGGAAAACCCAAGACAGAGTTTCTCGTTCGTGGAATATGTACTTGTATGGAACATAATAGATCAATACAGCCCATTTGAATCTGGAGTCTTAAACATGTTTTCTATGGACACAGAAAAATATCCATATTATATGTAAGGCTCTTAGTTTTGTTTCTCCTTACACTCTGCTTGCTGTGGAGATATATATGATATATTATTCTCCGGTTAGACCAATCATATATATATATATATATATATATATATATATATAACGGCCAAAATAGACTATCCACAATGCACCACTGACCAGTATATATAAATAGCCGAGAAAAATAACAACACTCCTGGCTTGACGATTGCGTCTAGCATGAAACAGACTGTCGCCTCTAAATGTTGACTTCTATGTTCACTTTTATATATACACACGCTCTATCTCTGATATTGAGCACTTTATCCCATAAATATAGCAAATTTTAAAAATATATTTCTTCATATATATATATATATATATATATATATATATATATATATATATATATATATATATATATATACATACATACATATATATATATATATATATATATATATATATATATATATATATATATAGTTTTGTGCATGTGCTAGAAGTATAAAAGACTCTCTGAGAACAAAGCCGGCTTTTCATTAATTATCCATTCTGTCATTACGTTGCATCCATGAAGTCCGGTGTTATTATAGCATGGGTATGATAATTTCCATATGGGGTGGGGGAAATCCAATACTTTCTTCTCTAACTAGTTCATATTATAGTCATCAGTATAAAACTGTATTCTTAAATGAAAGAAGAAAAATAGCTTCAGTTGATTGAATCGTTTAAATCTTAAAGTAGAAGATCCTTTAACGAACTGGCGCTACACAATCCCAATGAGCTTTACCAAATAACAAAACCACGTAACTTGAACTCTTCCAACCGCAATGATAACAGATAAGGTATAATAATGATATAATCAACATGTTTAATATGCAGAACATCAAAAGTAATAGTTTCAGGAGGAAAGCCCCCCCCACAAAAAAAAAATTCGAAATAACGATAAGTATTTTATTTTAAATATATAATTATCGGTTAATGACTGCAGAAGGTTTCTGGTATTGAAACAACGAAATTGTCGTATCAAATATGAAAAAAAATTATTATTTCACCATTTTAACATTCCCTTTAGTAATAAAGAAGAAAAGTATCGTGTGGAACATCTTGTAAGAATAGGTCTTACAAAATGTTTATAATCAAGCATACACACTGGCCAACCATAATTTCATGGTAAGAGATCATTTTCTGCCGATTTTAATATCGCTTCCATCACGCTTGACAGTTAAGGTTAGAAGACCATGTACCTGCGTAAGCATGTTTCGCAATATTCTTCAAATTCGCAATTTAATCTTCACCCGCTCTCGTATTTAAAATGACTCGAGGAAAATGAAAACAGACACATCATTTTTTCCCTTTAAGCTATCGATTTTATTTTTAGATGATTCTTTGTTTTGCAAGGAAACAAAAAAATCTTCATATATTTGAACTCAGAGTCTTTGATATTTATTTCATTAATGATAAGCAGATGAGAAGACAAAAGATAAAATTTAAAAAAAGACATGCAGATAATATAAAATCCGTAGCCTAATGACGTGCATCGGCTCTCTACAACTAACTGTCCCAGAAACGATCACAGACGAATCTGAGATTAAATTCTTATAGCACGGGATAACAAGAGAATTATTCCACCTGTGGCGTGTACAATGTACATGGCTTTGTTCCAGGAAACTTTATATATTAGGCAAACACATGCTTGATACGTATAAAACAATGCAGTTCTTTCGGTGTAAATGCTCAAATGATTAAAATGTCTATATTGATTAAATTATTTATGGACAAAATGTGATTTTCTTTTATTTTAGTAACAATAATGCTATCTGTTAAACATATAAAATAGTATAATTGATATTATGATTATCGTCATTCTGATTTTCTTCCATTTCGAAAGATTGTAATGAAAATGGCAGGCTAATCATGAACCCGGAACATATTTCTACATGTTTGAATCCGATAAAAAAAAACATGTTAATTGAAAACAGAAAAATAAAAATGAATTGTCGGTTTAAGACAATTTTCTAGGATGCTATCTTGCTGGCTAAGTAACTCCAAGCCTTCCTAATCTCATTACGTGTCCCAGAAATTTCAGCTGCCTCTTCCAGATATTAAGGATAAACTTCCTCATTGTTTGCATCCTCTTCAAAACTTCATCGTTGCTCACATTTTCTGTCCATGCTATCCTTAATATCCTTCTGTAGAACCACACTTCCGTTGCCTCGAGATTCTTCTTCATCATTGAGGAGACCATCTAAGATTCGCAGTTGTAAAGGAGGACAGATGTCACGAAACAGTTCAGTACTCTTTCCTGTGTTGCCAACGAAGACTTAGTGTATCGTAATACTCTACTTAGCTTTGGGAATGCGTATTTTGCCATCCCAATACAACTTCGGATCTCAGCGTTTCACTTACCGTTCTGTCAGAACACTCCCCAGATATTTACATTTCCTCACCTTTTAGTGTACCGACCTGTAAATCGCATTTCGGGCTCATCTTTTTACTCATGACCATGCATTCTGTCTTCTTGTAGTTTATGAATAGTACCTTCTTATCGCTCTCTTTCGCTGCGTTCTGTAGCTGGTATTTTAATTTACTTCCCGTGTCTACTATCAGCAATGTGTCATCTGCGTATCTTATGTTTTAAGATTGTGGCCGCCAATAATGAATTCTGGTATGATTTCCATTTCTCTCAGAATTGCCTCGCTGTATATGTTGAATAAGTGTTTTTTTTTTATATCAGCCGAATGCATTTCCCATCCATATGCGGGCTGGTTTCTGCTAGTGTACGTTTTTGATTATTCTAATATCTTTTCCAAAACCATCAAAGTTGTTGAGCAGTTCCAACACATCTTTGTGGTGTACTTTGTCGAACGCATTTACGGAGTCTATAGAACATAGGTGCACGTTCTTTCTGCATATGCATTGCTCTTTCTGCTGAATGAATATGGTGTTCTTTGTTCCGCTGTCTTTACCGAACTCGAATTGATTCTGCTGTGAACTCTCTACATGAGAATACGGATGATGAGGTTTGTTATGTGGTTCATTAGACTGATTGTTCGGTGGATTTCACATTCGTTTGCCCCTGGTTTCTTAAGCAGTGCAATCAATATAGATCTTCTGAGATCCTCTGATATATCACCACGGTTGTGGCTTTCAATTAATATTTCATAAACTTGTCTATGTCAAAATCATCTGTCAGCATTTTTGCTAAGATTAAGTCTGGCTATGCCACCTCGTTTCTGTTCAATTTGGTCAGTACAGCTTCTACTTCGGTTTTAAGAATTAAATGCCCATCGGTAGTTATTTATATTGGTGGTTGTTTCCTTTCGTCGTGGAAGAGTTCTTCAATATATTCGTTCCAGCGCTTAGGAATTAACCCTCTCTCATATGAGAGTTCCATAATTTGATTTTATTCAGCCTTTTGGCGAGCATATCTTCTGTTCTGTTAGTTACCTGATTTGTTTATGCATATCTTCTTTGTTAGCTGTACTCAATCTCTATTTCTGCACAGTTTTTCTTTAGCCATTCTTCCTTAGCATATCTGCAGTTGGTCTTTATTTCGTTGTGTAGTTTTCTGTATTCCGTTTCGCATCTTATCAGAGGTTTCTTTTCTCTTTGCATCATGTCGAGGTACATGAATAAATAGACAAGAGGAAACAAAAACTATTCTTAACCGACGCGTTTCCACTTCTTTGCGACATTATCAAGGTACGTGTAGTATTTATTTTTTTGCACGTGTTCATATAAAAGTGCAAAGTTGTCACTCGATTGTGAAGGTTTTAGATTTGAGAACGTTTATCAATATTCATCAGGAGCTTGAAAGATGAATCAAATCCTGTGAATGAAACTGTTATAGTGAAAGACACCTTGTCTAGATAAGAGACTCTCCCATCTATTATAAGTAGGAGTCAGTAGTGGTCGAGAAGATGAAGTAGTCAGCGACCACAACTCGATTACTCTGCGTAACACTTTATTACAGGTTCCTAACGTTTCTGTACGTTTAACCTATTAAGGACGCCTTTAGTCCGAATACACTTTCCACTAAGGAAAGAGCTCCACAACAGAAACAAAGTCCCATAATTCAAATTTTGGTTACATGAATGGAAGAGATTAAAATTCTCAAAATATTTTTAAAATGTTTTTTTTTTTTTCATAAATATGTATTCTTTAAATTGTGATAAGATCGTTATGGCTTGGCATTGATATATGTAGTTTATAACTTCAAAAACATGAGATTATTGATTTCACAGTTTTCTTTGGATTTTTAAATGTTCTTGCGGTATAGAATGTTGGCTTTCGAAAGTAGTAATTATTTTAGGAAAGGTAAGATTGGAATAAATTGTTGAGTATAATTTCCTTTTTGTGTTCATAGGAACGTTTGAGATGTGAAACATCGAAACAGCATTTCTGTGGTTGACAATAATAGGTCCAGAAAAATAATTAATTCGGTCAAGGACTGTGGAGAGGAAAGCGCGAATTTGTAAACAGTTACTATTACTGCAGGTAATGCAAGACTCCCCAAAAACGGATTGAGTTCTGTAGGTCACTAGCGTTTTTTATGATAAAATAAATGCGTAAAAATTCGCCTTTCTTGTTGTCGGTCGTCGATAGCCTCTGGGTTAAAATCTCGGACTAATACCAAATCGGTCGAGTTTACATCTCGGCTTGAAGTGATTAGATGTCTAGCCACACTGTACATGACAATATATACATGCTCCTGAAAAGATTTTTTCGGTTGAGCTCTCGGGAAGAAAAGTGTATTTGTAAACAGTGACGAAAACTGCTGCTGATGCAAGACTCTTCGCTAAGACGAACCGAATTGGATGACTATATATATATATATATATATATATATATATATATATATATATATATATATATATATATATAGGTTGTGGCTGGTGTTTAAGGACATACAGATTTAAGATTAATAGTGCTTCTCACTAACTTCTAATGCTTTTATTTTTCAAAAATCAAGAATGGCAAACCATATGATAACAAATCAAATGAAAAGGCATGCTATGATTGTGGCATTAAAGGCTGATCGTAGACATTTCGATATTGCGAATTTCCTCAGAGTTGCAACATCTTTTCTCCACAAGATATGAAAATAGTTGGACGACGTTGACAGTTCCGCTATTTCAACTTCACTCCTAGAGGCTGTAGGCCAATATATCATAACATTTTGTAATCGGGCCACCTCCATAAGTAAATTAAAAAAACCGCAATCCTGATTTTTTTAAATTTTTATCACTGCGATTATTTTCGGCGATTTTTTTAAGTGATTTTCTGCGAATAATTTTTAGGCACGATAACAAATTTTATAGCTCGGAATTAAATTTTATGATAATGTAAATTAATTGCAAACTCCAGCGAAAGACAGCCTTGAAACAGAAATAATTCTTTGTACGGAAATTAAGGACCTACGTACATGCAATTGTTTTTTAATTTTTTAATAATTATCTTTGAACTTTTAAAAGGTAAAATTAAATATTAATGCAATACTTAAATGTAGCGATCAATTTTGAGTTCTTTAATTTATTGTTGCCTTGCGCATCTACTGCCCCTATCTATTGTGATGAAAGCTCAGTTAAGAGTCCTTCGCAGGATTTATACTAAATGACGCTCGATAGGGTGATTTTTACGCTAGTATATATATATATATATATATATATATATATATATATATATATATATATATATATATATATATATATATTAGAACAAATATGACAAACTAGAAATATTATTGTCATGCGTTTCATTGTTAAAATTTTATCGGACTGGGCTTTGCTGATGTTGCCACGTGCACTCATGTGCACGAGACGAAAGACGCAGGTAGATTAAAAGTTTTGAAATAATATTTTTGTAAGAATTTTTTTTTTGTTTCAATCTAACCAAATTCATCTGCATTCTTTTTCATTTTCTCTCCATCACCTATTTCCCTCATTATGACACATTGTGACAATAAAATATATACCACGATATGCGATATATTGTAAGAGCCTGAACGCAAATTAACTGTTGCTCGACAAACGATCAAGGAATTTTCCAGACATTTTTCGTGTATTATTTTCTCTTTTAATCAAAGTACCATTCCCTATGTCAAAATTGTGCTCCGTTTTATTACGATGGACAGCCAATGCGTTTTGTCTGTTAATTAAAATATCCCATATATATAGTCTCTTGTTCAGACATACTGAGGTTTCTTCAATATATTCATTCTGTCAATTTCTGCATTGGATAGAGTAAATTTCTGCTATATGCTAAGATTGTTTTTTTGTTTTTGTTTTTTATTGATAAAGTCTTTGATTTCGTTGAGACAAGTTTTATGTTGAGTTTAGATGAATTCTTTTCGGCTATACTCAGGAAGGATGGCTCTTCTCTTTTCGAATATTTTCTGAGTCTTTTGTTTAGCATGAAGAATGAAATATTTAGAGCGTGGAAGGGTCTTGAATATATTTCCAATATATATCTTTTCTCTTCGTGTAAATATTGAGGGCCGCAACTTATATAGAATGTGAAATAGAATTGATTGTTTATGAAATGGCAGAATATTCTTATTTTAGCTACTGATAGGCAGAGGTTTATCTTTGATTTGGTTAGATCCTTTTAGAGATTTAAGCATTTATCAGCCGGGAAATTAGTGTAAATTTATTTTATATGTACACTAACCATGTGTTTGTCAGTCATATTTATTTTTCTTAGTTTTTCAACAAGATTGCCTGATTTTTTAAAATATGTGATGGAATTATTGTTCCAAGGAGAAGGGGTTAATATTTTTGCTATGGCTCAAGCAATTTTGTGGGAGTAGCTGCCTATTCCAGCGTTGGGAGCATAGGGATAACAGTTGTGTGGGTCTTAAAAGACCCAGAATTAAATGGACCACAAATTTGATATATTGAACGCTACTTTGATTAAAAGAGAAAATAATCCACTGAGACTAAAATGTATGGAAAATGCGTTGATCGCTAGTTTAGACCTGGTAAAGTTGTATTCAGTCTCTTACAATATATCACCATTCTTGGTAGATTTTATATTGTCGGAGTCAAGAATAGTCAGGGGAAAAGGTGATGGAGAGACAAATAATATAAATGAATTTGGTTAGATTGAAACAAAAATATGTTTTTCAAAAATGTTGAAACTGACTGCGACTCACGTTTCGTGTGCAGGTGTACAGGTGACGACATCAACAAAATCCAGTCCGATGAAATCCTACCGGATAAAACGCGTCACAAGAAATTTACCAGTTTGTCATATATTCTAAACACTCTATGTTGATATATAAAATTATACAAAACTATATAACGTTATATATATATATATATATATATATATATATATATATATATATATATATATATATATATATGGAGAGAGAGAGCGAAAGAGAGAGAGAGTGAAAGAGAAAGAAAGACAGAAAAACAGACAGACAGAGAAAATACGGACATACTGATGTAGTTATATTGATAGTTACATAAATACATAGATTTTGACAGAACTGAAATCTACATGTAAATATGAAATGACATTTATATATATATATATATATATATATATATATATATATATATATATATATATATATATATATATATATTCAATCTATACCACTTTTTCTCTATGTATGTATGTATCACTATGTATATATACATATATATATATTTATATATATATAGAGAGAGAGATAAATAGATATATAGATTTATATAAATGTCTGTGTGTGTATATATATACATATATTTATATATATGTGTGTGTGTGTGTAAGTTGTAGTTAATATCATAGTTTGCAACTCTACTTAATTCGATCTCAAACTACACATTCGGCGCACAAATTCATATATATATATATATATATATATATATATATATATATATATATATATATATATATATATAAATATATATTCTAGATTTATATGAACATACACAGAAATTCCTGGAGAGAAACATAAAAAAACATCGCGTTAAAATATAATTAATTATTTATTATGTGTTTAGTTAAATATTAATTGTATTTAGATACACGGTATAACTGTTTTTTAATGTACAATTATGCCAATAGAATGTATTCACTCAAGGTTCATCCATTTTAATTAACCTCCTTTGAATTTCTCATTGGTGACGTATTTAGGAAAGATATCCATATATATGTTTCAATATAGCTGTGTCACTCAACGTATTCAATGTGGAACAAATTCTGAGTCAAGCAAACGGCCACTGCAACTTCGAGGTGGTAATTTATTTTTCTCGATTCTAGCTAAAATATGAACATCACCGACAACCGGGCACAATGCGAACATCCATTCAAAATACAAAAAAGAATAACAGGTGCCGGTAAACACATAATGAAGTGTAATTTTGAATCAAATCCCATCTCATCTCATTCCAATATGCATGCTGCTTAGTAACTCATGCAATGCTCTACATAGAGTAGGCTGTTTTCTATAGGGTCTCTTAATCGGTGACCAAAAGGTCGTTGATTACAACGTTTCACTTTAGTCAGAGAGTATCACCATTAAATGGTTTATGAACAACAAATAATAATCTGATGAGATGTGTCATGTCTAGTCCCTTAGGTATATGGTGGAATTTTGTTTGTGGAGACTCGACCATACCAGCTGCGTTGTATACAAAACAGGGGATACCCATTCAATTGTGCGTGTGTGTTCTATTAGAATTTTAAACGCAACCCTTGCGAAAAATGTAGTTTGATACAGGTATATGTTGCGTTTAAAGATTCTTAAAGGCGACACATTTTTCCAGTAAAATAACGCACCCGTATTATATATTAAGGTGACATGAAACTGATATCGGAGACACTCGGCTTATAAACCTCGATTATCATCCCATTTATTATAATTTCAATAGCTCATTAAAAATCGCTGAAAAATCTTTTGACGCACAGCTATTAACAGCTTTCGAGGTTTCCCGCATATACCCACGAATTATTTCCATAATCTAGATATAAGGCCACGCAATTTAACAACAATTACACAGGAAAATGGTGAACTATATTTAAATAGCAGCACTGTTTCGATGTTTTGCTTTATTTGTTAAACAGCATATCAAATACTTACAGATAATTTAATGCCAAAATTTAATTCTTTTGGAAGCTGTGAAGCAATAAATATATGATGTATGTTACTCTGCTTTCACAATCAAATGCACTGTAGATACTCAGCTTTGGTGCATATATATGTTTCTGTGGACATAACTGTTACTATGTTGTTGTTTTATGAAGTTATATTTTGTAATAGAGTTTGATTTCTTTAAAAATTTGTTGGATATTATATAGATTAATGTCATGAAAGATTACTTTCATGTTGGTTATTTGATTGATTTTGTTTAGCGGCATATCAACCTCTGAGTTATTTAATGGTAAAATCTAAATATTTGGAACACAACTGTATGTCTTCAACAAAATATATCTTGAAAGCAATTCCATGTCTTCAACTACAGATAAATTGTTGGTAATTCTACTATAAAAATTATTGCTGGTGGCTTTGCTATAAATGTATATTGTTGTTAATTTTTCTATAAAAAGCATTTTTATATTTTCATAGTATTTTGTTTTTGTTTGGGTATTCACTATTTGCACATAAATATAACCATAGAAATGGACCACCGTTGTGGTCTCCTCGTTCTAAGGAATCTATGTCGGACTCTTCCGCCTACTATAAGAGTAATAGGAGAGAAGGCCTTGGGGAACAGTCGAACAGATTTGTCATCTGTCGAAGTCTCTGCCTCGAGCAGAGAGAAACCTGCACGAGGCATTGCCGCAGGGCAAAGTTTAGTTCGGGGAGGTAGACAGGTCCTGCACCCGTTTATACGGGTTCTAAAGGAATATTTTTGGCCGAATAATTTTGGCTCGGAGAACCCACGGTAAACTCGGCCTTGTGTCACATACATGCCTCGTGGGGAGGGAGCCGTTAGGTTTAACAGTCGACCTGATTATTAGTTACAGTCGGACTTTCTGACTTCAGCAGATAGGAACCCAGACGAGGCTTTGCCGAAGGGCAAAGTTTCGTCCGGTGAGGTAGACAGGCCCTGAACACGTTTATACGGGTTCTAAGGGAATAGTTTTGGCCAAGCCTACGGGCCCGGAGAACCCACGGTAAACTCGGCCCTGTGCTACATACATCCCTCCTGCGTTCTGTTAAATATAACAGTCGAATAGATTGTTCTACCGGGTTGTGAATTTTCGCAGCTGTTGACGAACTCTTTGCCTTTGTGCAAAAAGAAACCGGGGCGAGGCTTTGCAGGAGGGCAAAGTGTCGCCCGGGGATGTAGACAGGCCCTGAATCCGTTTATACGGGTTCTGAGGGAATATTATTGGCCGAGCCTGCGCACTCGCAGAACCCACGTTAAACTCGGCCTTGTGCCACATATATCCCTTGTGGTGGTGGTCGGGGTCTGTTAAATATTAACAGTCGAACAAATTTGTTTGCACTGTGCTGACCAAACTCTCTGCGCAGAGAGGATCCCCAGACGAGGCTATGTCGAAGGGCAGAGTCTCATCCGGGGAAGGAGCTACCCGGCCCCGTTTTATACGGGGTCTCTGCAACATTTGTTTTGTTATTTCTTTAACAATTTACCTGGATGAACCTGGGAACAACAGCAATTAAAATGAGGTTACTAGCGCCTCAGAACCACCAATCTCCTGATCAGATGTCTTGATGCTGCATGTTGGTTATCGCTATAACCAGGACTGCTATTGTTTTGGCAATTCAATTCATATAGCGTAGATATCATTTAATACAAACGTATGAATTTCACTAGATATTACTTCAAAAGTTGCATTTGAATTGTTAAGTAAAGCCTTATATGGAACACCGATGTTATTCCTTGGAAATGGACATATTATCTCATCAAGTAAACAGCAACTAAAAATAATGGCAAGATAACTTAGATTTGTTTTGATATCAGAAAACATAAAGAAACGTTGATTTCCGTTGTAGAAATCACATTTTATATGATCGTAGGACGAGTTTATATTCAGTGGAATCTAAAACCTGACATTAAGAATGGCCGGCATTGCAACATCGTCATTGATTTTCATATTACTGACGAGCGAAACGTAAATAAAAAAAATATTTCCCTTGGGTAACCAGACCCTGAAAATTGAGATCGGCAGAAATATAAAGTAAACGGGCGAATAAACATTGTTCTCGGCAGCGATATCCATCACATAGCGCGGGGAAAGATTTAGAGTCTAGAGAATAAACAAATGCCGATGGGGTTTAATCTTTGTGAAGCCACCTCGTCATTGTTTAGCTTAGCTTGTTATGGAGTTCCCTTATTCGTTAAAACTCGATGGAAAGAGTAGTGCGTCAGAGCATAGCCGTTTTAAGAGTGAATTCACACGGAAAACGATAAGCGATTGCGAAAATAGAAATAAGGTCAGAATGTTTGAGAAGATGAATACAGAGGAAGGAAAGCAGAAAGGTTGAAAAAAGATAGAGTGACAGGGAGAGTAGAAAAGGGAAAAGAAACTCATAGGATGACAAGAAGATGGCCGTGCCAACTGTCAGCTCTTTAAGCAACTAGGTTGCATTTAATTTCATAGGCATTCTTTGTGCCGTCAAAAATAATGCTTCAAGTTTCTTTAAGCATAAAGCATTTTGCTTCACAATCTCAATATGCCGGAGGATTTTACGCTCGGCTGCGACACTTCACTTATTAAACAAACATCAGCAAAGTGTCGTAACTCATCGGGTAATATCTACAGTCAAATATCAAATTCTTCACACAGTTTCAACAGGTTATCAGTGTGTAAATCAGTGCTTCTTAAAGTTTGGGCCATTTTTCTGCAAAAACTCAAATGGACCACTTTTTTACTTTTAGGCTGTTCAATTTTTACACTAAAATACTCAATGAAAAGACAAAGTAGTCTATTTACACTTTAAATATATTTTAGTAAACAAGTATAAACAGATATCAATACCAAATTTACTGATATATATATATATATATATTTATCCACAGACAGACTGTTTCGTTGTATCACAGCTCCTAAGTGTGACTAGACGACTGATTGCTTCAACCCAGGATCTAAACTCGATTAATTTGAGATCAGTCAGATATCTTACGGTCGAAAGGTATGGAATTTTAACGTTTTTCTCTATGCGACATACGCCACCTCCTCGGAGAACTCATTTCATACTTGAAGATTAATGCTTACTAGAATAGAAGTCGCTGTTGTTTTAAAAAAAAACCTTTCTCTAGAGAGCTTAACCGGATTTCCCGGAGCTTATATATATATATATATATATATATATATATATATATATATATATATATATATATATATATATATATATGTATATATATATATATATATATATGAATAAAAAAAATATATAGTATTGCATAATACCCACGTAATTTTGAAATTTACAAATATAATAGGCATGTGTGTAATTAAACAAAATATTAGATTTTTTTAGTTCTTCAAGGTATGAATGATTTCCATAATTTTTTGTAAAATGGCTACAGTTTTTGTGGCTACGAATTCTCTGTAAACCACGAGAAGTATGGACCACGGGTGGTCCACCTGGAACACGGGTGGTCCACCTGGAACACATTGAGAAACACTGAACTAAATCATGAATAATTATTTAACTTTTAGTCACTAAGTCAATTATTTCTTTTTATTTCTACTGGAGTGAAACGACTGAAGACAATGGAATGAATGTGTAGTCTCATCTTCAATACTTAAAAAAAATCCTTTCAACCTATGCAGAGGAATAATGTCGCAATTCACTCGTGGTTACTGAGTTTTAGAGAATATGAGGAAAAGCACTATTACCGAGAGAGAATAATAAAAGAAAACGAATTAAGAAGACAGATGGTAACGATTGACATTGCATTTAAATTTGTGAGTATCAACGTCGACTTGGAAGCATGGCGTCGGTTGCGTGTATCACAAGCGTAAAGTACGATAGGAGATACTGTTAGCATAGAATCTACGGTTACATGTAAGCATTTCAGCTGGAAATGGATGATAACTTGCGCCAATCTCGCACGGCCATAAGTTTATAAAGACTAGATAAAAGAGAAGAAATATCACTAGAACTGTTACCATGAAATAATTTATAGTAAGAACAGGGACGCTTCACTTAATAATCCTAACACCATGATAATTGAAATAATCATTAACAATCTTGTCTAATATGTGATACCATTATTGTTTATGTTTCTGTTCTTAAATAATACTGACTCGTAAGGCGGACACTCTGTTAACTGATTCTTGATATGTAAAGCACTCTTAGACTGGGAGTAAGACAAGAAAAAGATATACTGTTGAATGTCATCGTCCAGCAATCTTCTGTCGGTAAATACAGAACAAATAAATATTACCATTAATCACTGAGTTTGAACACCAAAGGCGGTTACAAGAGAAAAAAATAATTAATTGCTGTATAATAAACACGCAACAAATACTTATTAACAGTATATTTTACTTACATTTAGTAATTAAATTCCAATGACACCATCCGTGGGCTTCATCTTTACAATGGCAAATATATTCACACATTTAAATAAAAACATTAATAACAAAAAGTAATATAGTTTTTTCAGTCAGATAGAGTAAATCATTTTCAGTAATCTTTCATAAAAAGTGAGAAATATCAATATCAATCACTTATTGTAATGACGAAATCTAAATATTTTATACGTATTGTTTTCGGAGAGGAGCAGAAGAGTTGTATTCCCAATTAGATTAACCCGTAAGTGACTAAAACAAACTCAAATGGAATTAGAAACCGGCTCTCCGATTAACAATTCCGAGAGATGATTCTTTACATCTCACGTACATCCAACTTTACAGCACCGGGTATTCGCAAGAGGTAATATGTCTAGTTACTGACAAGGGTCGACATTGTAAATAGCAGGACAGTTCGGGTTCCATAGCATTGGATCGCAACTGGTCTACCGTAGAAATAAATGCCAACCTACTGCCGAAAAAATCTGCCTCGTCAGCCATGTATCAAAAGATACATGATCGCACCTAGCGTGTATCACACATGGCACATAAGTGGCTGATCATACGGGAACAGGTTAAACGGCTATATCTTACACTATTTATATTATTCGGACTATTGTCCTCATCTTTGTCGCCATATTTATTACAACGCTTCGGCCATTGTACACTTCGGCTTTCTTCAGGTGGTTGTAGTGTCGAACTGAACCCTTTATTTGGCTCACTGCTATAAAATGTTCTAGTCCCACGAGCCATGTTTAATGGATGTCAGTTATCAGTTATCTCCTGTTAATTCCCGTCTCCAAGATCTCCACTGCCTCAACCGGTTATTGAACTCACACTGTCACTGGATCTAACCAACGCCTTTATCCACTCTGCCATGTGTCCTTGAGCGAAATAAAGGGTCCAGTTCGACATTCCAACCACCTGAAGAAGGCCGGAATGTACAACGGCCGAAATGTTGTAATAACTATGGTGACAAAGATGTGGAAAATTATCCGAATAATGTAAATAGTGTAGATAATACCTCATCTTAGAAATATAGATAGATACTACATATTATCCAATGGATTATTTAAAGCCGACAAGATTTTTAGGATAGGTTTGTCTGAATAGAATATGTATTCGTTGTAACAACTCAGTTTGTAGACCAGTTTTCATTGGCGTATTTTTGTAAAGAGGTTTTTGTTGAGTATCTAATGTATTGTTCGTAATTTTTTTTCAAAAGTAACATGCTGGTAATATATTTTTTCAAAAATGTATAGCTGGGTATTTTTAGTCTAAAAAATATTTTTAAAATTTCATAGAGTTTTGACCAAAGTTTGGGGGTTAACTATTTGCCCATAGCGGAGACCCTAACACCCCAGGTCAGGGTCGATCTGGGAACAACAGCAATTATGAGGTGGTTCCACGTCCCTCAAAACCTTCGACTCAGAATCCATGCTGCCCGATGTAGTTTATCGTCATACCCAGGACGTAACGCTTCTGAAATAATCCAATCTGGTGACTCCTTTGATGATTATTATGGCAGTATAGTTTGGCCGTATTTTACATAGTTCTTGGAGAGAAAGAATGAAAAATTCATTGCATAGAATAGTATTCCATTTTAAAAGCAATAATTTACTGATTGATGAATTATTTCTGGCAGATTGTGTAACACTTTGTGGGTTAAAACGGAAAAATATTCAGAATTATAAGAATAATTGTTCGTTTCTTTTTGCTAATGAATATTGCATCAATATCATTTTAAGAATAACAATGATTTTTCTACATACAAATCCTAATGCTGGGGCAGGTATATACATACATATATATTTTTTTAAGGCTATTTACTTTTAAGTTTATTATCGAACTTGTTTTGCATTTACCGATGTGTATCATTCTACGTATCAGGAGTTATTGGACCAGTTTATAAAAAATGACAGGAAGACTTGACGGAACATATAACTGGTTCTAGAGAAGGATACTTTATATGACATATATCGTAGGTATAGTCAAATAAATATATATCGAGGAAAATATAAGCAAAAAGACTTATATAATTAGAATCACTAAGATTGATTGTTGTCATACCTTTGTCGGTTATTTAAAGACGAAACATATTTTGAACTGGAAGACTACATTTCATTACGAGTGAATATATCATTAACAATGTTATGTAGATAACATGTCCTACTAGTTACGCTGTAGATGGGTAGAAGAGAAAACTTAATGCCTTTCCCAAGGTCCCATTCATTGGAAAGGCATTTATCCATCTCTTCGAACATTAAACCATTTTTGGATTTCAATTAGAATTTGAACTCGGAGTTTCAATTTCTTACAAGCTACAACACCGGTACATTGAAAATCAGAACAAGGCAGTTTGATATTTGATGGACACAAAATAAGTAAATAGGACGAGAGGAGTTTAACACTCACACGCAAACTAACCAGGGTAGGAAGCAAGCTGGCGGTCCAACAACAGATTTGTGTGAAAGGACGGCGACATAGCATGAGAGGTATGGAAAAATGCCAAACATTACTAACAGCTACAAGGGATAGGGTGTTTATTTTAAGCTATGGCTTCCCATGTACGGAAAGGACACGGAAGAAGCCGAAGACGAAACCGCTCCATCGCTAGTGATTAACCCAATCCCCGTCAGTGTACAGAGTTACTATTTGGATGATCGTCTTCTATGGGCTAACAGCATTATATTGCATTCAAACCTGATGTGATTATTGTTGGTTCAGAGAAGTTACAGACAACGTAGGGGGACCCAGGGGAACAAACGACTGGTGAGAAAATTGAAGCCGTGGTGTTCTGTCATTGCTTTCTTTATGTTTTGTATATAAGAAAAAAAACAGCCCCAAGACAGCAGACAAATGCTAGAATCTTGAAGAGTCCACAGATCTCTTGCACCCAGATTCTTTAGTAAGGCAAAGAAGCACGTAGAGAAATGTTATGGAATGACTCTATGTTTTTCTAATGAGAGGCCTTCCGCTTGTTTCTCATATTGATGCTACCATGATTATCACTCACGCATGATAAAAAAATAAGGATAATCGGTGTTGTTGATGTGGCCTTGGGCTCAGAACTGAAAAGAGTTGCGACAAGGAACGCAAAATTTATTACATTGTAACTTATAAAGTAAAAATTAAAAGAAAGGCAATAGAAACTATGATGGATTTGAATTGTTTTCCTACAGACAAACTCTGAATTCGAACACGTATCACTTGATGCACGTATCACTTGATGCGTACATAAAGTCTATTCTCTGTGGTGTAATCGTTTAATAATTTTTTGGGTGAAATTCATTTGATTCAAACAATTGGTTGTTACGCATATATATATATATATATATATATATATATATATATATATATATATATATATATTCATATTCATATATATATATATATATTCATATATATATATATATATATATGTGTGTGTGTGTGTGTGTGTGTGTGTGTGTGTGTGTATGTGTGTGTACTTCCAGTCATCGAGGCAATGCATGAAAAATTAGACTGCTTACGATGCAAACGTATGAGAAAACATTATTCAAAATTTCATTTGTACATCAGCTGGGGAAATTATATAAGTTTCTTTTAAAATATTCATTACTTTCGTTTTAACCGTTTTTTTTTTCTAATTATTGAAAAATGTGTAAAGGTTAAGACAGATATCAAATATAAACATTTTAATTTTTCATAAATTCTGATATAATTAATTCAGCTTATAGCTATTGAAAATAATTGATTCTGCAATACTTCTTATTGGTAAAAAGATTAATTTAATTAAATCAATACATCTTACTCTAATTGCTCGAGTTTAGATGCGTGAATATTTAAGTTTAGAAATATTTATTTTCTTTGGCACCCTTTTCAGAGTACCTATAATTGTTGATTGTATAGCGCCATGTGAAATTTGAGTTCCATCAACGTGACTGATGCCAAATTCTAAGGGAGTAAATCGTGGCACCATCTCGGAGTCGCGTTTTTCTATAATAAGAAATGGAAATATTTTCCTGAATCAATTGCAAGGACTGTCTTTTACTGTAACATTCTACCTCGAGTGCCCAACCCCTGGAATTAATAACGGCGTACCTCACTGTAAAAATATATGAAGCGCATTAAAAGAGCCAACTCCACTTCGAATAACATAATTATATAATATGATAAATATTATATATATATATATATATAATATAATAAATATTATATATATATATATATATATATATATATATATATATATATATATATATATATAATCGCACCGTGTATTTGGCGCATAAGCAACTTTATGATGACCATTTATTCGAAATTCTATAACTCTAAGGACGTATATCTCTGTTGTATAGATTACGGGAATTCATTTGAATAAGTTCGCCGCAAGGATATGTTAAAATTGTTCAGCAACCTGGAAATATTTGGGAAGGACATTAGGATAATCATGAACCTATACTGACAAGAAACCGCCTGCAGACGGCCAGAAAATTAAATCAACATAAAATAGAAGGTGTGTAAGACAAGGGTGTGTGTTTTCACCTGAATTATTCAAGATATACAGCCAGGTAATTCTAAGAGAATTATACGTTCTACAAAGTTTCAGTATTAGCGGCCACTCTCCTAACAACATATGATGTGTTGATGACTCAGTCCTGAGAGCAGACACGGAAAGAAAACTACAGAAGCTCCTACATGAGGTAGTTAAGAAAAGCGAGAAGAATTGAGTAAACATAAACTGATAGAAGACAGAATATTATTAAAAGGATAAGCCCGAAATACTAATTAACAATTGGAGGTACCAAAATCAACTAAGAACAAAAAATTGAATGTCTTGGAGATGTTCTAACAGAGGACGGAAAATGGGACCTTGAAACCCGAAGATGAATTGGGATAGCCAAAGATTCATTCCAAAAACAAACAGATGAATAAAAAAAACTTGGTTAGAAACAAAGGAAAACATACTAATCTGTAACGTGATATGTGCCATACTGTATGATAGTGAATGTTGGAAGGATTAGTCAAAGACGAAGAAGAGACTTGCAGCAACAGCAATGTGGTTCTACAGAAAAACGCTGAGGATAACATAGACCGAAAATAGGATCACCGTCAAGGTTTTAAAAAGATGGAAACGAAAAGAAAACGTATACTTATCATCTGGAAGGGATACTGGAAATTTATGGGGCACATAAGGATCAAGGAGGGCTTAGAAAATATGTTACTCACATGACCGATTGAGGCCAAGAGAGACAAAGAAGAAAACACGCAGAACATATTTGACGAGATTGAGAATATGAATGGCGGAACAATATTTAGAATGCCAATTTATTTAGAGCTTTAAGGGACTGGAAATTGTGGAGAGATATGATCACCTACTTCCAGTGGGAACACGGTAAGCACATAAAGAATTAGAATACGGTACTATAAATATTTGAATGTATCGAAATCAGGATGAAAGCGACCAGAGGAAGTTAGCAGTTCAGCCGAAAGAAAACAGAGCCAGCTAAGAGAGAATTCGTATTGTTGCTTTTTATCCAACCAGTGAGTCTTGAAAGACAATTATCGTTATTCTTTGTGAAATCGATTACGGCCAAGTGGACAAACATATGCGCATAGCTAGTCAGGTGTATATACAGACACAGATGATCTTAGATATCATCTTGTACAGTGATTGACAAGCGGTGGACGTCGTCACATTACGTAAAGATATATATTTCTTAATACCATTGATATCAGCTTATTTACTTGATTAGTTCGAAAAGTTAAAGACAGAAAAAACACGTGGCTGTGTTCGCAGTTCGAATTCAAATATTATTATCAACATTCCTTTGTACGTGCACAAGTTGTCTGTATTAGATTCTTCCAAAACGTCTTCGTCTGTACAGCACTAGACTACACCATTATAATCAAATCATATGTGCAATCAGTCTGAAAGTTCGGTTCTAAAAGTTATATTTGGGTCACCATTCATCGAAAAAGATTCACACACACACACACACACACACACACACACACACACACACACACACACACATAAATATATATATATATATATATATATATATATATATATATATATATATATATATTTATATATATATATATATTACTGGATTGAAAGTCAGGCCCGTATAATTAAAAAAGATGAGTAAAAGCAATAAAATATTTACCAGTTACCGCGACCAAACAATTGCTGATTCTTGCATTGAGTCCATGGATTTCACATATTGCCCTATTCAAAAATCTTTATTCAATATCAAATTTTGGCCGACGAGGCAGAATTACCCGAAGGTTTTTAATTAAAATTAAAACAATTCATTTTTTTGCACACACTTGCCAACGAAATATAAAAAAAATAACTTAAAAAATATAAAAAGCGTGTCTTTCTCATAACTTTTCATACATTTTTCTTATTTCATCTAAATTGTCTCAAATAAGAGTGGTGGTGAATACACCGTAGTGCTAATTAATTGAAACAACCGCTTTAGTTTTCCTTCTTTCAACATAAGGTCAGTTTTAGACAGGTTGTAATCGATTTCTATTTTTCCTCAGATTAGGTCATTTGCAGTGGCTTGCAGTAATATGAATCTATTTTCACGGTGTATGATGAAATTTGTTTGGCCTTGAAAAATATTGCGTCATCCATGATTGCATCAGATTTTAATCACGCCCACACACTATTGTCTCAGATGTCAATTAGTTGTCATACCGCTATTGTTTGCGATGGTCGTTACTCAAAGGAGGCCTATGAAATTTGTAATGCTGCACGAACACAATTGCAAGACTTACCAGTAAGTAAACCAAAGTACTATTAACTCGGCCGGAAAATATCCTCACTTAAATCCAATCGAGAATCTGTGGTCATTTTGCAAGGAACGACTTCGTGCAATGGATATACGAAGTTCTCACATGTGCACTGGGAGATGTTTCATTGAAAAAATACGTAAAAAAGTAAATAAGAACGGAATTATTCGATTTGTTTCATTTCTTTTGCACAAGGGCATTAAACTGATTGACAAAGGAAATATATATCATTATTATCAAAGGAAATATATATCATTATTGTATTTCTCATACATACTGCTATGTTTGTACTGAAGTTTCCGATGTGCGTTTAATGCTTCATGTAATATTTTTCGAAATATTTCGTTTGATATTGAGACGTAAGTTTGATACTTTCTGCAACTTCATACTTGTTGCTTCATTCCAAATACGCTAAGCAAATAAACGATAAATATGAATAAAAAGATTAGGAAATTTGCCCAAATTATTAAAAATATGTTGATATATTCTTTGAATTTGTTCTTTAAATCTTCTGTAACCTTTGACCACAAACGTCATATTCCATTTTGGAAAAATTGATGAATTGCGTAAAAAAGATAATTTCGTTTAAAAACGAGTATTGCACTTCAACGGATATTGAAACATATTCAATGGTGTTTTCTTAAGAAAGAAGGAAAGAGGGAAAAAAAGTTTTCTTTATGTCGCATGTTTGGTGCGCCAAGTAATTGAGACAAATATAACGAAAAATATTTAATAGAAACATTTTATGTTCAAATAATCAACTTAAAGAAACATTTTTATTAAATTTTCTTTTTCACTGCTATCAACACCATGCACGAGTGGTTTAGTTCTCTTTCAAAGAGATTATTACATCCAAGACGGTGGTCAGTATGCGTGCCTTTGAAATGTAGGCCCGTGGCAGCTGATACTCCCCTTCTCTCTTTCACTCTTTCTCTCTTTCTCTCTTTCCCTCTTTCTCCATCCCGACAAGTCAGACAGAATAATCAAGGATATTCAAAACTGGATAGTTTAGAATTTATGTTGCGGAGTGATGTAATTATGGAATTTCTCGAATAGCTATTCTTAATTATCCTGGACCAAGTGATTGGTTGGTTGGCTGGTTGTTTTTGTTTATCGGCATATCAAAATATATGTGTTATTTTATTCCGATATCTCATTATTTTGTAATCAATCCTATTAAATTTTTAGAGATAACATTGTTTATTGAACCCATTTTACTAATTAACCCATATCTGGGGGCAGAAGATGTGGTTTCCAAAGGTATTTGTGCATACATGAATATAACGAACCATAGGGGAACAAAAGCTCGTTTCTTCAGTTAAAAATTCGCACCGATTAACCACCATACAATTTAAACACCCAAGCTTAAATAATCTCTTACTGACAAGCGGTCACCAGTCTGAGTAGTGATCAGGCTCGTTGGAGCTTAACTTCTGTGAACATATGTGAACCGGTGTTTTCAAAGGATGTGACAGACTGTAAGGTTTTTCTCATATGATCAACAGAACAGTTTCGTTTTGTAGGTGTTAAATTTAACGAAGTTTTAATTACTCCAGTTAACAATAGATTGTAGGCCATTTACTAGATTAACTACCAATCTTTACCTTATCAAACTGATCAGAATTAATATCGACACAGGAGTAAATACCTGCGTCATAAGTATACCTATTTGAGAATTGATGCTATCAGTAAAATCATTGATGAAAATTAGGAACAATGTAGTCCTAAGTACACTGTCCATGATGGGGGCACTTGCAGTAATGTAAAGGGTTCCAGAAGATAGCCCGTTTTTTCTCGGTTTGGTAAGAAAGATTGAATGAGTTCTAATATTCTTCCAGAAGGAACATATTTAAACTTTTGAAGAAGACTGGTATGCCAAACTTTGCCAAATGTCATCCAAATACCTAAAGCAACAGCCTGTGCCTCACCATTCTTATCCAAAGCGGGATAGACATTTTCAGCAATAATTGTTAATGCATCAGAAATTGGCCTAGAGAAGCGAGAGCCATGTTACTTATCCGAAAGAAGACCCCGCGAGGCCAGATGCTTAATATATTCAGAGTTGATTAGTGTTTCAAGTATTTTCTCAAGAAGAGGTAGAAGGCTAATAGGCCGATGGTTACAATGATCAAACGATTCGCCTGAGTTCTTACAGACTCGAACGAAAAGTAAGAAAACATTCAGTCTTGTATATAAAATATATATATATATATATATATATATATATATATATATATATATATATATATATATATATATATATATATATATATATATTACAACCTTTTACGTTAGAACATGCAAGTTGTCACGACAAATATGCATATTCGCCGAGGTAACTTGCATGTTCCAATATAACATTTTATAATAAATATCTATTGCTGTACACTTGTATTGCGCCTTTTTTTAATTAATTGTAGGAACATGTGAATTTATATATATATATATGTGTATTTATATATAAAATTTATTTTCGTTCTTTTACATTTGGATACACACACACAAACACATATAATTATATATATATATATATATATATATATATATATATATATATATATATATATATATATATATAAAGAAATATAGTCTTAAAGTGTTCTATATTTATGGGATAAAGTGCTCAATATCAGAGATAGAGCGTGTGTAAATATAAAAGTGAACATAGAAGTCAACACTTAGAGGCGACAGTATGTTTCATGTTAGATGCAATGTTGCCTGACGATTGCATCTAGCATGAAACAGACTGTCGCCTCTAAGTGTTGACTTCTATGTTCACTTTTATATATATATATATATATATATATATATATATATATATATATATATATATATATATATATGTATATATATATATATATGAGTGTGTGTTTGCGTGTGTGTATGTATATATGTACGAATGTCTCTCTCTCTCTTTCTCTCTCTATATATATATGTGTGTGTGTGTGTGTGTGTGTGTGTGTGAGAGAGAGAGAATAAATAAAAAGGCAAATTTATTTTATCCAAGACCTTTTGTCTTCTGATGGATTTTATAAAGACAAATGCAATTTGCAACAATTATTTACACACAAAAGTAAAAAATATTGGTTTTTCAAAATTTAAAAGACGTAGTAATCATAAGACTTCGAAATTCACCCAATTCCCAAATCTGACGAAATGCCTAAAAATCATGTTTTATTTCATGGAAAGGACGTTTAGCTCCAGTCAAAACCTTTAACCCGACATCTTTTGTGTTTATCTGATTCCGGGTATTTTTATGAAAGTTTAAAACACATGTTTCTCGATGTTAGAAAAATTCACATTTAACACCCGAAAAAAAATTAATTTAATGTACACATATTTAAAAAAATTGATAAGTGTTTGTACTTATTAAAGATTGGAAACTTTAGATATATAAATTCATATAATATTGTACAGTATATCTTTATACAGGCTTACATGCTTCGTTTTATATCTAGTTACATTTCTTTATTTTTCTTAATTTCACAGTCCCAAACACATTCAAGAATATATCGACAGGCCATCAGATATTTCATAAGAATAAAATCCAAGTGAAATGCAGTCAGTATTTAAAAGTAAATAGAACGGTTTATAGGTAAATGTGTCGCAAAAGCTTTACCTCAGCATTTTTTTTTTTGCGTACAAATACATTTATTGAGGAACACAAGAAAATATTGTCTTATTTAAAATAAAGTCTGCTGTGTGAAAAGGTATATTTCCTATTAGTAATAACATATAGTTCTCTTTTTTTAATGAGAGTGCAGTTTTGTATGAGCATCAGTTGTATTGTTTTAGCTTTTCGTAACACATATTTTGTTATAAGAGCATTACAACTTCTATCGCGTAGTCGTCATCGTAGTCATTCTAACATGCTAAATATATTTGAAGATCATATAAAATTATATTCTCGTGTTTTATTTCTTCTTTTCATTACCTGCTTTCTACTATCAAAACATGTTTCTTTTTTTATCATTTTTTACATCTTCCTCCTCTTCTTCTTCATCTTCTTCCTCTTCTTCTTCTTCTCATTATTATTATTATTATTATTATTATTATTATTATTATTATTATTATTATTATTATTATTAATATCATTATTATTATTATTATTATTATTATTATTATTAATATCATTATTATTATTATTATTAATATCATTATCATTATTATTATTATTATTATTAATAATATCATTATTATTATTATTATTATTATTATCACTTCATTTGATTTATGTTGTATAAACATAACCTTCTGAGTGCCAATGAGAGACCTAAAGTCACAAATTTGCTTGATAGCCTTTTCTCCTGTTCATTTTTCCTTCAATGAATCTATCAGAAACTTTTCTCGTCAAACCGATGATTTCAACTACAATTGTGCTACTTTCTTTTTATTTTGATAGTTTATTATTATTATTATTATTATTATTATTATTATTATTATTATTATTATTATTCCTTTGATTTCTGATGAGTACTCATTTCTTTCCGGTTCCCGCCTAATGTAAAAATGGCATCATGATGTTTTCCACTTAAAAAAAGAATACGTAGACAAAGTCCTTCGTAAAGCTCGTGAGAACAATTTTTGTATTTTTTAAGGCAGGTATCCCTTGAATTAGTCTACTGGAATCTTTTCCAACAAGTCCGAGGACTCTAACTGCAACGGGGATTGTTGATGTTCCTATGTGCCACATTTTAGAGATTTCGATTTCAAGGTCCTTGTATTTTGATAACATTTTGAAGATCTTCAAAGATATGTTGCAGTCTACAGGGACTGCCATATCAATAAGGAGGCACATTTTTGTGTGCGATCTCTAATAACAATGTCTGGGCGGTTATTATTGTTGTTGTTGTTGTTGTTGTTGTTTGTGTGTTAAGTTTCCTGCTTTGTATCCTATAGATCGGTCCAAACGATGGTGCTTAGCCGCTATAGGAGAACTGTCATTTAATTGATAGTAATTGTCCTAGTATATGTTATGTTCATAGTAGGGCGATTTTCTGCGCATATTTAGTGTTAAAGTTCCCTGGGACACTATTAGTAATATTGTCCATTCCTTTTCTCAGGAGTCCTGTGGAAACGAGCACTATTGGTACAGTCTCAGTGTTCATGCCCCAAATCCTGTTAATCTCGATCTCCATGTCTTTTTATTTGGCCAATTTATCGATAATGTTTATGGAGGTGTTGCTCTCAGATGGTAATGCTATGTCAATAAGCATACACTTCTTGAATTTGTTGTCTTTTTATGATAATATCAGGTATGTTGGCTTTTATTTCCCTGTCAGTGTGAAAAAGGCATGTACCAGAGGATACTTACAACGTTACTTAGTGTAACTCTATCTGGTTGTTGGTCATACCATCTCTCAGTGGTTCCGAATTGGTGCATCTTGCATATCTTCCGATGCACTTATATCGCTACCTTGTTACATCTGAGGGTATATTCATTTTCTGCCAGTTCCGGATACCCTGAAAAAATATGGTCGACAGTTTCATCATATTTTCAGCAGATTTCGGGATAGTTCCATAAATGCGATAGTGATAGGATCTGGTTGCGAGGCTTTGGACCTTAGCTGCAAATAATTAATCCTTCTGTCTCAGCTTTCAGCCATTGATGTGTTCTCTGTTGGTCCTCCTCAGCTTATTTCGATCTTTGTTATGTATTTACTATGCAAGGCCTTCTCCTCCCAATTTTCTTGTAGTTTCATTTGGCCAAGTTGTTTTGCGTTCTCTTTAATCGTTTGGCATAGAGGGTATTGGTATCGTTTTTAGTTGGTAAGATTTCAGGAATATTACGCGTTTTCCTGAACTGTGTAACTTCTTTTTTGATCGAAGGGTGATTTGGTGATTTAATATTTGCATGTGAGTGTTATTGGTCTTTATGCGCTAGGCTTCCAATCAATTTTTTGCTGTTTTAAGAGTTAATTCAAGTTGTATTAGACCTCGACCTCCTAAAGCTCTTCGTTCATACAGAATTATTATTATTATTAGTAGTAGTAGTAGTAGTAGTAGTAGTAGTAGTAGTAGTAGTAGTAGTAGTAGTAGCAGCAGTGGTGGTAGTAGTAGTAGGATTCCATTCATTCTCCTCTTGTTTTAAAATGTATTTTCTTTTCTTTTAATTGTGGTCCGAGTGTTACATCCTTGCCTGCTTCTTCTCTTTCGTGGTCTGCTTTTCTTTTCGTTTTCTTTCTCATTCCTTGTTTCTTTGATTCTTTGTTTCTTTCTTTCCTCTATGCCAATTGTTATCCCCATCTTCTTCTCTCTCTTTTACTTCAATTCCCATTTAATCGTCATTCATTTTTTTTAAAAAAATTCGGTCATTTTTCAAATCGCCATTATTTTCTTTCTTTCTTTCTTTCTTTCTTTCTTTCTTTCTTTCTTTCTTTCTTTCTTTCTTTGTAACATTTGTGCATTCTCATATCAACGTATCTATTTTATTCATATTTTTCTCTTCTTCTAATTCCTTCGTTTCTGGTCTTATATTTCTGGACATATATCGGAAAAGACGGCGTCATTTTTAAACAGCCGCTAGGAGGGCCTGAGCTAAAAAAACATAAACTTGCGCATTTTCCTAAACTAAATTACCGCCATTACTATTCAGAGTGTGTACATACGTTTTGGTATAATACACTTATATATTACTTAGCTCTTCTCAAACGGGATGGGCATCTTGAGTTCGGCTAAATTTCAGAATATGTCTAGTCTGAAAAGAAAAACTGCAAATTATATGTATATATATATATAACTTTTTCCCTTCGGGTGACCATCTTCACAAACGCATATATATCTTGGACCCATCGTAAACAGAACAACTACTTTGCAGGGTTTTGACTAAAAGTAATATCATTGTTAATCTGAAATCATTCAAATATCCAATTGGAAAGTAAATGAACAATATTCAAGATAATATTACTCATATTCTCCTTATTCTTATAGACATCTCTTTGGGCATCAAGGATATACAATTTTACATAACTTTTACTATATATTATTTAATCTGTAACTTTGATAGTCATAGATGCATGCATATAAAATCTATCAAACATCTAGTATTAACATATAAACGCCCAAATCAAGAACAACGTGGCTCTAAGTAAAGATATTTCAAGTTAGATAAACTTCACACTGTCATTCTTGAAAGAAATATTGGGAATTTTATTACCGATAACAGAACGTGAGAGAAGGTGTCAAGTGTAGGGTTTGAAAGATATGAGGTATCGGATAAACAGTCGTCTATATGATTACAAACTGGTAACTTCTATTCCAGGTGTTGTATATTTGATAAGCGAGGACAACATCAAAATTACTTTAGTAGAGAAAATCTAATAATTCCAAGAAATATAGAGATGTTTATTCACAGAACATGAAGGTGTACTTGTAAATATTCTCACATCGACGCGCGGTAAATTTTATATCTAAGGACAAGACACATTCCGGGAAGTCTTTGTTGTTAGTAAGAAATATTGACCTTCAACTTTGAGAATAAATTCTTTTAAATAAAATTATATTTGAAGACTACAAAGGCTGTAAAAATGGACGTATATATATATATATATATATATATATATATATATATATATATATATATATATATATATATATATATATATATATATATATATATATATTAATGTATGCTTCATTAAATAATATAGACAGGTTTTGTCTATTCATTTTAAGTAAGTTCCTTTCATATTGTCTGATAAGCTTAATCACATTATCGTTGAAAGACGAAAGGAAAACACCATATTGATACATGTTTAAATCCAATCTAAGCTTTCGGCTTACATAAGCCATTATCAAACATAACAATTTCAATACATCGAACAACTCACAGACGAAACTACAATGATTTTCCTTTCTTACTGCTTGAATAAGCTCAAAGTAACAACAAATTTTGTATATACGAGACAAGGAACTGAAAATCGCATCGCAGCTCGTGACGTCACACATGAACACGCTAGAGTGAAAAACGCGAAGTATTAAGTATGGAAAGCCGTTGGTATAAACCAATGGCTTATGTTATCAATTATAGGCTTCTAAGAATATTTGTGGAGATTTCATAGTTTATTTTGTTCAGGTGAGGTTTCAACTGTTTTATGCATATAGCTTCAAGGATTTTTAATTTTTGTTTATTATCTTCATGTTTAAGTACAGTTTCGTTGTCAACAAGGATTTTGCGGAATTGAGTACGTGGGCAGGCAAATACACAATATATATATATATATATATATATATATATATATATATATATATATATATATATATATATATATATATATATATATATATATATATATATATAAAGAAAGAACAGTAAGATATAAAATCCGGTGTTCTTATAGATATTTTTATTTTTACACAATAGTGCTCTATGTAAATTTACAGAGCATTAATATTATAAATTTATTGATTTAAAATATGTTTTTTTTCGCTACACAGTGATAACCATGTTTCAAAAATGGAAGCTAAAGCCCCTGAATTTAATTTTGTTATCAAAACAAAGACATTAGTTCCATTTCCTCGTCAAGCGAATTTTGGAGTAACTTATTTTTAAAAATTTACGGTTGTTAAAGGCACGGCAAAGATTCATAATTGAGTATTTCCAAGGATACTGATTAATCCATTCATATAGACAAGGGGTGGTAGGGCGTTCAAATTTTAATTTTCGTTGTATCAGTTACATTCGAAAGCGGGGTTATGTTTAGGGATCCGGGTAGGGATGTATCTTTCAACAAATTCTGACATCCACTAAATTCAGGTCGTCTGGATTTTTTTTTTTTTCCTAACGGCAAAAATTCTTACGGTAATTTTTCTATTTGTATATTTAAAGATTTTGAGGGACTGTTTAGGCTAGAATATGTTTTAACCACATTTCTAAAAAAATTATTTTTAATATTTAATATACTATATTTCTTTTTTAAAACCAAGTAAATGTATTAGAATTACTTACAGTATGTACAATTATTTTTTCTTATCGAGTATAAATAAATATGTATATTGCCAGATTAATTTTTTTTTATGTAAACTTTATGACCATGACGGCAAAGGTGGCTAAATTATTTCACTAATTCAGTAAACTTTTATTTTTTATAAATTTAGTAATATAAATTTTCCCATGTATGTACAAAGGACATGGGTCATTTAATGTCCAATATATTCTAAATTATTAATTTCATTTGACTTTAGGTGTTCTATTGGATTCTTTTCGGTGTTTGAATTGCTTTGAGAGAGGTGTTATGGTTAGAGGGCGTTTTATTTAATTACAATTTTAAAAGATGTTTAGGTTAGAATCCGTTTATTTGATTACAATTTTAAAAAATTCTACTTTTAAATTTAATTTTTAAATTTAATCGGCTATATTTTTTATAAAACAAGTAAATGCAATATAATTACTTACATTATTTAAAATTATTTATTCACATCAAATATGAGTATGCATATTATCAGGTAATTTTTTTTTTAAATATTATTTAAAGAAAATTTTTGACAATGACCTGTTTGAAAACAACCTCAAATCCCGATTTGACATCTGCTCTTCTCTCCATTCTCGCCAACTTGTTTCACCTTTTTTGGATAGACTTGTGACTGGCGACGAAATATGGATCTTTTATCGAAATGTTAAGCGTCGTAGACAGTGGCTTGGTAAAGGGGAAGGACCTCAGCCACAGCCGAGAAGGGAACTTCATGGGCAAAAGGTTCCTCCTTCAATCTGGTGGGATAGCCAAGGAATAATCCACTTTGTATTCTTACCACCAAATGCAACAATTAATGCTCAAATATACTGTCAGCAATTAGAGAGTTTGAACCAAGCTCTGAGGGAAAAAAAACCTGCTCTAGTGAATCGAAAACGGGTGATGTTTCATCAGGACAATCCGTGACCACGCACAGCAAGAATCACGTCACTAAAGATTGGTTGGGAGAAAATCCTCATCCACCTTATTCACCCGACCTGGCTCCTTCAGATTACTATTTGTTTCGTAGCGTACAGAATCATTTGGAAGAAACAGCTTTTGTAACACAGGAAGAGATTAAAACTAACATTTGTGAGTTCTTCGAATCAAAGCCAAAAGAAGTTTATAGTAATGGAATTAGTAAGCTTGTTAATAGATGGAAGAATCATAGATAATCAGGGAAAATACATAGTTGATTTAATCTGTAATTAAATGTAACATTTGGTCACTTGTTTTCTTTATTAAAAATTCGGACAGAGCTTATGGGATGACCTGATATATATATATATATATATATATATATATATATATATATATATATATATATATATACAGAACCAGCCTAAATTTCTAATGTATATTGTCAAAAAATTTCATTTAAACATTTTCAATTCTTTTTAAATACATAAAAAAATGGAAATTTCCACCATCTCTGGTCTGTGAGATTGAGCAGTTGCATGAACATAACAAATTTAGGGTGATTAAGTACTAAAGAACGACACGTGTGACAGGAAACCTTTTCCAACATCGTTCAACACATTTTTACCCAACTGGGGGGTGGCCATAATGTGTACTCTTATTTTTATATACGCTCTATACTGATATCGATAACTTTAACTCATCAATTTAGAATAATTTAAAACTATAAGTTTATCATATATATATATATATATATATATATATATATATATATATATATATATATATATATATATATATATATATATGCGAGAGTGTCTATGTGTGTGCGTGTGTGTGTGTGTGTGAAAATACCATAAAATGACGAAATATTTTTAAACGATTTTTCTTGGACAGTAAATGTTTCAGCATTGCGCATCTTTCTATTTCGCTCTCAAACCGATCAATAAGCACGAGAAATAATGACGGAAAACATTGCATTGAATTCCACGTTTAGACATCCTTAGGCTATTTATATATAAATGCAAACACACACTAATTGCGATTCCAAAGTAATAAATTATAACCATGGAATATTAGTGTTTCAGCCTTTTTATTATATTCTCACTCTGTCCTGGATATTGAGTTTTATCTGGATTCTATCCGCTTGGAACTGCATATATATATATATATATATATATATATATATATATATATATATATATATATATATATATATATATATATATATATAAATTTGTGTGTGTGCGTTGTGTGTGTGTTGTGTGTTTATGTATGAATATGTATGTATTTATATTATATATATATATATATATATATATATATATATATATATATATATATATATGTGTGTGTGTGTGTGTGTGTGTGTGTGTGTATATTAACCACTAATATTATCTATCTATCTATCTATCTATCTGTCTGTCTGTCTGTCTGTCTGTCTGTCTGTCTCTCTCTCTCTCTCTCTCTCTCTCTCTATATATATATATATATATATATATATATATATATATATATATATATATATATATATATATTCTTGTTTCGCTGTATCACAGCTCATCAGTGTGGCTAGACATCCTACTGCTTCAAGCCGGGATCAAAACCTGAGCGATCTGGCGGAGTTTTTAAGCAGATGGAAAAAGAACTTCAAGCCTACTATTTTTACGAATGTAATGAAACGCCAGGCATCTATAATGCTCGATTCATTCACTGAAGAGCGTTACGTTAGCGGAATTAGTTGCTGTTTAGAATTACTCTCTGTCTCTCTCAACAGTGCTCAACCGAAATTATCGAGAGCATAATAATGTCATGAACATAGAGGCCTGTTTCGCTCTATCTCAGCTCATCAGTGCAGCTATATATATATATATATATATATATATATATATATATATATATATATATTTGAATAAGCTACACATATGTCTATTTTTATTTTATTTCTATCAAATTCCCGGATCAATTTCTTAATGTTGTTATTAAACTTAATAAGGAAGACGCTGTAGTTTTTGTTCATTTCTTATTTACTTTCAGTGTCATTCAAGATCATTTATAGGATTGAATTGTTAAAACACAAATAAATAATGTAATTTATAATTGTGATTTTTTTGTAATGCACATCAAACTAGATATGTTAATTAAAAAATAACGTTAACCAAGTGAGGCAAATTAATTTATGTTTTTGTATTTTTTAAAAATTACAGTTTAAGTATTTTAATTACTTGCTCTTGTAATTCTATTTTTTTAAATTTGAATTTGTGTATTTTAAAACTTTGCTGCAATAGACATCTTAAAATATTGTTACTATCCTAATAATTAATCTTATTTAGTGATGGTTTTTATATTTCTTATATATTGGGCTTCAAATTTTTTATTTTTTATTTTCATGGTGGTGTATACTTGGATTTTCAATGTGTACTGGAATGTTCTTTTAAATGTTGTACGATAGAAGTTGAATTGGATATATGTAATATCAGTCTCCTTGATAATGTCGTGAAAACAACATATATATTTACGTTTTGTCGGAGTTACAGTCTTCTAAAAGAGATTTAAAGTGATATACGATGTTGGTCATTAGAAAAAACATTAGTTGAGGGAGAATATTATTACTGTTGATTAAATTGATTATATTAAATTCATATAGTATATAATTAGTTTTACGTGTTTAATTTAATCGTGGGGATATATTAGTACTCATTAATTATTTTATAATTTTTGAGTGCATTTCATTCCGTTATAGTATCTTAATATGTTTAGGGTTACTTGAGGAAGTATTATCTTGTTTTGTTTTATTATTTATATTAATATTTCTAATATATTCTCTAATTTCTTCATGAACAATGCAATTAGGAAATTCATTATTAATGTGAGCTTGTTTAATGTTTTAGTGTAGAAAATTTTTCGTGGAAGAAAAACGGTTGAATAAATATTGTATAATCGCTGTTTTGTAACTGGGCATTCACTTTATATTTGATAGAGCACATTTTTACGGTCGTAAATTTTTCAGATCTATTGTCCGGTGAATATTGGTGGCCTCCGGTGTATGCATGTCTTGAACCCATGCTCTGTTCGAGATTTTAGTACATACAGGAAATCGAGTTTTTTGTCATTTTCTCGCTCCATTGTTTACTACATCAACGATCTTATTGAGTTCACATGTTTCAGTAATAGCTGGACGTCTTCCTGGTGTGGCCAGAGCATGAAAGTATCAACTACGTATCTAAGCCATAAGATTGCTTTTAGTGATATGGATTCTAATGCCATTTCTTCGAAGCATTCCATGTATATTTTTGCCATTACTGGTAATAATGGCGAGCCCATTACTACACTTTCAACCTGTTCATCCTGTTTGTGTACATTTATTCAGCATCTCTCTCAGGTTATCTATCGGTATACTGGTTCATTCTCCTAGAAATGAATCCGAGGCCAGTCTGTTCTTCAAACTACTTATGACTTCGTGTTGACATTACAGAGGAACTCACTAAAATCTAATCACTAATCCGAGTACGTTCAACCCTCCCTGTTCTTGTCGAAAGAAATAATATTGAAAATACAGAAATATTTCGTATGCTGGCGGTATTGTGGTGATTTAAAAGGAACTAGTTATTAGCTCTTTAGAGGAAGAAATAATATGAAGCCTTTATGGCAACAATGAAAGTTCCATAAAAATGTAAAGTTTAATTTTTTTATACAATATAGTTCAAATCTGAGGCGCTTAGTAAGGCAATAACTAGTAAGGCAATAACTAGTAAGGCAATAACTAGTAAGGCAATAATATACTACAGGATCCGTTTTCTCTTAACTTTTCTATGCAAAAGCCCCATCATTATAATGAATATTTCCATTTGACATGACCAGAAAAAATGTATTGGAATTTAACATTAAATATATTAATTCTGATTACAATGCAAGCATCTCAGAAGACAACATACGATGTCCAATTAGAAAATAATTTATTAGACTTTATTGAGCGTCAAAATTAATGAAAACCGTAAACACGCGGAACTTGCAGAGAGAAATAATAAGAAATAAATTTCGTTAGAAAACAATCGGTTTAAATCGAAGAAAACATTTCTTCTTTAAGAAAAGTGAAAAAGAAGAAAAAATTCGCCATTTTTAAGCGAGTTGATTTGGAGTGGCATTAAAATCTACTCGGAAATAACTGAAGTGGTCTATTTTGTTTTCATATATGTAAGGCTTCATTATTTATTTTGTTCATCAGCGTGTTTTTAACACAGGCTGTTTAAAATGGAAAGAGAGTTGTCATCTTACGTCAGTGAACGCATTTATTAAATTCTACTAAATTCTAACAAGCTGCTTGCTGCATGAAAATCCAGTCGTGATTTATGAAGCGCTTTTGTTCGGCAAGTTCTACTCATTTGAAGATCTAGTTGTGTGAGTTTTTTTCCATTATAACATGTTACGACCAAGCTGTTAGTTATTATATCTGGATCACAATGGCTAAGATTAATATATTCTAGCAGAGAGAACATACAGTCATAAAACTTTGAAATAGGGTTTTGCGTACGTCGAGAGAGTTCGGTACCTTAGGATGGAGACCGCTTAGAAATAATATATTCTGTCTTCTTGGATGTATGGCCAGTGCACATGATGTTTAAATCGAAGAGCTGAGTTTGAATTCTGATCGATTTGTTGATCTCACAATAGCATATAAAGATATCAATGGAGAATTCCTTTTCTCATAAATTAGAATCCGTTTCCTATCTCTGTCCCCATTGCATATCTAGATTTGGTATAAGAAATATATGTATCAAAATGTCACAACTTTCTGGGGAGAACCCCAATGCCGAAAAATTTCAAGCGTGATCAGGAATACAAAAGGAGGTAATGAGAGGACACTGATAAGTTAAGCATACCTTACCGCACTCAAAAAATGTCTACTGATAGGAAACAAAGTCCTGTTTGTCTCCCGTGGCCATTATATAAATGAGAATGTGTGCTATTCCGATGTCAGCTATTCATGAATGGGAAAATGGTGATCTTTAACGGACATAAACATTCTCTAATACTTTTTCAAAGAGATAGGACTTAAGCCCAATCTAATTACAAAAAGAAACTCGATTTGGAAGTGGAATGAAATCAGTGATAGCATTTACAATATATCCATCGTAGAATTTCATGAAGTAGTGATGGTAAGTAATAAATATATGTAATATATCGGTAAATGGAATAATCTCGAAAAGATAATGTCTGTAGCTCTTCAAAAACACCAATATTCATCGAACATTCGCTTCAGTATCACAAACGAAGAACTGTACCAAATATTAGATACCGCTTCACTTGAGATGTTAAAAATAGTAACAGATGAAATGGATAACACATGTAAGGCGAGGAGAAAGTAATAACATAATCATTATATTAACTTTCAACACTATTTCAAAGAATATTTCACAAAGGAATCCCTCCCCTCAAACATTAAGGGATAAGAGTTAGTGGAGATTGGAAACCTATGCACCTGAAATAAAAGAGAATGGTTTAAAATGACTCTAATTCTTGTAGCTAAGACGAAGAATACTGAATATTCCCTTATAAGGAAAACGTTAATATTAGATCATTTCAAATTTTGTGACCGACTAAAATATCAAAAACAAAATTCAACATACTCACTAATATCATTTATTAGTCAAGTATATCATCTCCCTAGTTTTTAACACGTATCTCCCATATTGATGCTTTTTATAGTCTATTTTATATAATAGTAGTTTTCTAATAATTGCACAGTGTCAATCTTTGTCATTTCTTTTTTGTATAGATCAAAACAAGCGCAAATCCGAATGAGCTTAGTCAGAAGAAGACGTTAGACGTTTTATTGTTTCCCATTGCAACTGTTTAAGCTTCTGCAAGGTCTGTTTTTCAACACGCGGTCTCGCGCTGCCATGGAAAATGACACCTTATCAATTTGCCAAATTCGACATTTAACTTGAGTTCATGTCTCTGCAAATGGCAATAGGCAGTTGATAAATCTATTTTCAAACTCTTAGCAAGCTCTTCCGTCGAAATCATTGGCTTATACTCCATGTTGGCAAGCCGAGCCTTTTCATCGATGTTGGAAGGCCGATCGGGATGTGGCTGATCGTTTAGTCTAAAATCCCCCTTAAGAAATCTGCCAAACCACTTTTGACACTTCCAAGCGATGGAACACTTTAAAGGATTTTTCTCGCAGTTCCGACGATTACCCTATTGCGAATTTCACGGAATATAAAAGGGAGAAAGTGTAACTTTTCATCATATATATTAAGGTAATGATTACTTAATAAATAGTCAATAATTAGATACGGCTGACTCGCAAGTAAATGATACAAGTTTTCAATCTCGAACATACCAGAAATCGGGATCAAAGCAAACACCACGATTAAGTGGCTGTCATTTTATATTAACAATGACAATTGGGCATAAACTTGTGCAATGAGCTGCTATAATTATTTATTCTTGAACATCTTTAATTTAAATCTGAGTGATTATCGATAGGATACAGTTTGTAAGTATCTGAAAGCATTTAATATTTTCTTTGCAAGGGAAACTTATATTTATATAAATAATACTGGTTAATGACAGTTTGAAATGAACGTCTCTCTATTTAATAATAATAATTATAAGAAGAACAAGAAGAACAAGTACAACAAGAACAAGAAGAAAAATACGAAAAAGAACAAAAAGAAGGCAAAGAAGAAGAATAGAAGGAAAACTCAAAGAGCAAAAGAAGAAGAAGAAGAAGAAGAAGAAGAAGAAGAAGAAGAACAACAACAACAACAACAAAGACAAGAAGAACCAGAAGATCAAGAAGAATACGAAGAAGAACAAGAGGAAGAAAAAGAACATCAAGATCAAGAACCTACTGCTTTTGGTTACTTTTTATTCATTATTTAATGGTACTTAACTCTGTTATATAAGCAATATAAGATAAAATTCTTCCTCCGTGTAGTGTCCACACATGACATTTAGTGATCAAAGCTCTACATAATTATTTTGCCTTTTGCAGCTATTAATAAATGCTGTCTTTTGTTATCACTTCTAATACATGTTCTGACATACATTTACGCATGTCGTTATGTAGGTAATTCGCAGTTTTCTTCTCTTCCCCTTGGATGCAGGATGTCTTTTCAGTGCCAAATCTTCAGGCATTTCTTCATCATTATGTGGTCAAGATCAATCAAATATCTCTCTCCCTTTGATGTTAAGAAAATGTGTAATACGTGTTACCATTTACTACCAAACAAATTAAATTCTCATATGATAAATCCGTGGTACTCTCAACACTTCTCTGGAACCACATTTCTGTTGCATCAATTCTCTTCTACATCTGTCAGGAGTTTGTCCAGCATTCAACATCATATAGGGATAATAATATTGCCTAACATTTCAATAAACTGTTCATTGTTCTTAACGATTTTTTTGCTTCTTAATAAGATTTTTCCATGTTTTTTTATTTTATTATAAAATTCATTTTCGGATTTCGATGCCACATTTTTCGTCCGCTCTTCCTAAGTGTTAATTTTTTTCTCTATATAATGTGGTGTATCCAATTCGTAGTTTGCATCTAGGCCTCTTCCATTGACTGACAATCATGCATTTTGTCACCAAAAGATTTCTCAATATTTTAGATTTCTTTTACTTCCATCTATAAGAATTCCTTTAATTTCCATTCTTAGTCTGTAATCGCCAATGCGTCATCTGCACATCTTAGGTTGTTTTCATTGCGGTCACTAGTAATGAATCCTGGCAATTCTAATTCTCTCAAGATCGCCTCTCCATAAAAGCGGAAACATTTCACACGATTAGGCAACTTAATATTTCTGTGTACGTACCGAATTCATTTTCTACTCGCAAGCCAGATGTTTGCTCCTAGTATATATTCGCGATTACTGTAATATCCTTCAAAAATAAATCAAGGCTGCCTCTCTGCGTAATCTATGAAACATAATTTTACATCCTTTTGCATTTACACTATTTACATTATTCGGACTATTGTCCTCATCTTTGGTGCCATATTTATCTCAACTTTTTTATTGGTTGTACACTACGAACACTGAAACGTTTACTTCGTTCGCTGAGGTAGAATGTTGTAGTTCCACTTGCTATGTCTAATGTATGTCAGTTACCAGTTATCTCCTGTTAATTCCCCTCTCCAAGTTCTCCACTGCCTTAACCAGGTATTGAACACAGACCTTCTTTTCGTCCTGTCACTGGATCTAACTAAGGTCTTTATCCACTGTGCCATGTGTCCTTGAAGGCAACCGTGTATGAATTTCTGGGTATTAATAAAACTAATGTCTTCAGCAACCATTTATACCAGTGCACATATTGCAATTTTATTGTTATCAATGCATGTTTTTCACCAGATTTCATATTGCAATTTTCGTTGTTATTATCGTTTTTATCATTAATAAAGAGTGTCAGAGAAACACATTTGTTTTGCTCTCTCAGATTATTATTCTGATTATAAATATCAAATGATTTGTTCAAGTGTTTTTATCGAAACCGCCATTTATTCATCAGAATTAAGGATAATGTATTTTTAATGCTTCTTGTTAAGCTGATTGCCCGATGAAGTTCGTATTCGTTTGCACCTTATATTTTCCAATATAATTCTATCTACTAGACATCATTACTAAAATAATTTGTACTCATTTGACCCATCAACTTGTAGACACAGAGTTTATTGTCGTGATCTACTTACAAAATATATATTTAGCATTAATGGTTTTTATTTAAAAATACAATTTTCAACCTTGATTGATTACTCAATGTTATGTCCTTGACATTTCATTGGAATTTCGGAGATTTTTCTTATTCGATTCCGTTACAGCTCTGTCTGACACGATTTCCAGTGACATTGAGCATTATAAAATATGTTTAGCTAGATACCTGGTTATTTTTTGCATATTTTTGTCTTAAGACTAGTTCTGGGCTTTACTTATCTACCGTTCAAATATGTGGTGCAGTTCAATTTTCATACAAAAATAAATTAGAAAATTAATGATATAAAATTCTCAAATAGCCATATTAGTAAAAATGCACTGACTTAAATTTTCAAAAAAATTCAATCTTAGCGTTGCGACTGCACCCTCCAAAAGTTTGTAACCGTTATAAATAACACATTTATAAAAATCATATTTCGATTCGGATTATATTTTTTCGTCTCGGATGCTACCTGAATTTTATCAAAAACAAAATAATTTTCATGCCTGAAGATGAATGAAAGTACAGTCGAAAGTACTTGCATATTTAAGGAATACCTTGTACAGCTTATAAATTTACAACCAAAGATCATATCATTCATCAAGTATCTTTAAATTTTTGTTAGCAAAGGGATTTCGCCATTTTAGATCATTAACTTTATAATTTACTTTTTGTATACATACATACATACTTACATACATACATACATATATAGATACATTTATATATATATATATATATATATATATATATATATATATATATATATATATATATATATGAAGAAATATAGTCTTAAAGTGTGCTATATTTATGGGATAAAGTGCTCAATATCAGAGATAGAGCGTGTGAATATAAAAGTGAACATAGAAGTCAACACATAGAGGCGACAGTCTGTTTCATGCTAGATGCAATCGTCATGCCACGAGTGATGTTATTCTTCTCGGCTATTTATATATACAGGTCAGTGGTGCATTGTGGTTAGTCTATTTTGGCAGTTATTTTACCGGAAATTATTTCTTTGTTTATTTATTTATTTCTCAAATTATTTTGCTGGATTTTATTTAATTTTATTTTTATTTTTTATCTTATATATTTATTTTTTATTTTGATCAGTATTTTTATTAATGTAGTAAAAATTTGTTTATATAGATTATTGTGGGTAATCTATTTTGGCGGTTATTTTACCGGAAGTCGTTTATTTGTTTATTTATTTGCGTCAAATTATTTTGCTTGTTTTTATTTTTATTTTTCATCCCATATATTTATTTATTTATTTTTATTTGATCGGTGTTTTTATTAACGTAATAAGAATGTGATTATATAGCTTATTTAATAGTTTGTTTTTTTGTTGGGGAAGATAATGAAAGCTATTTGTTGAATTTTGGGGTTGATTGTTGTGGTTTGTTCTGACTATTATTTTGGCGGGAACAGTTTTTAATTTATGTATTTGGACTGCCTATCTTTATTTGTTTTTTTCTAAACAGCTAGTTTGGATGTATTTAGATCAATTTATTATGCTTGTTGTTATTTATTTGTTACACTGTATATTTTATCTTTTTGGTTTCGATTTTTAAGTAACGCAGTATATTATTTTTTATTCATTTTTTTTTCGTCCGATTATTTGTTTTGATTTTTTATAGTCTAATATTTTGGTCATAATAGTTTACTAATTTGTTTATTATTTACTTTATTTATTGATTTTGTTCCTTATTTTTTATTCTATTTTGTCTGTTCTAACAGGTGTGAATTGGTAATTTTTTTGGGTTAATTTATTTTGCTTATTTTAATGTCATTTGTTTTGTTTATGTATTTATTTATTTTTTCTGTTTTCGATTTTTAAATTACGTAGTAAAAATTTGTTTTCATCTCTGCATTTTGAGATTAGCTCGGATCTTTTATTTAATAATTTATTTTGGTCTGGGAAGTTATGCTATTTTTTCCTCCAAGCAAAGTTTGCAAGTTTTTGATTGATTGTTGTAGGCTGATGTTTTTTTCCTTATTTTCCAAGATATTTTTGGTGTGGTGTGCGTTATGTTTTTTATTCCCCAGATATACTTAGAAAGCATTGTGCTGTTCGCATATTTACTATTTGTGAAAAATGTTTTGTGTACATAATTTCTTTGTTTCCAGGTTCCTTCAGTTACTCCCATGTATACTTTTTCTTCATTATCTGGTGATATATCGGTAGATTACGTTGTTTTGTAAACAATTACCGTTTAAGGGACATTCGTTTTTTATTCTGCAGTTGCACGTGAGTTTTATTTGTTCGTGTGGTTTGTTAATAATTTTACTGTTGTGCGTTTTTATTATTTGTGCCATATTCTCGGTGAAACTGTAGCTGATTTTCACTTTGTTTTTGTTGAATATTTTGTGTAGGGTGCTTGATTCTGGGAAGTGTTTGTATAAAAGTTTGAAGAATATTTTTCCTACGTTTGTTTTTACGTTTTTGGTGTTCGGTGGATTGAACCATATGATATTTATTTTCCAGTTGGCCTTTTTTGTGTTCTGCGGTGAGTATGTGAATGTTGCTGTGAATCCGCTATCTTTTAGGGCTGTTTCATAGACTTTCTTAGCTTTGTTAAATATAGATTCATTGAAAGAATTGTCGGAAAGACTGCGGTTAATCGATTTTGGTATCTGTTTGATTATAGAAGGCGGGTGGTTGGAAGATGTGTGCATACAGAGTGGTTTATCATTGGGTTTTATATATGGTTTGTATGTGCCTTTTCTTAGGTTGAAGGTAACATCTAGAAAATCTACTTCGTTTAGGTTAGTTTTTATATCTTTGTCGTATCCGTTATTTTTGAAAATCTTTATTATTGCTTTTCTAGTTTTGTCTGTATTTTGTTTGTTGCATTTCCTTAAGATTATGAGACCGTCTTCCCTGTAGAGTCCTGTGTCATTTCTATCTATTATTTTGCTTAGTTCTTGTAGTAAGTAAATACCTACGATTTCGCATATCTCTTCACTTTCAAAGCTTCCCATTGTAGTGTCAAATATCCCATCTTTCTTTATCAATGCTTCTTCATAGTGAAATAGTAATAGTATATATATATATATATATATATATATATATATATATATATATATATATATATATATATATCGTATTTTGTAATATTGTATGGTATGTTTTTGATTTTGTTGAATGAAAATTATAATAGGGTCAGTTGGGCACCGTCTTTAAGAATAAAGAGAAGAATGACGTAGTTCACTCCTACACAAGTTTGGTAACGGCATTCTGTTCTGGTTGGCATTCATTCCGGAAGCTCTAGTATGAACATTTCAGTATCTTTGGGTGTCAATCAGAGGACAGTACAGAGAATTAGGAAAGAGTTGGATAAGTCTAAATGGTGATTACGAATATGTTTGGAGTGATCATTAGTGATGGCGTCATTATGCCTTCATTCATCTTCCCACAGGGAGGCCTACAAGAAATGCTTTGTAAGGTTGTACTGCCCTTAGCGAAGGGGTGGCTGCTGGAAGAACCTATGTCTGGCAACATGACTTTGCACAATGCGACATAAGTAGGATCACTCACTTATGTTTATCAGATTATTTCTGCGACCAGAATTATATTTGGACACCTCACTTCCCAGATTGCAACTCTCTTGATTATTATGTGTCAGGCGCAGTTGAGCGAGAGAACAATGAAACACCAAAGAACTCAAGGATTGTGGCAACTCGCACGAAGTTAATATGAGCCGCATGAAGAATCTGAGAGACTATTCTTTAGATTTTCTTTATACCTGAGCCACAGCCATCCAACAGTTCATTGTCCACTCACAAGCTGGCTATGCATTATGTCATTCGGCATTATGTTGTCACTCCTTGTCGTAACATGACTATGTGTGTTTCTGTGTGTTTGTGAGTGTGTATAAATTCTTCGTTATGTTATATTATTTTCTTCCTTGTGTTGTTTCGATCTATATCCAGAAGAATGAGACTAAAGTTTGATAAATGTCAAGTCAGCCTATGAGAGAATGAGATGCATAAATGATTTCTGTATATTCTCTTGTAGGATGAGCGGTCATTTATCAAGGTGTACTGCAATTCTCATACATATAGACCAAAATATCAGGCATAATCGAAATAATATTAACATAATACAAATTTAATATATATATATATATATATATATATATATATATATATATATATATATATATATATATATATATATTAGAATCGGATTACTAAAGCTACGAGTGCTTTCGGCAAACTTCGCCATCGCTTGTGGAATCAGCGGGGAATTCGAATGGATACGAAAATTCGGGTTTACAGAGCTGGTGTAATTGCTATCCTTTTGTATGGCTCAGAATCGTGGGCTCAATACACGTACCATACACACCATAAAAGCTGTCTGCGTGCAATCTGTGTAGTTAACCTGCAAGATAGGAATCTAATGTAGACCTGTTTAACAGGTGTAATATTGGAGGAATCGTGACTTTTCTCATACAGTCTGACAGGATACCCAAGATCCTAATGTAGAGTCAGTTAGATCTGGGCTACAGGAATGTTGGACGCCCATGGCTAAGATACAATGACAAGCAGAAAAGCGAATTGTCAGCAGTCAATATACCACATAACACCATTGAACGCTTAAGCCTTGGAGTGGGTAGAATGTAGATCAGCGTGTTTTAGTGGACTCAGCAGTTTTCAATCTGCTTGTCTAAATCATCTTCAAGAAGCGAAAGCAAGATCTAAAAGGTCAGCCAAAATAACAGTGATCTCATCTCACAATCCTCACACTTGCTCCATATGTGGCCTCCTTTGTAAATCACTAGCGGGTCTTAAATGCCATTTAAGATTATCGCACACAATTTCATAACTGAATCAACTAAGCTGTCAGATCCTCATACGTCGAAACCGATGGGAGAGTCCATTATACACACATATATATATATATATATATATATATATATATATATATATATATATATATATATATATATATATTATATATGTGTGTGTGTATATATATATATATATATATATATATATATATATATATATATATATATGTGTGTGTGTGTGTGTGTGTGTGTGTGTGTGTGTGTGTGTGTGTGTGTGTGTGTGTGTGTGTGTTACTTAAACTTAGTGGAATCCCCGTTGATTTCTTAAACGGTATATTTATTTAATTCGTTTACCGGTTTGAATATTCGAGAAATCGCAATATAGAAATGTAAGAGCACACGGGTAGGATTCGATGTTATGTTCGCCAGTAGGAAACAAGGCCAAAATGTGCTAACCGTATTCGGAAATTAAAACATCACTACAACACACTAAAATATACACATAATACACACACACAGTTAAGCTGAAGAATTGAATCATGCTTGATAATGGCTAAAGGTATAGCCGAAAGCGCTTGGAACTATAAAACTTTTGGACAGTTTTTACACACTCTTTGTCCAGAAAAGGTAGCTCTTCTTCGAACACAAGAAAAATTAAATAAAAAGCTTAACCGTAGTACCTTGTCTGTCGTTTTTTACGAAACATGCATAAACGAAGGATTGCTGCCTAAATAAACACCTATATATACATACATACATATATATATATATATATATATATATATATATATATATATATATATATATATATATATATATATATATATATATATATATGGGGGGTATGAGACGTGAAACTACATCATTTGATTTTTATGTCAGAAATCAAATTTTTCACATGAGGCTAATCCGGATTTCAAGAACCTTATATACGTTATTCTAACATATAAACGCTGGGTGTAATTTCATGTATTCTTCGACTGAAATAGTTCATCTTAAATTCGTGGCAAATACCCACCAGAGAGGAAAAGAGTGCTGCATAGGGCGAAAAACGTGATTGTTTGAAGCGTATATGTCTGGAGAGTATGCGACTGGTAGAACGAAGTAAATTGCCACTCTATGTGATTTTCTTGTCACATTTGAAATCAGATTTCGTTAGGCATCAATATCAGCAGCTGACCTCCTTGTACATAGAAATACATTTCTTTATGCGTTGTTCAAACATGCTGATTGCTGTCTGTTTTCTTTTTAAATTCATGAGAAGTTTTGTTTATTCTTTTTTCTTTTTAAATTCTTAAAGGTCAACAGCTTTTAAAGCGTTTCCAGTTTTGTTTGCTTTACTTGAATTCATATATCTTTGCTCAGACATCCTTTTGGCAACTGTATATTTATCAATAGATTACGTGATGTTTCTGTTGTTCAGCAGCAGCATATGCATGCAAGTCAGTTGCTGATTCTTGGAGAGAGCGTAAAAGGCGACAGGCTTCTATAGCCCCCACATACCGGGAGGTCTTGGTCATCGGCGCCAATTTACTCATATATTTATTTATCTTCTCTGTCTCTCCCTCTCTCTTCATTTCTCCTGGCCCGTGATCGCTAGTTTTTTTGTTTGTTCCGTGGATAAAAAAACTTCAAAGAACTCCAGGGATTATTTACTGAAGTATTTATTAATCACGTGACCACGGGATAATCATTACGCTTAAAACGTAAGTTATAACCATTGATATATTCCAAACGGTTTACACTATACATTTTACCTCATTAAGCTTGGATCAAAACTGACATGGTTTTCAGTTACTTCTCAAATTGTATGTGAGAAGGGATCGTCTTTCATGGTCAAGTACTCATCTAACTGGCAAATCCGGATTAGTTTAAGTGTTTAAACCGACCGGAAGCATACATATAGATGCATAAGTTCAAAATACCTAACATAAATTAAATATAATTACGGCGAGGCATTTAATGTTGTGAAGAAAGGGCTATTATGAACACTTGCATTAATCTATCTATCTATCTATCTATCTATCTATCTATCTATCTATCTATCTATCTATTTAAGTCTGTTCACATCTATCAATCAATTTATCTATCTATTTTAGCCTGTTCACATCTATCTATCAATCTATAATTCTACCTATTTTAGTCTGTTCACATCTATCTATCTATCTATCTATCTATCTATCTATCTATCTATCTATCTATCTACCTATTTTAGTCTGTTCACATCTATCTATCTATCTATTTCAGTCTGTTCACATCTATCTACCTATTTTAGTCTGTTCACATCTATCTATTTTAGTCCGTTCACATATATCTATCTATCTATTTTAGTCTGTTCACATATATCTATCTACCTATCTATCTATCTATCTATCTATCTACTTTAGTCTGTTCACATCTATCTATCTATCTATCTATATACATATATCTATCTATATATCTATCTGCTTTAGTCTGTTCACTTCTATCTATCTATCTATCTATCTACTTTAGTCTGTTCACATGTATCTATTTATCTATTTTAGTCTGTTCACATAAATCTATCTATCTACTTTATTCTGTTCACATCTATCAATCTATATTAGTCTGTTCACATCTATCTATCTACTTTAGTCTGTTCACATCTATCTATCAACTTTAGTCTGTTCACATCTATCTATCTACTTTAGTCTGTTCACATCTATCTATCTACTTTAGTCTGTTCACATCTATCTATCTACCTATATATCTACTTTAGTCTGTTCACATCTATCTATCTATCTATCTATATATCTATCTACTTTAGTCTGTTCACTTCTATCTACCTATCTATCTACTTTAGTCTGTTCACATGTATCTATTTATCTATTTTACTCTGTTCACATCTATCTATCTATCTACTTTATTCTGTTCACATCTATTTATCTATATTAGTCTGTTCACATCTATCTATCTATATATCTATCTACTTTAGTCTGTTCACATCTATCTATCTACTTTAGTCTGTTCACATCTATCTATCTTTCTATCTATCTACTTTAGTCTGTTCACATCTATCTATCTATCTATCTATCTATCTATCTATCTATCTACTTTAGTCTGTTCACATTTATCTATCTATCTATCTATCTATCTATCTACTTTAGTCTGTTCACATCTATCTATCTATCTACTTTAGTCTGTTTTACATCTATCTATGTATCTATCTATCTATGTCACGCTTCTGCTGTTTGGTATTTATTACTGTTTTTAAATATTTAATTGTTGTATAATCTAATTTTTAATTTAAATTTAGGCTCAAGCTTACACTTAAAATTGACAAATAAAAATTAGAAATTCGAATGTTCATTTTAAAATGACGATTACGTACGCCGTTGTTAAGTATATAATTGAAAATCAAGGGGAGTAATTGTTTCTTGGTTATAAATTAGTGATAAAACTATTAAAACTTAATAAAAATATTAGCTAGGATAAAATGATAATAAAAATATTGACAATAACATTATAAAAATAATATTGATAATAGTAAAACTAAAAATAATAATCGAACATCTTATATATATATATTGTTAAATGTTTTAACATGAAAAGAAGAACAGATAGAGACACAGGTTATGATGGACTGTTTGATACGAACTGACTGATATATATATATATATATATATATATATATATATATATATATATATATATATATATATATATATATATATATATATGCATAGATAGATAGGAGTTTGATTATTTATTTATGATTCTACGTTGTACATCGAGACAATTTAGTGAAAAATTTTGAAAATGCAATAAATTTAACTAAGTATCTATACATTGAACAATATATATATATATGCATGCATCTATGTGTTTGTGCGTACATATACATAGATCTTTAAAATACATTACAGTCTCCAGGGACTGGCATGCTTAATATAATAATAATGTTATATACTGTTTTTGTGGTCTCTGATAACGATGGCGGCAATTAGCTAGTATTGTTCTGACTATGTGTCCTGTAATGTTCCATTACGTCTGTAACCTGTTCTGGGTGGTGGTCATACCAATTTTAGTACTTTTCTTTCCGTAAGAGTTGCAGGTATCCAATGCAGATATCGGTCCACTCTTCCATGCCAGGATTTATATTCAGTGGATGACAAAACTGTGCAACTTGATACAAGGTGGGCTGGATATTTATCTCATAATTTGCATGTCAGTCCGTGTGCTTGGCAATTTTCTAGGTAGCATACATTGATTCTATGAACCAAGAATAATACTTTCGGTTTCAGTTTTTCATCTTGCTCCACTTACACAATAATGAGTACAAGATTTGTCAGCTTGTTTGGTAAGTGTTGTGGATTCCGGGAATGGAATCCTGCACAAATAAATAAACAACGCCACTAATTGAAATAGGAAAATAAATGTATTGAACGTAAGAATAGAAACTTGAAATGAAGATCAGTAGTCCAGGAATGCGGGTTAGTAGAAAGTATATGTACAAGTCTCTGTAAGTGAAGTCGTAATTCTCTCTCTCTCTCTCTCTCTCTCTCTCTCTCTCTCTCTCTCTCTCTCTCTCTCTCTCTCTCTCTCTCTCAGGACTCTACGCATGTCAACCTTGTCTCAATGTATCTTTTTTGCGTATCTCCAACTCTGTCAATATAAGTGTACTTTAGACGAGTCCATCTTGTTCAAAAGGGGAGAGCCCCACAACACCCGTTTTTTTACGGGGGAGTTAATAATTTTTTCGCTTATGGTCTATTATTAGCGGTTCTTTGAATTTCCTTTTCCTGCTTGTTCTTCTAATCTCCGTGGCTACTAGTGGTCTTTGAATTTCAAATGCTTCAAAAATAGTCTCCATTGAGTCTTCATTTTCCGAAGGTGACGAGCTTCTTCTTCTTCTTCTTCTTCTTCTTCTTCTTCTTCTTCTTCTTCTTCTTCTTTGCATCTTCGCGATTCAGAGGGACATCATATAGGATAATACTTATTACAATTCTGGCGAGAGTTGTTTTACTAGTCGAGAAGAAACAAAATCCGTTAAAATATTTTTTTAAAATTATAAAATAAAATTAAGAATAGATCCCTGGAGAATCCAACACCCAGATTTAACCAGACAAGATTCAGTAAAATTAAGCCAAACCAAGATACCCTATCCTATCCACCAAGATACCCTATCCTATCCCCCATAAGAAAAATAACGCTTGATATATTTTAGACAAAGAATAAAAAAATTCGTCGTCAGTTAAGCCCCATTATTTGTTTTTTTTTTTACGATGATACCCGGAGAACCCAATTACATTAACATATTGTTATGGTGTAAAACCATAGAAAGATAACACGGACTTGGATATAGGTTAAACAGTATATTCACGGAAACGTAGTGCAAAGGTAAATGTGAACAGGAGAGTACTTTCTCTCAGTGGTGTCCCGACTCACTCATTCACTCACTCTGTGGCTATTACTCGGTGACCCTCACTTGGTTACTGACCTTACTCAGAGTTGGTTTCCATATTATATATGTGTAGAAGAGTCCATTTGTAGGTAGGTCCCCACAATACATATTAAGATATTTATGCAAAATTTAAACATACAATGGATTAGCAAGATCTCCTGTGATTAAAATGACTCTATACTGCCTTCAATTTTTATAATGATAACTATTTTGGGATTCTGACGAAAAATCCTTCGCAAGTAAGAAAAGCCAGCTATCCAATTTAAGGGAAAACTAAGATACTGAAATTGGGCATTGTGAATTGTCATTTGTGGATTGTCATTTTCTACTGCCTGCCTTAGTGAAGTGAAGTCATTAATAAATGTTATCGACAAATATTTCCTTATATAAATCTAGTGCACATTTCAAATAGTGTACATTTTTTTCAAGTGGGGAGAAGATGGCAGGCACGAGAAATGTACCCACATTTTAGCAGCTTGAGTGAACACACAACGCACACACTCGTATGGCAGTGGAATAGAAGAAGGTTCGACTTGTTGGTTGTTACTTTAGCGGTTGCGACTACAATAACCAAATCACCACCCAGCAATATAGAAGTTGGTATACAGCACCTCACAAAGATATTTTATTCAAGTTTTCTCTGTATTCAATAAATCTGTTGTTTGGGTTAACAACAGTTTTGAGCAATTTTTGAAAGATTGCTTTTTCCCTTTTGAACGGCGCTGTTCTGAGACAAAAAGAGGCGAATGTTGGCCAAGATTACAGTCATGAATTATGCAATAGTGTGGGTAGTACACAACATATATAAGGGATTCACACTATTCGCCGTCAGTCACAATATCTTAGAATTTGGGGAAGCCGAATCAAACCTATCGAGACGACTCATCGGCCCCAACTGCGGAGGGAAAAGAAAGCCGGAACTTCCTTAAGGCAAGTATTATTCAACAATGCATGTGGAGCTAAGGACTCGCGACTGAGTCGTAAACAAGGAAAAGAGGCTGACCTCCGAGGGGATAATGTTAGTTCAGGAATGATAGTTATGTCGTTAGACCTGTCAACGCTAAAATGGCTGTCAACACCAGTGTGTTACATTACTGCCATTGTTGTGATCAAGGTATAATTTTTTTTTCAGTTTCATGCCATATTAAGGAAATTTGCTGTCAGCAAAGACACAGTGTTGATTTCTAAATCCTTAACGATCCTAGAGCCTGGCTCACTATCAAGGGCTTTATGATAATCTGTGCTGATATTTCTATATTTCCTGTGCAATTTTCCACGATAATTGCATTTATCAATTGTTGAATTTTTCAACCCTATTATGCTCTTCAGCATCATTTCTCTTCCAGAAGAAAATGTTGTTTTCATGAAGAAACATATGCTAGGACGCAAAAATCTTCTGAGCAAACCAAGCATAGAAAAGAATAAAATATGGGAACCTGTTAGAGAAAACAATGAATAACACCAAAAAGTTGCAATAAAAGCTCTGGTAAAAAATAACAAAAATTGCAGTATGAGAACTGGTAAGAACTTGTTGCTGAGGTATTAGGTTTATAAGACCAAAATTCATATAAAGACGTCCTAATGAGGATGAGGATAACTTTGTGAATAATGTAAATAATTCAAGTAATAAAGGAAAGTGTGTGTGTCTGTGTGTCTCTTTGTGCAGCTATCAATGTGCGTGTATGTACATACATATGTATATGTGTGGGTGTACATGCATGTATAGACGAAAATAAAATTTTAAGCAATTTCGTTTGCTTAAGCGTATAAGTTAATTATAAATTTAAAGATTTATCTAATGGTAAGGCGAATAATTTTGAATAACGATTTCCCACTTTTACAAGAAAGCCACTAGCTTACCATGTAAGGAATCCAGTTGAAGTAACTCGAGCATAAAAAACATTATCGTTGGAAGATGAAAGAAAATCACCATACAGATACATCTTTTTTTAATCCTATCTAAGTTTAAGCTTACATAAGCCATCATCAAAGATGACAATTACATCATAATAAATTAAACAATACATGGATATAACAAAAAATCATAGTCTGTTTTGTTTGCATGTAATATTTTCAAGCAACGACAAACTCGTGCATACGAGACGCTGGAAGCGAAAATAGCACCGCGGCCCATGATATCACACATGACCACGTAAGAGTGAAAACGTGAAGTGTTAAATATAGGAAGCTGTTGGTATAACCCAATGGCTTCTGTTATCAATTATAGGCATTTAAGTATATTTGTGAAATTTTCTTAGTTTATTTCGTTCAGGTTAGATTTCAATTGTTTTATGTATATAGCCTCAAGAAATTTTAGTTTCTGTTTATTGTTTTCATGTTCATATATATATATATATATATATATATATATATATATATATATATATATATATATATATATATATATGCCTTCGTGCCTACGCTCATTTTTTTGCGTCTAAGGAAAGTCTGGTTGAATCAGATCGATTACGCGCCTGATCACTGACCAAGGTTTTGTGTTTTGCCTTACCTTTCAATTATCAGATGACGATTAAGTAACATGGCTGTCATTCGGAAAGCGATTTCCATTGCTCGTATTTGCTCTGATAGAGAAGCTGCCAGTATGACACGAGATTACTTCCAGAGTGAATCACAATCAAGGCAATTGTAAATCGACACGCGATAACGATCGCTCCTTTCATATAGTCTTCTTTTCAATCGAAAACTTTACATGGGCGCTACGTTTCCTTGCTTATACAATTTCGATTTTAAAGGAAACATACATCCTGACTGGAACCCCGGAAATATTTCATATATCGATTGGTCGATTCATTCTCACCTCATGTTTATCTAGTAAACCATTCACTATACATAAGTCATTTTTTTTTTAAAAATATTTTCTTGAGTAATATGCATCAACAAATTCCCTCTTTCAGTGTGAAGTTCGGAAACACAAATTTATAATATTGTTTGTTTTTTTTTCATTTTATATTGAATTCAAAAATAAATAATTCAGAATAATATCGATTTGTATTTCTGATATTCCATAAAATACGCGAGTAAAAATTGTATATTTTCATATATCCTTTGATTATACTTTGATTGCAGAACAAAAAGACATGTCCCGTGCTAAAGAGAGTTCGCATACTTTGAAACTTGTTCCAGAACAGATAAAATAAATCTGGAATAGAAATTATATACGTGGTCTGATAATATATAGGTTTATAACGAATAAACTACAACATATATCAATTCGACTTGTAATCTCCTTCGAATTAGTTACATTCTGAAGCCACATATTGATGGAAACATTCCTCTATTTCCTTTTCTGGAATGGCGGAACCAGCCTCGTCGCATACAGTTCAATGTCCTGGACGTCTTGAAATCTTTTCACAGTAAACTTTTTAAAAAGCAAAATTCGGAAAGAGGGAGATCTGAAGATTATGATGTGCTTGTTTAACACCTACTGCACAAGCCCTGGTCACCGGGGGAATCTCGTTAGTTTGCTAGGAGAACTAAATTCTATACATTTTTCCTCCAAGCACTGCTATTACCAAAGGGAATGAACGCGAATTTAGTGTGTATACACTCCACATTTTAAAGTCAGTATCTGATAAGCGGTATCACACTATGTACGCTGATTCCGTTAACATAGCACTTGTCCCGATGCTTTTTGATCAGACCTCGTATATATTCCTTGTTCTTAACCTGACATAACGACTTCTGAAGAAAATGACAATCTAATCTTACGTACTTTCCAGCACTCATATTATGTTTTAATACCGTCCATGTAGAATTTAATTCCTTTTCACCTAAATAAGAGGAATTGCTTCAACTTCGCTATCGGATTTGTATGGATTGAATTATTCTCACCATTGCGTCGTTTACTCACTATGATACGATGGATACAAATGTTTACGTCAATCCAGATTGTTTTAATGTCCTATTTTGGTAATCATAATATCCATTAGTCCCTTTTGTCATTAAGTCGCGATTCACGACCATCGAAAACGTCGGTCAAAGTTCTATAAGCAATTTTAATTCAAAATATTTGCATAATGTCACAACGGAACAAACATCTGATTTCTCTATTTGGAATTTTTATAGTAAGGAAGCAAAAGCAGTAATTATTAGCAAGATTTATGTTAGAGCAATATCGTTAAAAATAAATCATGTTTGAATTTTCATATTAATACGAATTTAATTTTATAAAAATTGTATGAGGTTGCGCACAAAGAACTCACCCCGATAATTTGGATCCGATGTTTTAATTTTCTTTTTTTGATGTTACAAAAGCTGAAAATGAAATAATGTCCAGAAGGCAAAGAATGGTCGCATAGAATACAATGGGAATATTGTCACCTTTTCACGGTTAAATTAATTTTATATATTTTAAAATGAAATTTAATATGTTTTTATGCAATAAACATGACGTTATTTTACATTTATCCTCATTTTGTACAAACATTATTAATGTTTACTCCACTCCCCGCTGGAAATTTACTTCAATTTATTTTCACGCAATAAGTCGTTTTTAAGATTTATATTCTCTGCTAAGTTATTTATTTTCTAAAAATTTAATACCCAGAAATGTTCAGCTATTTATGTCATTTATTCATTGATTTGTAAAACAAATAATTTAAATATAAACGTTGTCCACATAGAAACTGAAATTGATGTCGAGGCTTTCACGCATGAAGCGATTAATTTCTGACGAAACTGTTTAGATATCTTGATCTTCATTTTAATTGAATTGTTACCACCGTTGATGAAAGTTCGACTGACAGAAATTGAATGGTGATAGTATTGTCCACCCATCGGATGTTTTCTTGAACATGCAACAAAATCACGAAAATAGCGTACATACGTCAGAACAAATATTTAATTCGATTATGAAAACATCGGCAGATTGTAAAAAGAGCTAAATGGAAGCGTGTGTATTGAGTTTTCATTATGTGTTCGTATTTTATGTTTAAATACGGTGTTTACTCATTCCTCCACCAGAATGAGAGGTGACACAATGTCTTTTTCAAAGTGGGGACCCGAGCGCGTGCACCCAGGCAGGGACAAAAATTGCCCAGAGTCCCCGCAACCGTCGGTTGCGCTGGCCTCGGTGCGAGAACCGAGCACTCCATCTTGTGCAATGGGAGGGAGCGGCCTCGGGCAGCTGGGCACCTCTCAGTATTATTTTCTCAGTTGCCCCGCTGCCTTTCGACGGAGAAGCCCCTGAGCACACTCTGTCCAGGGACAGAGACGCAACTGAGAGATGATAAAAAAAAACGTGAACCTACTCAAAAAAAGTAATTTACACGCAAAATTGTATGTTTAAATACGTACCAATGACATTGAGAGATTCAATTTCAACAAAAAACAATTCTCGTTGGTTTGGTAGATATATCAGCTTAGAGCACTTGAATACGGGGTTTCTACACTGCAATTGCGGACGAAGAAGACCCATGTAGTTGGTATCCAGGCATATCATGTGCCTACAGAAACCTATCAGTGGAGATTAAACCAAAGATAAGTAACATGCGATGCACATAATCCATCTTTCTTTTCTTTACCTACCTACCAAAGAAGGTTTGGCGGTTACTGCAGTTTCTACAAACATTCATCCCCCGATAAGAAGCAATATTTCAGCATAAATATCGCAAATATCAAATATAATTAAAATTGGATTTGTCTGCCTATGAAAATGATTAGAAAGTACTGGAAATGTGGAAGTGTTTGGGAAGCCTCTTTTCGGAAGTGTTTTCCATGGAAAGCGAAGTGAATTCGAATAGATCAACTGTATATGGCCAGTCTTAGCTGTAATGATCTAAACAGGTGCAACAAAATAATGTAGCTTACAACATTTTACATGGAAGTAGCCACAGTTTTGTAACTTCGTTATGGAAAAACTTTTGTGGGGTGTAAAAATAATCGTCTAAATGCGGCGCAAAGCATCTTGAACCCTTTCCAGGTTAGAAAGATTGGATAGGGCATCTTCAGCCCTGGAATGGTAGTAATACACCATTGACCGTATCTAGATCTTGTAAAGATGAAGAAGTTTACATTGCGTCCGGTTGTTTCTGGAGCCGTATATGGTCTGTTTTTCCAGGGTCTTTAGCGATAGATATCATACATGATGTTTTTTATTTCTCAAAGCGACAATTTTTATAACATCGTTCTTAGTGGACACAAGTTCCGGTGACATGTAAATTGAAGAGAACCAACGCAAAACACGAATTTCAATACGACAGAATCTTGAACATCTCGAATCTGAAAACGAAATATATGAACAGTGTGTAAAGCAAATACGATGAACAAAATGAAAATAGAAACACCAGGTGGGTCACATTAAGAGGAGATTTAGTAACATCAACAATTGAGATTATCCCAATTCGTAGAAAAAAAGGAATACAGATGGAATTCCTGTCATTACAAAAAAGTGTCCAAAAAAAAAATGAAAGCCATGGTGCGAAACATTACACAAAGTATTCAGGATCAAATACAGGCAGGCTAAAATGAAATTAATATTGTTTAATAACAAAAAAAAACGAAAAAAAAAACCAGCATTTACTCAAATAATTTGTATCCAGAAAAATAACTTATAAACAGAAAATATATTAAAATATATGTCAGATTTAATGCATTTCATGTAATATTTTCTCATTGTTTATGATAGGTTACATTTCAGAGCAGAAAAGATATATGGAGAAAATGGTCGAATGCATGCGTGCAAACAGCAACGCGTAGTTTGCTAACAGTGGGCAGAGTGGTTAAGAGCAGCTCTGTTTATAAGACAGTTTTCTTATGGGATACAGGTTCAATTCCTGTCGGAGAACGTTTATTTTTACGAAATTTCTCAAACATTCAAGCCGGTCAATGTAATTAAAACCGTTTAAGTAAATAATTCAGAGCATTTACTCGAATTAGTTGTAGCCATAAAAAATAACGTATAAACAAAAAATATATTAATATATTTCTCGAATTTCTTCCATTTATTCTAGTGTGTGTGTATATATATATATATATATATATATATATATATATATATATATAATGTCATCCACAGACAGACTGTTTCGCTGTTTCACAGATCTTCAATGTTGCCTCTAGCTAGGATCGAAACCCGACTGAATTGGCGTCAGTCAGGGATGAAAGTTAATTTTAGGGTAATTATTTTTAGATAAACACACAGTGACCGACAGGAGTCAATTCGCTTTCGCCGAGGGGTCTCTCTATATCAGTCACTGTTTCCAAACCCACACATCCTCCACAGAGAGCTCAACCGAAATTAATTTTTTCAAGAGCCTACATATATATATATATATATATATATATATATATATATATATATATATATATATATATATATATATATATATATATATATATATTGTCCGAGCGCTTTCGGCTATTATTTTTTTTTAGATATTATCATGTATGAAGTTTTTAAAATATACTTTTAAATGAATGTGTAGATTTTTATGTATGTATCTATAGCTCTGGAATTTTTTTTCAATCACGGTCAGCACACTTTGTCCGTATTCATAGTTGATATTAATGATTGCTGTCTTTTTATCTTTATTTTTTAGTACTCTATTAATTCATCAACTTCGTATACCTGTGAATGAGACTATATAAGCTAAGCTAAATTTGAAAAGAAATTTGTTTTTTTTCATTGAAATTGCATATGTTCACGGATTTAGCAAATAGTTATCAAGCACGCACAGACCCACCTATATTTTAGAAAATATCTAGAACCAGTAATACAATCTATTATCAGCGTTTAAAGATTAATAGAATGCGAAATTATATACATGTACACACATACAGATACACCCATATATATGTGTGTGTGTGTGTTCTATATATATATATATATATGAAGAAATATAGTCTTAAAGTGTGCTATATTTATGGGATAAAGTGCTCAATATCAGAGATAGAGCGTGTGTAAATATAAAAGTAAACATAGAAGTCAACACTTAGAGGCGACAATGTTACTGCAATCATCAATCGTGCAAAAAAAAATTATTATTTGTTTTTTTCAACATTTCGAAATAAAATCTGATGATACGCTGTCCTTTAAAAGGGCTGTGGTGAAATAATTTATTATATGGAACCTTAAAGTGGTCTGTTTTTATTTAAATTATTAGCTCTGATTTACATTGAGCTTTCTGGATTTTATCCTCCTTGGGTCTACCCATACGGATTACCTAGTTTTTCGTAAAATAAATATATATATATATATATATATATATATATATATATATATATATATATATTTAATATTTACAAATGATAAATAAAAATAACCCTCGAATTGACAATGAACTAGTCCAACAAAGCTACCTATATATCCAAGATATTATCTATAAAAAAAAATATAAGCAAACCAAAACATGCAGTTCTGATGACTCTTGCCGACAACTGAAAGCGTTCGGCAAAACACCGTGGACTAGGGTCCATTTTCAACAACTTAGTCCCAAATATTAAAAAAAATAGGGAAAAGCAGGAAAAAACAAAAAAAAAGATTATTAAAACGAATTGTTCCGTAGTTCTTAACAACACCTGCTTCAATAATACACGCGCACACATACATACACACACACACACACACACACACACATATATATATATACATATATATATATATATATATATATATATATTTATATATATATATATATATATATATATATATATATATATATATATATATATATATATATTAAATTTAAAGTTGAAGAAATGTAATTTCAAGTTATGCCATATTAATGGGATAAAGTGTCCTATATTAGTGCGTATGTAAATATAAATGTGAACACTGAAGTCAATATTCAGATGCGACATATTGCTTCAGGGTGAAAGCAGTCGTAGGGCAGAGGACTACGTTCAGCAGAAAAAACACTGTCGTATTCTCGTGTTCACTTTAAAAGCAATATAATATATATATATATATATATATATATATATATATATATATATATATATACTAACAAACATACGCACATAATATTTATACACATACGTAGTACCACGCACACGCACATGAGCGCACGCACGCGCACATGAGCGCACGCGCACATGAGCGCACGCACACACACACACACACACACACACACACACACACACACACACGCACACACACACACACACATATATATATGTGTGTGTTGAATACTGAAAAGAATATTCAAGGGAGCACATTTCTTTATTAATATTTCACGAATTCGCAAACAGTGAGACGTAGTAGACACCGCTTAAAATAAAAATGAGACCGCTATTTTAAATTAATTAAAAATAAATCTGTTAATTCTTTAGAAGTTTCTCGTACGTATCTTAGCATTGAGACAAAATTCTAAATGATTGAGTGTTCAATGACAAAAAAGGCAACTGCCTAAAGACATCGGCCCATACGCGTTACTCATAGATTCACATGTCTTCATTTCGATGATGTCAAATTGGTAGCTGATATAAAGAAATCAGCTACAATCCGTGGTTAACTGGGAAAAGAAATACTATGTTAATTTTCAGGCCTCTAAAACGAAACTATTCCGTTTTCGTCGTCATAGCGAACCTTTTATATCTTTTACAAGCATGGCTAATGCTAATCACCCGCAGAGTGTCTCAATTCCCCTTCTTCTGAAAATATTTTCTGCCGACATGAATAGAATTAATTGTTAGGTCTGATGTGCACCGTTATTTTATTTTTTTACAGTAATGTTCATTTACGCGGCCGGGGGGCACTCCTGGTAAAGGCTTTCGTTAGGAGGTCATTTGTGTGTATATGTGTGGAAGATATCGATTAAGCCTAGCTTTAAACAGGTTAAGATCGTAGTGATCAGGGAAGCATCCTGTTGGGAGTCGGTTCCACAACGAAGTGGTTCACGAGAAGAAGCTACTCGAGTGAAACGTAATTCTCAACGGTGGAATACGGAGAGAATGTCGCTGGTTTGCTACTATGTAAGTGACATGACGTGTTCTTGCTGTGAAGGTTTGACCAGTGAATGTAGTTTGTCCGATCACTTTCCGAAATCCCGACTGTGGGAGAGAAGTTGATTAATTGAGAATAATTTGTTACCTACAAGTTCTGTGAGACGCTTTTTAACTCTAAAGTCTGGAGAGTGAGATCTGGGCAGATCCTGCACAAATATAACAACACTACTCCATTTTGGGCTTGATCTGGCTCTTCTAAAGTTAGAGGATAACAGAAGGAGTCTGGTACTTACTGGAGTGCTACAGAGAGACGACCATTTTTCCTGCATCGTTTCAGTACGTGTCTAACTTGAGGTCGAGTATGAGTTTGAGGCTTGTTTTTCAGGCATGGTTCTTCCCCAAGATATCCTCTGTTCATTCTGATTGGTAGTTCGTGGGGTGTCAGGTTGGCGATGATGGAATGTAACTAGCTTGGTCTTTGAGGCATTGAATCTAACTTGGTATTTTTACCCATTCGTTGGTTTCTACAAGATCGGAAGAGAGCTCAGTCGCCAATCGCCGAGCATCAAGAGTTTTAGAGGTGCGCCCTTATATAGTCGTATCATATGCATACATTTTTACAATTGATCTGAGTAAATGATTAGCACTTCAAAATGAGGTTTGATCCCCTGGGTAACACCTGCATTGACTGCTAGGTCTCAGGAGGATTGGCTAGTATTAACTACCTTTCAGGGACCTACTAGTTACGAATGAATTTATGATCGAGAAAACCTTTCCAGTGATTCCATAACTGGAAATATTGTCTAGTAAGCCTTTGTTGAAAACGTTTGTAATCCCTAGTGTTATGGTCCTCGTAGCGTCTTTGATGTCAAGAACTTCGCTGATTCTATAAGTAATGATAGGACGTCGGCAGTGGATCGAGCCAAACGAAAGCCATACCGATCGTTAGTTAAGTAATTATTCTGTTCTTGCTACTCGACGAATTTAATGATTATGGCCTCAAAAGGTTTACTGATGATACAGAGGAGACTGTTGGGGTTTTACTAAAGGGGGAGAATCGTGCGCTCGCGTTTTTAAAAACTGCATATACCCGTGGCACTTTCCACTGCCTTGGGAAAGATTTCTCCTTGATGCAGATGCTGAATAACTTTACTAGGATTGGGGATAATTCCGGGTTAATATTCTTAAATAAAGCAACTGGAATTTTCTCTGGACTCGTGTCATTCTTAGAGTCATTGCCTATGATAAGTCTAAAGACTTCTGCTGTGATTAATGAGATTGTGCTCAGTGAGACGTGGGACTTGGGGAGAGCATGGTCTTTGTAATCTATCGTTGAGTAAGTGGCAAAGATGGGGGTAAAAACGTTCATCTTATGTGTCAAGGAAGATATGGCCTCTGGGCAATTTATAATTGTGGACACAGCTGCTATACCTCTGCGCATGATTTGGTTGGTGATTTTCCAGAATTTACGGCATCCATTTTGTTTCTTTTCAACCTTGGTCCAGACTGTTCGTTTGTAATTGCACTTGGCATTTTCTATAACATTTTTTGCAGCGATTTCGGGCAGTTCTGAATGCTGTCAAGGCCGAAATACATCGCTACTTTCGATAGGTATTGAAGTAAAGTTTCCGGTGAGTTATGGCTGCAGCGCATTCAGGGGAGGACCAGGGTTGGCTATTTGTTTTTGCTAGAATTTGTTAGAAGTTTTGGGTATAAAACACTCCATTTGAGAAAGGATCCAAACAGTAAAAAGAGCAGCAGTTTTGGAGGCAGCATTTTTGAAGGAGGGGAACTTCCCTTATATAGAATCGAAAGCTGTCCAAATCTGCCTTCACATACCAAATACTCGTCCTATAGAACGGAACATCAGGAGATGCCTTAGGTGCGGTATCAATCTGGACATACATTAGGGAATGCTCTAACTTGCATAGTGTGGGTAAAACTTTTGCTACACAATTATCAGGGCAAATGGATAAAAAGTGTTCGAGGAATTTGGCCTGATGTGCCCTCGGGTCCGGGAACCGGGTAGGTCCTCCAACAACCCGGGTTAGTTCATAGGTGATGGAGAAATATCTTGAATATCTGCCTTCAACATCGGTTTTGTGGGAGAAGGCATACCATTTTTACGGTGGATATTGAAGTCACCGAAGATATGAAAGCTGTCCGGATAAAATTGAATGAGGATCTTATCAGTCTTTTCGCACATTCGATCGGAGATTAACGTCGCTTCGTCCCCAGGGCGGGAGAGAGCAAAGGCGAATGTACCACACGGAAGCCCATATACAGAAGCTCGGGTTTCTCGTTTTTTATGTTGAGTCCGAATCCAAGTCCGTGTATTATTCGTTCATGCATTTAATATTATACATACATATATATATATATATATATATATATATATATATATATATATATATATATATATATATATATATATATATATATATGTAATATAATATAATATAATATAATATAAACGGCTCAAAAACTGATATTCCATGGTTATAATTTAGTACATTGGAATCGTAATCACGATCCAACTCATCAGACCTACGAATTAGCACCCCTCATATATATATATATATATATATATATATATATATATATATATATATATATATATATATATATATAATATGAGGGGTGCTTTAATGTTATCAGAATAGGATGCGTTCCTTTTTGAGTTCTGATATTTGTTCATTCTGTTCAATGTTTGAAATTGGGCCAAGATAAAACATATCAGCACATAATATAGCGGCGATGCGCCAAAACATTATAATCTATTATGTCTAATAATGTGATGCTGGTCCGCCATGCCTGTAAAAATGATATTACGCGAACACACCCTGATTATACACCTTGACAATATATTTTTCTCGAATCTGGTGCCAGGAATTAAGAGCAATTTTCTTAACAGCATCGATTTATTCGGTAGAAAATCTGCTTATGAAATTTGCTGATTCCTCATATCTGTTGGCTTTGGTAGATACCGAAAAATATTGAAACATTCTTCAGGTTTTCGGATAGTTTTCCATATACATGCAATTAATTGGTTGTCGCTATATTTAACAGAAAAATGTCAGTGGCATCGGAGTAGACTGTTGCTATGTAATTTTGTACTAGGTTTTCAAAATTTTTCAGAAGACCCATACTTTCCAAGTTTTATTTTTTACAAGCTATCCGCGACGTTCTTGCTTTTCTCCCAAGGTTCAACCACTAACATCGCACTCATGTAGTCCAGTTTATTCAGGAGAAAATGAAACTCATTAAACAAACCTCTTTCACACATGATACAATAGATATTTCAGACGCTCGTTTGTCCATTGAAGATATTTTCCTCGATAGGCATTGGATCGATGTACAGTACTTTGACACTCATTCATTCCTACATCTTGATTAACGTTATCTTCAATTTGTATGCCATTGGCCCTTCTCTATGCTGCTGATGGGGATGGTGTGGTTCTTTCTTACATAGAGACCCGCCAATAATTGTCTGTAGTTCGTGATTACTATCAGCCAGTTTTCTTTATAAATCAAAACGAGCATGATATAAGCCGTATAATGCAGAAATTCACTGACCTAGTTTTCCTTCCATAAGATTTTGACAGTTACTAAAGGTCGCAAATATCCTCATTCATTTTGATAATATAATTACAACGCTAATGCCAAAATGAATACGCGCGGCGGGCTTATATAATGATTGCTCACAAATGGGCTGCTGATTTTTGATAGGAGTTATTTCTACGACAGGCGATTCTTCAGAATGTTTGAACTCATCAAGATACGATGGTTCCTGGAAATACCGTACTGTGGTGCTGGGTTTGTGAGTCACCTAAACATGTTCAGGCATGTTCCACATTCTGTGTTCTTGAGATAAAGACAAGATGCGTTGCAAACGACCATGCTATACTGGTGACAGAGTAAGAATTAAACGGACTTCGAACAGTGCATTCAGATCAATTTTTGAGTCAGGATTGCAAACTGGACTAGTCTAACATTAGCCCTATTAAAATGCCTTATGCTGAACGTGTTATAAATTATGAAGTGTTAGTTAACATTGCAGGCTTATCTATGTACGTTTAGAGGATTTGCAGTATGCCACAAAGAATAGAGAGCCGAAATAGGATACCGATGCAAATCTCGCCAGAATGCGAATCTTGATACAATCCAAAAATTACATGCGCAACAGATAACAAAATAATTTGTCATCAATCAGAAAACTGTAACAAATTCTAGTATTATACGTTATCATTCCACTCGTTCCTGAGTAAGAGATCAAGAAGAGACTATTCGACTTATTCATCAAACATATAATCATTTTTACTATTTCGAGCACGAAGAAATCCTCTAAAATGATATGATGTTTCGACAATCAAAATTAAACTACCTTACTGAAAACCTTTCAGAGCAACAACGTCTATGAATATTTCTGACAAGTAGCATCATTGTCACGACAATTATATAGCTTCACAAAGAACGTGAGTTCATGTTGAGAGAAGCTACCGGTGATAAAACTTTGCCTGCAAAAGTTCATATAGGGAATTGGATTATCCCAGTATATATACCCTTAGATAATTATAAGCACCAACTGTATATGTAAGATGTTTTAATGTTAAGAAGAAAATTTACACTTACCTAATGAATACATTCTCAAATACGTTCATCTTTTTTATGAGTCAATAATCATTGCCATATCAGCCGATAATCAGATTACTAAATTTCGCCGCTGCCATCTCCAGGATGAGATTCAAACTTTAGGGATTTGTCTAAAATATATAATGCTAGATTAATGTGTAATACATCAAGAAGAACATTCTTTGAACTGCCTACGAAAGAAAAGGAAAATACATCTGCATCTAAAATTGAACATCTTTGTTAATTGGACTGATATAAATGGCTGTAACAATTCATGATCGAATTGTTTATTGTACAGATTGCACTAGTCCAAATATTAACATCATTTCTTTTACAGTGTTACATTTGGGACATTATGACTATTACTCCAAAACTGATAGTCTGAAACACAGGTGTAAAACGAAGAGCAATAATGAAACCCGAGTTCAGTAATCTGTAAAATTAAATTTATATTATGTTCATAATTATTGTCAATCAAAATATTTTCATGTTTCAGTAATCCCCATTTGTATATTTAAAAATACATCTAAGAAAAAAGTAATATAATATGACGATACGTAGATCATTACTCAAGACAATTGACTCAGAGTCAATTTTAATGGTGACGTGTCTATCACTTGTTCCGTTCACTTATGCCAGATGTTTGTTATTATAAGCATAACAATACTTACATTTTTAAACTCAGTTCATTTAATCTTATACAAATAAATAATTATATAACCGGCATTACTCTCTGTTTATTATCTATTAAAAACTTTTCCTTTAATAATTACTTACATAATTGTCTACATAATTCCTAATTGCTTAAAAAAGTTTATCTCGTCAGTTGATGACGCATACAATGGAGTCAATATTGTCATTCACTTGAACATCTCAATTGTTCCAAATTTTTGCGCATTTTAGTAATATTTCTTATTGGTCAAATTTGGGTAACATTCTTCCGCGTTGTATTGAACAATTATTTATTCAATTGTCCGCGATTTCTAGTCCCAAATCATAATATTTCAGCTTCAAATTATCCATTTTTTTTTCTTTTTTCATCCACATTCTTAGCAGAATACCTTAAGAAACATTCTGGATAATATGATCCATCTCTGATATTTCGACGTTTCAGATAAACTAAATCAAACAATCCTTAAAAACATAGTTTACAATGAATGAGGACACATTGCACTTAACGTCTTAGCTGTTTAACGGGCCACTGTATTTACGACAAGCAAATATATATATATATATATATATATATATATATATATATATATATATATATACATATATATATATATATATATATATATATATATATATATATATATATATTCTGTTTATATATATATATATATTCTGATTATATATATTATGTTTATATATATATATATATATATATATATATATATATATATATATATTATGTTTATATATATATATACATATATATTATGTTTATATATATATATATATTATGTTTTTATATATATATATATATATATGTATATATATATATATATATATATATATATATATATGCACATTTCATTAAATATTTGTATCTATAAAAAGAATGTTAAACATAAAAATGTCTTAAAATAATTGTCGGAATTTGTCCATTTCATAATGTGTGACGTCATTTGTTTACATTTGATAGGACATGAGCAGTTTTCTATGAAAGAAGGATTGCTGCCTAAATACACAAATATATATATATATATGAGCCCGACAATTATGTTAAGACATTTATTTATGTCGTATACGTTGTTTTATAGATACAAATATTTAAGTAAATGCTCTGTTAATAATAAACAGTATTAAACAACCTTTACCGGCCTGAATGTCCGAGAAATCTTCATAGAAAACTGCTCATGTCGTATACGTTGTTTTATAGATACAAATATTTAAGTAAATGCTCTGTTAATAATAAACAGTATTAAACAACCTTTACCGGCCTGAATGTCCGAGAAATCTTCATAGAAAACTGCTCATGTCGTATACGTTGTTTTATAGATACAAATATTTAAATAAATGCTCTGTTAATAATAAACAGTATTAAACAACCTTTACCGGCCTGAAGACCGAGAAATCTTCATAGAAAACTGCTCATGTCGTATACGTTGTTTTATAGGTACAAATATTTAAGTAAATGCTCTGTTAATAATAAACAGTATTAAACAACCTTTACCGGCCTGAATGTCCGAGAAATCTTCATAGAAAACTGCTCATGTCGTATACGTTGTTTTATAGATACAAATATTTAAGTAAATGCTCTGTTAATAATAAACAGTATTAAACAACCTTTACCGGCCTGAATGTCCGAGAAATCTTCATAGAAAACTGCTCATGTCGTATACGTTGTTTTATAGATACAAATATTTAAGTAAATGCTCTGTTAATAATAAACAGTATTAAACAACCTTTACCGGCCTGAATGTCCGAGAAATCTTCATAGAAAACTGCTCATGTCGTATACGTTGTTTTATAGATACAAATATTTAAGTAAATGCTCTGTTAATAATAAACAGTATTAAACAACCTTTACCGGCCTGAATGTCCCAGAAATTTTAATAGAAAATATGCGTCCTCCGACAGCAATCGAACCATTATCCTATACGGAACCGTCATATAGCCTGACGTGCTTTTCCGATTGAGCCTTTCTGTTCGATTTTATTGTTTTTAAACTACAATTCTCCATGATTTTAAAAACCGTAAAATCGACGCATATTTTCAATGAAAATTTCTCGGAAATTCAGGCCGGTAAATGTCTTTAATACTGTTTATTATGAACAGAGCATTTACTCATATTTGTATCTATGAAAAGAACTGGTAAACATTAAAAAATGTCTTAAAATAATTGTCGGCCTTTGTCCCTTTCATAATACATATATATATATATATATATATATATATATATATATATATATATATATATATATATATATATATATATATATATGTGTGAAAATTATATATATATATATATATATATATATATACATATATATATATATATATATATATATATATATATATATATATATATATATATATATATATATATATGAAAATTTATGTGTTACTTATACGTGGATAATTTGGGGGCTAATGAGAAAGGTTTTGCGTACATTTGAGTACTGGCTTGTCCATGGTTGTGTGTAATTACCTGTTTTTGTATGTGTCTGTTAGTATGTACACGTGAAATGTGTGGCTTTGGTTATATATGGCTATATGTATAAGAATGGGATATAAGTATATATTTTAATTGTGATACATTCCGGTTTCTTTTAGTGGGTTTCATGATGCTTAAGTCTTTAAGTGTGGGGAAAAATAAGGAGGACTATAGAATATCAACAACGATGGATATCGGGATTTATTACGAGAAAAGAACCGACGGGCAAAATGCGATAAGATAGTTAAACGGACATTCGAAGAAGCAGAATAGTTCGAAGAAATACATCGAAGAAGGAAAAGGAAAAAACAAAAGTAACCTGCCTTATAATCATCTACAACTGATGTAAGGAGGGCAGCAAAAAAAAATGTAAGGGAAGAATTAACATGGGAAAAACGTAAGAACGAACAGAAGGAAATAAAACGTGCTATAAATAAAGATTAAAATAAAAAGTGATAATTCATTTATTCATTCCATCATTTATTTACTTATTCTTCTTGTAAGAATAATTAGAGAACAGTCCCCAGGTGCATCTTCATAAACACAAACACGTAAAAGAAAAGACAAAATGAAAACATAAGCCATACATAAGTCGTAATAATAAAAATCTCGTAAAAAAAAACACACCGATAAGAACAAAAAGAAAATTAATGGTAATAATAACATATATATTACAATGAAATCTGAAAATAAAATTTAAAAATAATTAAAATTATTTTTCTTTTTCAACGAAAAAGAAACCACAAGTATGTAAATATGGCTGCTTTTAGTATTCTTGGTGTTTGCTTTCTATTTTTATATCTGCAGTATGGTGGAATGTCAACATCTTGATTATGTCCTTGTTTTCTCTTCGAATTACATATGTTACCCAATTTAGTTGCTGACCGTATTATAATGTGCGTTCTCTTTTGGGTAAAAACGTATTTCTGATTCTACAGTGCCAGTCTCTCAGATCCGAATAAATAATATTTTCATCAAGACCCAAAGCGTTCATTCACTGTAATCTAATTTGATTTAATCTAATTTGAATCAACGATATGGTAAAACCGCTGTATATAGATATGTTTAATATATATATATATATATATATATATATATATATATATATATATATATATAGGCTAAGAAGAATTTGGTAATCCGTATAGGTAATCGCAAAAAGGATGAAATCCTGAGAGCTCAATGTAAATCCAGAGCTAATAATTTAAAGGCAAAACAGAACACATTAAGGCTCCATGTAATAATTTATTTCGCCAAGCCCTTTATTAAAGGACACTGGCTCATCAGACTGCACTTCCAAACGGTGAAACGAAAATGATAAATAAAAATTGAAATGAACTTAAAAACTTTCGACGGGTAGTATGAAGTTTATGTAATTTAACAGAGTGGGGGGGGGCAATGAGATGTGGTGTGAGAGACATGATCGAATTTAGAGAGGGTTTACTTTGATATTTCTATTCATTATACTAACTATTAAGGTAGGGGGGATCAGACATTGACCTATATAATCGGTTAACTTAACGGAAGAGATATATTGAGAGGGAAGGGGGAGAAGAGAGAAACAAAGAAGGGAGGGGGAAGTAGAGAGAAAGAAACTGTCATTAAGTTTCGCTAAGCGATAGTAGAGGAGATACCTTTAGCAATTTTATGTAAAAAAATAGTTTAATGTTTGATAGTAATTTAATTTTTAAAATCACCGAAGAAATTCATTGATATTTGCTTGCAATCTAAAATCCTAACTCTTTTAACAAATAATTTAGGGATTTAATATTATCTAAATAGTATATCTAAAAATACATTCATAGAAAGTACATTAAAACTAATTATTTAAATTATAACAGTTTACTTATATTAATCTTTCAATATTGTAAATGATTGTTAAGGCAACATCTCTATCAGTTTGAGTTTAATTCATGAATGAAGATGAATGACTATTTTAAGATGGGTAATCTTTTTACTTAAGGTTTTGGTCTTCGATAAAGATGGAGTAATGATTGAAGGCGATTATTAAATATTTTGTTCTATCATATACATATATATCTATCACACATACACTTATGTAAATCACATATATACATACGTTCATTTACATGTGCAATTACACACATAGTCACATACACATGTATCTACATACACAGGTACTCGTGTACTTTCATATATCAGTTCTTACATATATGTTTTCAATTCCTTACGCACACACGCACACACACACACACACATATACATATATATATATATATATATATATATATATATATATATATATATATATATATATATATATATATATATATATATATATAAAGTGGTCTGTTTTTCTTTAAATTTTTAATTCTGAATTAACATTGAGCTCTCAGGATTTCATCCTCCTTGGGATTATCCATACTGTTTACCAAGATTTTCGTTGTCTCTCAGGCAATTTCTAATAGTGCCATTCTCCGTGGTCGCCATAAGATATAAATAGGAAACGTTTCAACAACTGAAAAATTCTGCAAATAAAAATACAGTTAACGGAAGGGATCGTTAATAAGTGGTGTCCTTGTTTGCATTAAACAGATTATACATGTATATTCAACATATATTACGTTCTAATATATACTCAGAACGATAATTGAATGAATATAATAAAGAAACTCAAGAACGTAGAATCCAAATCGCACATGAGAATGAGATAAAAATGCGTACTTTTCCTGGATATCCTATTAATACGAAACACGAACAAATTAAATTTTAAATGTTTACGACAAACTCACAATCGGAAATGTTTTAATCAGTTTCTATTCCATCTACTATCAGAAAATAAAATCAGAACTAATAATGTTTTTTACCTCAGAGCCCAAAGAAGATGCAGCCCAAGATTTGTGGATATAGAAGATGAATACATTGTAAAACGTTTAGACGTCTTCACTACACAGGTAAAACCATCCTCAACGCTTGTAAAAAAGAATTCAACGTACAAAAATAGAAAATTTTTTAGACATCACTGGAAAGAAGAAAAAAAAAAAATCCATATACTTCCCTGTAATAATCGATTAACCAAATTTGAGAACCAATTAGTGGTCAACATGTTTGGATCATAACTATCGCCTCGAAGACAATCAGAAATCAAGCAAGAAACATAGATCCAACATTACATCAGTTGCTGAAATTTACATGAAGCCTACAATGAAAGAACAGCCATATACGTGAAACTTCCACTAATCTAAATGCCCATATCTACAAGCATTGAAGAATATCGCTGAGAAAATCCGTTGAACTTGCTTGTAATAAACAGAAATAAAAGAGATCATAATTTCGATTTAATAAATGTCTCGCATGTTGTTTCTTATGTTGTAAGAAAACAGCATAATTTATTACGTAGAAAAATACTAGGGAAGGATTCCTTATAAATACTTCCCGCCGATAAACGCGTGAAAAACCTTTATTATATCATCAACTTTCATATAATCTATACTTGAATAAGCTAAGATTTAAAACTATTCACAACTGCAGTCGGAGTAATCTAAACTCTGATACTCCCATACAAAATAACTCCAAAGAATATACGGACACTTTCATAGAGAGAGAAGATTCACACTAGACATAAATACGCTCACTCGTATTCACATTATCAATACGATCCGGCATAAACCAGTGCGAATTATGATACACATATACACAAGATTTATATATACAAACGCTACCAGACTAGTCATGTGTTCTACTTAACAAATGTAACATATTTCTGATGAAGTGTAAATAAAAGCAACTCATGTTAAACTTATAAACTTTTGCGTTTCTGGGTTTTATACACACACCCACACACGCGCGTGCGCACACACACATATATATATATATATATATATATATATATATATATATATATATATATATATGTGTGTGTGTGTGTGTGTGTGTGTGTGTGTGTGTGTGTAATTTAACAGTTAAAAAAAAAACAAGATAATCAATCCAAATAAATAAATGAAGTAATAAACAAATAAAGAACTGCTCTCGCCAATATAATATTTAGAATAAACTACAGCAATCAACCCCAATATTGAATAAATACCTTTAATTATCTTCCCAAACCAAAAACAATCTATTAAATAAACGATATAAACAAAATTTTTACTAGGTTAATAAAACACCGTTAAGATAAAAATGAATAAATAAATAAGATAAGAAATAAAAATAACAAAATAAAAATAAATAAAAACAAGCAAAATAATTTAACCTAAATAAATAAATAAATGAACCAACAAATAAACGACTTCCAGCAAAATAACTACCAAAATAGACTACCCACAATGCACCACTGTCCCGTATATATAAATAGCCGAGAAAAACAAAAAAAAACACTCGTGGCCTGACGATTACAGCTAGCATGAATTGTCATTTAATTTGCTACATTACAATTTGAAGATTTTGGAAAAGCTGTCTAAAATTTATATTTTTATTTCAACTGTAATTTTTTTACCAAATCCAAATAGGAATTGAATTTAGGCTTTTTCTATGACGCTGAAAATAATTTAATTTTAATAATGACTTAGATGGTCGAAATTATTTGAGAATATCTAAGGGAAAAACTGAACTGTGGCAGGTTGTGTACACAACGTGAACCACAATACTCATATTAATCTAAAAATCATGCCTTTTTTTATTCCTAGGAATATATTTGGTAGGTAATGCAAACAAGAAATTGTGATAGACGCGGAGATAATTTCTCTGAAATTCCAGATAAGAATTAAAATGATGAAAATAATTATTAGTTTCCCTTCTTCACTGGTGGATGATGTCTAGGCGCAGATAAATTCAATAATTTTGAATGATTGTGTTCTACATACTTGTATTTGTTGTAAACAATCCGTCTGTTGTTCTCTGCTTAAAGGTCGTATTGAATAATCAATGTTTCAAATAGTCAAATAGTATGTTCGATATATGAGGCAGGGTGATGAATAAAGGTAAGAATTAAATGGGTAATAAATGTTACAAAATCAGAAAGAAAGATTATGCAGCGTGAAAGTAATGTACGTCGACCTATTTTAAGAATGAAGCAATTAATGCAAGAGAATAAAGTCAATAATAAATAAATAAAAGAAGGAAGAAAGGGAGGAAGGAGGAATGAAGGAAGGAAAAATGTAGGAAATTGTATAAAATCATTTTGAAAGAGAAATATAAAATAGGAAATTTAATGTCATTAAATATGGAAAGAGATCCTAAGGGTAAAAAAGAAAGAAAACGTGGAATGACTAAGAAAGTGCAGGGCCCAAAGCGAATGATTTAACATTTTAAAGAAGTATACTTGTATTTTAAAAAGGACATACAGGCCTGTTCGATAAAAGTGTCTCACCTGAATTTTTTACTTAAAAATTTGTTCGCTTATTGTTTTTGGGGTCAAACTAATTTTTTATCTTACTAATATAAAGACCCCTTCCCGACCACCTAGTAAAAAAGTTTACTCACCCTAAGGTATTCTATTGATAATTATCATTTCGGATATAAATGAGATTTAGGGAAAAAATCTGTGCAAAAAAAGTGACTCACTTATTTCCTGCAAAAAGTAATCAATAGAAACATAACCGAACAGCTTTAAATAAAGAATAATAGAGGTATAATTTATTTATAATAGGTAATATAGTTCGAAATATTTAATAATCTATGGGTCCTCCTTTATTTTGAATAACCTTTTCAAACCTTTTTGGCATTGACTTGATTAGATTCTGACAAATCTCATCTCCAAGCATTGAATTCCATTCGGATATGAAATTCACAATCAAATCCTCTTTGTTGCTCAACTGCTTTCTCGAGAGCCTTTACTCTATAATGCTCCATAAGTTTTCTATGAGGTTGATGTCAGGAGATTGGGGCGGCCATGTCATAACAATCACCTGCTTCTCATCAAGTTATTCCTTCATCAGTTTTGATTTGTGACAGGGGGCATTATCTTACATAATAATGTGTTTGGTGGGGTCGATTTGCACCCTTTCAGCAGAAGGGGGCAGACAATACTCTAAAATTCTCTTGTACTGCTCGCTCCTGAGGTTCTTTTCAATAGGTTTTAAGAAACCAGTTCCATGAAAAGAAAAGCATCTCCAAAACATTATACTGAACGGATGCTTTACAGTACTTACTGCTAAATTCAAAGAGCTATCAAAGCTTCATCTTCTTCGGATTTTAGATCGCTTATCCTTTGAATTTAGCTCAACTTTCGTTTCATCGGAGAAGAGAACATTTAGTAAAAAAAAATCAGGTGAGTCACTTTTATCGAACAGCACTGTATAACTCCCAAACAAACAGAGATTTTTTATTAAAGAAAGAATGAAAATACATTAATGAATGAATGAAAAAGGGACATAGAATGTAAACAAATAAAAAAAAGAGGAAACAAAAATGAGAAAAATATAGAAAAAGAGAAAAAGAAAGAAAGAAAAAGAAAGTACAAAAGGAAGAAAAAAGAAAGGATTAAATATAAAAGAAAGATAGAGAGAAAGAAAGAGAAAGATAAATGATGAAGAAGAAAATAATAAATATGTAAAACGAAAGAAAAATGGTTTAATATATGAAAGGAAAGAATATATTTCATTATGACGGATAGGCAACTGACAGATAAAGAATCTTTTGAAGAAGGAATGAATGAATGAAACTCGTGTTGAAGAAAGGGAATAAAAAATACATTGTATGGATAAAATATAAAGAAAATTAAATCGAAGCGAAAAAAAAGTATGAAATTTCGTGAAATAAGGAAGCAATAAATGTGAGATAGAAACGAAGTAAAAAAAAGGAGGGGAAAAAGATGGAAATGACATAAAAATTTAAAAAATACGAATAAATCCACTTTAAGAAATGAAGTAATGAATTAGAAAAAAATATACAAGAAAAAAAGCGCGGGAAAAGAAAGTTGTCAATGAAAGCCAAAGAAGTTCGATGGAATGAGTACAAAGTGGGACCATTTGTTTCTAATTGTTAGATGGTAAATGGTCGATGCTCCGATACAAGATACAGCCTTCTGTTCGATTAAATCGATTAGCACGAATCAAATTTATTCTCCCAACTTTCGGCCGGGAAACTTGCACAAATCGAATTATTTACCAATCAATTAACGCCCTACAAGCAGATCCGAATAATGCAGTTGTCAGATGCGAATATATTCTGTTTTCTTTCTTTTCTTCATGCGTCTTTCTCAGAAACACTTGTGTCGTCACCATAGACTCAACACTGCTTCGTCACTTTTCTATACGTCCTTTTCTCTTTCACGTAGAAATAAGAGTCATCGAAACAACACCTTTCTCTTATTACTGAAAATCAACCGTTAAGAATAATTATAAACATTTATATACATATTTTTTGAAGATATAAAAACTAACGAATAGATTTCGGTTATTTGGGACAATACAAAGCAATTTGCACCATGTGGGCGGCTGGTTGGTTTATACAAATAAGCGTGTTCAAAAATTAAATATTTGCACTTCAAATTATAATATAAATTAGCATATAGTTCATGGGATACTTAATCTATTTTTATATCTGTTAACAAAATATTTTATAACAAATTTGAAATTAATTCAATATAAGTTAAAAATGTTTTAATGATTTTTTTCATAAGAAATTAAACTGACAAAATACTTAATGTTCATTTACGCATGTAGAATTAATTAAACTCAACATAATGAGCTTGTCTGTAAATTTTGCATTAAAGTTTGCGTAAAATATCTGAATTCCAGTAAATACTTATCTCAGTTTTTTTTTCTTTTTGGAATGATATAAAACATTACATACATCAAGAAATATAGCACCACAGATTGTCTAAATTTTGAAATAGAAAGATTCAGCGATGAATTCCCATTGGTATATTTACGCTTTGTAAAATAGTGTTTTTTGGTCAGTTAAAAGAAGGAAATAATTAGAAACACACATTTATTTTGTTCGTTTTTATTTTAATTAGCAACTTCGGAGTGTGATAATTATCCCTGTTGCATAATATCACCTTGTTTTAATGGTTCTATTTTAATTTTATTTCCCTCTCCTTTCCCTTCTCCTCCTGGTTTTCCTCTTCTTTATCCTTCTACTCTTCCGCCTACTCCTTCTATTCTTCCCTCTCCTTCTCATTCTACACGTGACCCTCCTCCTACCTGTCCATATACTCTTCCTCCTTCCGCTTTCATTTTCTGCTCCTCCTTCTCCTTCCTCTCCTTCTTCTTCTTCTTCGTTGTGCCATGTTTCTTTAGGGCATGGCCGATCTTCGCTCCACATAATTTTCTGTTTTTTGCAGGTTTGAGTAAGTTTAGACATTTTGCTATCCCTCCTAATGCCAAGGATTTTATAAGAATTTATGTAGACTTTTCGCCGCTTGACACTGCCTATCTTGCCTTCTCTATGTTCTCCGAGAGTCACTTTTCCCGTGCCCCCTTTTCTCATTATGAGATCTAGAAATTTCAAATATATTTTACTGATTCTAAGTAGAAGTATTATTTTTGTTTCGATAGTCTTAAATACTTACAAATATTACTGAAAACTACACGAAACCTACTTTCGCATTTCTGCAATTTGAATTTAATGATTTCCTTTAATATGTTCCAGAGTCAGTAAATAAAATAGATATGAATCGTTTGATTTGCTTTGTCGAATATGTAACATCGCTTGATTATTTTCATTATTTTAAATTTTGTTTGACGAAGTTTTTTATATTTTAAGAAGAAATTGGCTCTGCTTATCACAATGAAAAGATGATTGGGTTTAGTAATCGTTACAATATGGTGTTTATATAATAAATGAAATATAGGAAATCTCTAGCGATTTCTCATGAGTTTTTTTTTCTTTTAGTCAGAAGAGTTACATGATAAATGATACTGATATATAATTATGAAAATGAAGTACCTTGAATAATTCGTACACGGTAACACAGAGGCATATATATATATATATATATATATATATATATATATATATATATATATATATATATATATTGCTGACAAATATTCAATACTCACTATTAAAACATATATGAGCTTGAAATTACCTCATAAATAGACTGCATAGGTAAAAGTGTGCAAAAATCTCAACAAATAGATTTATGTAAAATTATATATATTCAATCAATTAATAATATTTCAATCAACTTATCTCTGGGCAGACTCCAAATTTTGGGGAACCACGTTCATCCATTTTAGATCGTTTCTCATTCGTCCTGTTCTCGTAATTGTAAGAATTTCAAAATGCGTTCTTTGTTTGCATTATCATTTATTACTAATTTTATTATCATTGTTATTTTTATTATTATTATTATTATTATTATTATTATTATTATTATTATTATTATTATTATTATTTTGTATACATACATAGATACACACACACACACACATATATATATATATATATATATATATATATATATAGATAGATACTAGGTTATGTATTGTTTCCTATTTGCAAAATAATTGATGACATACCTTTTATTGGGACTATATAAGCGCGAGCACTGACTGGATTGTCATTTAGATAAGGCGAATGGGAAAAGTGTGTTGTGTTTGTGATCAAATATTTTTTTGTTTTCTTTCAGCATATATAAGCTTATCGATTCGCTGAAAGACCTCCAAGTTGTGGCCAATAATTCATCATTTAAAAATGATTTTCCTACTGGAACCCCCCCCCCAAAAAAAACGAGAAGATCTGAACAAAGAATCACATTAGAAAAGAAGAAGTATTCCACCAGAAGAATAATCCCTGTTTGATATATAACTAGAAAGACTAAGTATACCCAAACTATTCATCCATCCAAAACATGAACTTAGACATGATCACAGAGAGAATATGAAGGGTCCAAAAGTTCTAAAGAACATCCTCGGAGAAAAAAAAAACGTAGAGCTGACCAAAACGGCTACAAATTTTAAAACTTATCAATCGTCTAAGATTAAATGTTTGTCGGCAGTTATCTCAGGAAGGAATTGATGTTGAGGCAACTTCTCAATCTGGTATTTAGAGATTCACTGTTAGAGAAGCTGACGAACTTAAAGAAGGAATAAAAACACGCAAAACTTACAAAATTCGACATTACCTTTTGATGTAAAATGAATTAATGGGCAAAAAGTAAGGTTTTTCTTTTGAAGAATGAAAGCATTAGGATCACTTTCCCTCAGAATCTGTAATAATGGCCAGTTCAGCGTAGTAGCAGGATAAAAAGAATTTGATCTTGAACATACAGAAATGAACCTGAACAGATATTTACTGCAGGGATTGGCTAACTACCCTAGCTGAATGGTGTGATCGGTAACAAGAGTAATCATTACACACACACACACACACACACACACACACACACACACACACACACACACACACACACACACACACACACACATTATTAAATAATGCAGCTTAATAAAATATTCTAAAATCTTCATTCAAAGAATAAATCGATAGATTTAATGTATTTAATAGCAAAATCACTTCGCTATCAGATAAAACAAGGCATTAACAGACTGACCCCTCGCTGTTCGACATGATCCTTGATTCCATTGATTGCACAATTGATAAGATGTTCGGTCCTATTGCAAGTACTTTCGGTACATCATTTACCATACTCAGGCATAGATGTTTTTGTTTTTTCAATTGCAGGTAATTTCGGGTAAATTCCGAGATGAAAACGAATGTGATACTTGTCAAAAGATGGTTTATTAAAAAGTATGCTATTATTGTCTACACCTATGAAACGTATGTCTGTCAATGTGAATGTCCACATTTCTCGACCGATTTCAATGAGATTTTACACACACACATATGTTGCCCTTTTACCATGGTAGCTCAAAGACAGCTATTAAGCCTTCGGCCCCTGCCCCGGCTTTGAAGGAAAATTGAGAATACTGAAGGTTGGTACGATTTTTTTGCATAAAAAGAAGGTAAAGTTACACGCAAACCAAATTTTCCCTGGATGAGATGATGTTCTTTGCATTTAAAGCAAAACGTAGCCTATGTTAAGAGGTTTAAATGGAGGGTTTGGTATTTTTCCTGCGACATTGGCCTCACACAAAAAATTGCAAAAACTGAAATATTTCGTACTAATTAATTTTTTTCGTACTAATTAAAATAAAAACTTGAATTAGTTCCTCATTTTGTATCCGATTTTCTTCAAACATGTCACAAAAATGGCTCTCAAGAAAAAATATGATAATGTAGTTTTAGTTCTGCTCGCTTCCACACGGAAAAACTGTTCAAAAAGCTAGTTTTCGGTCATAACTCCGATACTTGCAAAATTTTACGTGTAATTTACATATGACGGAGAAATTGTCTTTTAAGAATCTTTGGTCTAGTTTGTTTCAGTTAAGTGGACGAAATCTGCGATAGAATAGGTCAAAAATCGGCTTTTGCGATTTAGCCAATTGTTTCTTCATATGAATCGGTCCTAAATTGGCATTCGAACAACCTTTGATGCAATGAGAGTTTGAGAAGGATTATTAAAGCGTTAAAATCGAAAAATTCAGAAGAAACTCTTATTAACCCCAGCTTCACGGTAAAGGTAAGAAGGAGGAGGGTGTCTTCATGCTTTTGCACTTGCAATTGAGTCAAGAACTGACACTTCATCCCTGTCTTTGTTTCATTATTAGATTTGTAAACATTGCCATGCTATAAGAAAGCCCGATCAGCGAACACACAAGAAGTATTTATCGATGGATTTCCTTCATTAAGAACAATCAAACCCTTGTGAGGGACTTACCATGGGGTGTAGATTAGTGTACAAACGAGTGATACATGCAGGCGGGGATGCAGACAGATATTTCTAGATAGGTGGTGTGGATATACAGGGGTTGCGATTATACAATCGCGGCCATGTACAACCGGGCAACACCGGAGATCTCAGCTAGTATTAGCTAATGAAAATGTGTAGTTTGACAATCACGTATTATGTTTTCTTCACGCAATACCTTTCCTGCCGAGATGGACAGCGTTAATGAAAGATAGTATATGATAATCGTGACTAAATATAAATGTTTATGCAGAAGCAGAACTTTATTAACAGTCTTATTGCAGCAAGAGAAGCCTTTTGAAAATATTACACTGAGGGCGGAAATGTCGCCATATGACCGAATCATCTTACATGCAAATATGAAACTATTGCATTGCAGTAAATCAGCACAAAATGAGTGCACATATAACGACATGTACCACACAAAAAATAACCTCTCTCTCTATCTCTCTCTATATCTCTCACTATATGTATATATATATGAAATATATATATATATTATAGTAAATGTAATGCATCTGTTGCTATATAATCCAAGTGTATCCCTGTGATATTAAATATTGCAACTCATACACAAAAAGAGCACAATGCATTTATTATTACAGAGAAAGTAAATTAGTATATATATAAATATAAATATATATATATATATATATATATATATATATATATATATATATATATATATATATATATATATATATATATATATATATCATGACTGTCAGATATACCTCACGTATAGATGAATTTAGTTTATTACCTGCAGATGGCTTCGGTTATTCTCAGTGTATTTATGAGTGAGTAGACAAATACTTGCATGGAAAATGGAAATGTCAGTGACATTGACTACATGCTAATGCTATTTGCGGACAAGATTGATTTGTTTCATGCCTCTTTCTCTATTTTCATTTCTTACTTTTCTTTTCTGGTGGCTTCATCATGACGTGTTTGTGTCTTTGACGACAATATCCATATCTAAAAACACTCTATTGCAATGTCTACCTTCTTAAGTCTAGCTAATTCTGTACAATATATATTTAACGGTATTTCTCTTTTTCTCTCACATTAACTTAGTTGTAAGTTATTATACATCTTGCATGTCGAATTTGATGTCAGATTATTCACCCGACATGGATGAAAATAGCCAAACATTTTGTATATGTTTTCCCTATTTTCTGTTTTATTTCATGCCGGACTAAATTAACCTTAGTAATTATACGTGATTGGTTAGAAAGATCTGTTTCAACGGCTTATAGTGCATATCTGCGTGGATTTGCCACAGAAATTATGATCGGCTGTTTTTAATAGATCATAATTATATCTTCTTTTCTTTTGTTTCGAACATCTATCAGTAGCCTCGATTTCAAATGAATAAACGTCTGAACGACCAGCCAAATTCATGTGATTCTGAGTTGTTTGGTTTGTTAAGTATTTTCAATCAAATTGTGCTTTCATTAAAGAAACAAGTCATTTTTTTAATTATTTCGCCCCAAGTAAGACGGGAGTGCCATTAGTTCGTAGAGAGTTAAAGGGAATAATAATGAGAGAAAAGACTGAGAATAGGAGTGATTGACGAAAAGACAAAAGGTGAATGGGATTCAAGACGGCAGTAGATTGCGATTGACGCTGCATTTAAATTTTTGAAGATTGAATTATCAGGGAAGAAAGTAAATGAGAGGGAGTTCCACGGGAGGGTAGTTAAAAGAATTCAAAGAAAATGTAGAGTAGAAGTGTCGTTTACCTTTGAATACTTCAACAGCTAAAGAGTGGAGCTTAAAGAACGATCTAGTTGCACGCTTAAGGTCATGTCGTCCGTGCACTATTGAAAAAAAGAACTCTTCAAAGCCGTTGCCATGAACATATTTGTAGAAAAGACACCGGGTATCCACGACGCGTCAGTGAGTAACTTACAGATGTCTAGAAACCAAATCATAATCGATTATAGATCCTTTTTTGAATTTTGTTAAGAACCTCCCGACCAATAGCAGGAGCAACAGATACGCCAGCAGTATTCAATACACGTGTGAATGTTAAATTTTAAACGTGCATAACGAGAAAAAGATTTTCGTCACGACACACAGACGTAAGTTTCCTCGCAGTAGATGCAGCTATTGATTCGGTGCTTTCGCTCGACTTAAAGTCATACTGTAATTTATATCTGGATTTGTGGAAGGCCGTTATATCCACGCGGTCTATTGTACTCGTATTGTTTGTTATTATCACAACAATACCCAAAATGGGGGAAACTTTGTGATAACAACAACAGAAACGGGACAGTGGCCCGTGTGTAAACAATCTATATAAAACATAATGTCCAAAGCCGACGGCTTATTTTAATAAATACGATTGCGTAAAGCAGGTTTGAGTGGCCTTTTATCTGTTGCGAAAATCTACGATTTGAGAAGCCATGTGTAACTGAGGTGATCACAGAAAAACATAAGTATCCCATTATTTTCTGAGCTGCATTAAACTGAGCATTCACAAAAGAACTTGCTTACATGTCATTTATGTCTACTCACGGAAAATAGTTTCAAAATTTACGAGCTGAAACGGATGCTAGCCGGTATTTCTTTGTATTATTATTTAACTGAAGTTTCTATACAGCTGTTGCAAAAGTTAAAAAAAGGGTTGTACAGCAACAACAAAATTACCCACATTATGTAACCTCAGAATTATCTAAATTTTATCTTAGAAATGATATATATATATATACACACATATATATATATATATATATATATATATATATATATATGTATATATATATAGATAGCTAGATAGATAGATAGATAGATAGATAGATAGATAGATAGATAAATCGTACTGGCATTCTCCGAGATTTGTGTCACACTACTGGACTCTACATTGAGCAATAAAATGTATAACTAGTCTCCAAGGTTAATAGAATAACAGCGATGGAATCGATCCTAAACGATAATGACATGTACGTTATTAATTTATCATAGCTAAGGATCAGAAGCTCATGAAGAATTGAGTTTAAATATCCAAATCCAGATATTATTCCAGGAATATTTTCCAACTTATTAAAGTTATTTCCCCACTCTGTGACTTTCTACATTTCTGTCCTGGAGTAAGAAGGCTCCTTACTCGTTTCTCGGACTGTTTCATTTTTAAGTTTCTTTCACTGGTCCTTGGATAGTCATAGCTAAAAGTTCTCTCTCACGTGCCAAACATCTTATGGATTGAATTGGATCTTTTTTAATTGATCTCTTTACCTCTAAGTTGAAATAATGGTCCCTTTTCCTGTTGTGACTTCCTGATCCATTTTTCCTCTCAAATATTCTATCTTTTTAAAACTTGTTCACAGTTCTCTTGATGATTCTTGGATGTCTTTAAAGGTGGAAACCTCTCACCATTGCTCAAATGAGAAGTCAGCACGTCTGACACTAAACGATTTTAAACTGTTCTCTTTCGAGGTTAATAACTCAGAGGATTTTTCGGTGATTCTAACAACAAGTGATGGCAAGATGGCTAAACGTCTTATGTAAATACCTGGAAAAAAGAAACTCATTCAGATTAGTGTGTTTTATATATATTAAAGAATTTGTGGCATTAACAATTATGCTGTAATACGATTCGGACAATTTGGCTGTTACACTGGGTATACGAACTTTGTCTCGACTTCTGCACTATTCCATTTTATTCTTTGTAAATTACCTAGACACGCCAGGGAAAATCAGTGGTATAGTTTTTCGTTGCCTTCTCAATGGTATTGGAATTCTGTATTTTCCTTTACTGCGAACGACTTGCAAACAAGTCTTGTCTGCCCATCATGTCTCGCTATGTAACCTGCAGCTTGAGAAGAAGAGCGTTTCCCAATTGAATGTTATGCAGAAGAGAATACCACAGCTACGACCATTGTTTAATCGGGAAAATTATCTTTGATACACAAATGTAAAAGACTTAGATTATCAGATCGGCATCAATCAATCCGGATTTCTAGGTTTGAAACATTCTTGGTTACAGAAGAAATGTTTTTGAAATATGTGGAAAGCCAAGGTGAAATTGAAACCATAATACAAAAGGCATTTGTATGGAGCATGATTGCAGTCAATTGCTCTTTAATGATATGTTCCAAAAGTGAAGACGAAGGCGAACAAAGACTAGGAGGATGAGGTAGAGAACAAGATGAAGAAAAAGAAGAATATATATACTGTCACAAGAAGAAAATATAAGAATTATCAAAGTAACCATGATAACCAAATTTTCAAAATTGAATATTCCAAGAATTACAAGAATACAAGAATTACATCAAAAATCAAAACAAACAAAAAAAAACAAAACAAAAGATTGATTATTGTTATCGAAAGAAGTGCTGAAGTTTCAGTTTGAAATATGTGGAAAGTTTAATTCATAAATTTACATTCAATGCATATACAAATACATTGAGTAATTTATTTTATCAAACTCATCTTAGTCTTTCCTCACCTTAGTGTTCCCAAAGCGTCGGATTTGGAATTTTTCTATACTTTTCTCATTAATCAAATGTGTTTCCCCTGATAATTGTATTGTTCTTTTCTTCTGAGAACTGATTCTATCTGAAAATGGAAAGTTACATCTTGCTTGCATTACCTAACTTGTATGCACGAGTATCTTGGCAATATCTTCATATAGTCGGGGAGCGTGATATTGCATTGATGTTCTTCAGAGATATGCGATATTTATTGAAAAAACAAGAATAATAAATACGCCACATCTCTAAGATGAATGCTGATACAACATTAATAATATTATTTTTTAGAAGGCTATCATTTATTAATATTAGCGTAAGAGACCAACTAATATTATCTTTGATATTCTTCACAATGAAAGAAATACTAGATTTCAAAACACCATTTATTTTTTTCTACATCAGTATACTATAATCACTCCAAGATTTGGTTTATCATGACACTTCACAAATTCCTGTTCTTCCAAAGCTCTCGGAAGGTTTGGTTCATTTATTATCCCTTACTGATGTGCCGTGTCCGTTCAGGCCCTCCCATTCCCTCTATTCCTTGTAGGGTTCAATAATTTTTGTCTCTTTCTTACTTTCCCCAGGCCATGTTCTGCCATCCACTGGCTTAAGCCAACTAGGTATATCTCGCGTTGCTTTAGCTTGTCTCTCTTTCCCTCTATTCGACCCGTGCGAATCAAATTCTCCAAGCCCTCTTTTCTCATTCCGTTTCCCAGATAAGTCAGCTGCCTCTTCCTGATGTTATGTATAAGCTTCCTCCTTGTTTCCATCCTCTCCAAAGCCTCAACGTTGCTCACACACTCTGTAAATCTTGAGAATCCTTCATTACAACCATACCTCCGCTGACTCTAGTCTCTTTATTATCTTCCAGGAGACCGTCCAACATTCGCTGGCGTAAAGGAGGAAAGATGTCACGTAGTAGGTCATACTCTTTTCTTTGTTACCAAATAAATCCTCCTGACTCGTAATACTCTGCCTAGCTTTTGGAATGCGTCTTTGGCCATACCAATACAACTTCGGATCTCAGCGTCTCATTTACCGTCCTCTGTCAAAAAATTGCCAGATATTTAAATTTCCGCACCTGCTTGATTTTAGTGTCCCAGTCGTGTAAATCGCATTTTGGACTCATTTTTTCTTACTGATGACCATGCATTCTGTCTTCTTGTAGTTTATGCGTAGTCCCTTCTTGCTCTCCTACGCTATCTTCGGTAGATGGTTTTGCAATTTATTTTCAGTACTGTGCCATTTGCGTATCTTATGTTGTTAAGATTGTGGTCGACAATAATAAATCCGGGTAGGACTTCCAATTCTCTCAGAAATGCATCGCCGTATGAGCTGATTAAGTCCAGTGATTAGACATATCTTTGCCTTACGCCTCTATCTAATTTTGTAGATATGCTGAACTCATTCTCTATGCGCATGCGTGTCGTTTACTGTCGGAATTGATTCTTGATTATTCTAATATATTTCCCATATGTATCAAGGTTGCTGAGTAGTTCCAACAGATCTTTGTGGCGTACATTGTCGAACGCCTTTGCGTAGTCTAGACAAGCTTTTTATCTAGTTTCCGAGATTTTTTGATTTTTTCCCTTGTGAATTCTAAACTTTCCCGGCTTTCTTTTCTCGTTATCTATACTTGACATTTCAATTTTTTTCTTATTTTAAATATAACTGTTGTTATTGTTTCCATTTTTTTTAAAACTTATCCCCTAATTACAACTCCTTTTTCCCTGACTTCCAGACATCCTTCTCTGGGACAACGTCACTGTTGCTTGGAGTCTTACATTCATCTGCGCGAAAATTGTCTATCATAAACAACCCTTTAGAAAGATTAATATTATATGTGAGTTGAGTAGTCTTCTAGTTAACGAAATGCATATGTTTCTTCTGAAATCTTCAATGAACATTTCTAGATCAAGAGAAATTGAAAAGTGAGAAATATGTCTGTCTGTAATTAGAAACCTTTAGAAATTTGCAACATAACAGCTGCAGTTGATCCCAATGGTTATAGGAGAACATGAACCAGTTTATCAAAGCCTTTCAAGCATTAATGGAAAATCATCCAGACCATAGCATTACTGATATCACAAGCGTTCCGTTGAATTGAATAAAATTGTTGCTATTTTAACTTCGAC
>OZ038489.1:110151914-110159414 GCA_964036315.1 Acanthosepion esculentum | reverse complement strand
TATATATATACATATATATATATATATATATATATATATATATATGTATATATATATATATATATGTATATATATATATATATATATATATATATATAAATATAACAGTGAACATTGAAGTCAAAACTCAGAGGCGACAAGTTGGACGCAATCGTCAAGCGCCTGACGATTGCATCCAGCATGAAAGAACCTGTCGCCTCTGAGTGTTGACTTCAATGTTCATTGTTATATTTATATTTACATACGCTCTATCTCTGATATTGAGCACTTTATCTGATGAATATAGTACACCTTAAAACTATATTTCTTCATATATATATATATATATATATATAATATATATATATATATATATATATATATATATATATATATATATATATATATATATATATATATATATATATATATGTTTTAAGATGTGCTGTAGTTATCCGATAAATATAGCACACTTTAAAACTATATTTCTTCATATATATATATATAGACAACACTTATCTATATTATTTAATGAAACATGTATTAATATTTATATATATATATATATATATATATATATATATATATATATATATATATATGTATTTTAAGGTGTGCTATATTTATCGGATAAAGTGCTATATCTCTGATATTGAGCACTTTTGGGGGCGCATTTGAGTGAGAGAGCAACAAAACACCTGGTAGCACCAAAGATGAACTGATCGTGAGGATTATAGCAACATTCATCAACATAAAATGGAGCCTCCAGACGACTTCAGAATCTCATACAACTCTTCTTGATGGTCTCCTTGTTTAAGTTGTTGAATGCTGCAATAATACGTGGCTGCAATACATCTTTTTGATTTTTGTTGGTCTCCCGCTCACCTGCGCTCCGCACATAATAATCAAATGTTTTGCAATCTGCGGTGTTAAGTGGCCAGATGTAAAGAGGTAATCGTGTTGCATATATTGTCTAACATCAATGACTGCTTTCTCTTGCTTGTGTGGCATGTTGCAGAGTCCTGCTGTCAGACATAATTTCTTCCAGCAGACACCGTCTTGACCTGGGGTCAGTACTACCTCCCCAGGTCTTGATTTATGTCCCCGTGTTAAGCCTAAAGCCCTCACCAACAAAATCTTGAGTTTTTTTCTTACCAGAACGATCAGAATGAGTTGTCTGAGCTGCTGTACATTCGTAATCACCAACAGTCGCATCGAGCACTTTTGAATTTTCTGCACTCATATTCACACCCAAACATTCTGAAATGTTTGTATTCGAGCTCGCGTTCCGAATGCCAAGCAGTACAGCATGCAGTTTTCCAGTTTCCTGTGGAGTGAATTCCGTCATAGCATCATTGCCCAACTGACGATATTATACATTGCAGTCTTCAAAATCAAAAACAAACAGCGCATGTGCGCAAAATTAAAATTATAATATGTCGAAAATATGTCCATCTCATCCTGTATATTTTCACTTATATGCACGTCCTGGGTATGACAATAAAGTATATCAACGTCCAGGAGGAGATGATAAACTACGTCCAACTGCAAGCCCTCTGATCAGGAGGTTTTGAGGAGCGTAGAACCATCGCATAATTCCTGGTATTCCCAGGTACACCTGTTAGGGACCCTCTATGTGCAAATAGTTAACCCCAAAACTGAGGTAAAATGCATTATGAATGTGTAAAAAATAGGTTTTAAAACCAGAAATACTTTGTAAAAAAATATTACCAGAAATAAACTTTTGAAAAAATATATATTACTACCTATACACGTTTCAGGAAGAAATTATTAAGACAAATAGATTTTTACAAAACAAAATATTACTAGAAAAAAAAACGTTGTCGTCATTAAATAACCCACTGAGTTTGATATGCCACAAAAAAAAATAAAAAAACTTATATGTTTTATTTTTGGCCCAAGTTAAACAGATTTGTTCACAGTACTTAGAAAGTTGTTAGAATCGACAGAAAAAAAATTTCCAGATAGAAAATAACAGACTTTACATTTCCCATTGAAATGCTAAGGACATTATTGTAGAGATCCATGAACAGCGTAAAACTTTAGATGACACTATAAGAAACGCCGGAAATGTCAGCAGACCGTCGACGTGAAACGGTGCCTTATATTAAGGCGTCAGTCGTCAGTCTTTATAAGGTCGAGAGGATTTACGCTAAATTTGTTTTGCGATACGCAAACGTCATTTGTCAGTAAAAATGTCAAATGGAGGTTAGCATATTGCAATCATGGCTAGCTTGAGATTGGCCGGTTATCGGACGAGGTAAATTAAGACAAAAGAAAGAACATAAAAAAGAATGGGAACTGCAAGACGAGATGAAGTTATTAATAAAAATGAGTCAGGATAAAAACCATGAAACACGTAGTTTCAAAGATGAAAAAAAAGAAACAAAAAGCAACTAGATCCTATTTAATTGTTTGTCATGATTTATTCATCTTATTATTTGTATATTCCGAAGGCAGGCTTTTCTTGTTATTTTTAATTATTGCTTTATTTATTTCTTATTTTTTTATTTATTACAAAGTTTATTTCATCAATTCATAAAAGAAATAATCTTTCGTATAAAATAAACAATAAAACAATTCTCTTCATTGAATAAAAAACATTTGTTTCATTTGATAACGAGGAAAATCTACTTTCATATTATAACAAGGATTTTTTTATATTTGATAAAAAGGCTTCATTTCATATCTCAGATAATACATTTCTTCGTTTGATAACAATTAGACATTTTGCTTCTTTGCCTAACAACGGAAATATGTTTCTTCGTTTGACAAGAAAAAGAAACATATACCACAATTGGTAACAGTGACAATATTTGCCTTCTTTTAAGGACAAGGAAATCATTCTCCTTCTTTTGGTAACCATGAAAATATGTTCTTCATTTCTTAAGAAGGTAAACATTTTTGTACATTTGGCATCAAGGAAAATAGTTTTCCTGGTTTAATAACGAATACAGAATAGTGTCTTTATTTGATAAGAAGGAAATCAATCATTATTCTTAATTTGCTAAAAAGGAAATAATTTTTATTCATTTCATATCAAGGAAAATGTTTCATCATTTTGAGAGATGGAAAAATGTATTCCTCATTTGAAAACAATTAACATATTCTTGATTTGACATCACAAAATACGCTTTCGTCATTTGATAACAAATAAAACATTTTCTTCGTTTGATGACAAAGAAAACATTTTTCTTCATTTCATAACAACCAAAATATTTTTCGTCATTTGTAACAAATCGTTTTTCATTTAGTAACAATTAGAAATTCTTTCTTCTTTTGATAGCAAGTAAAATATTTCCGTCAATTTATAACAAAGAAAACATTTTTCATCATTTGCTAACAAGGGGAAACATGTTAAATATTATAACAAAGAAAACATTTTTCTCCATTTTCTAAGCAATCTATCTACATAAATAATCCTGTGTCATATATATACATGTTCTCATGCAAGACCTATCGAGATGTAGAGAGAAAATATGATGATCTATGAACATCTGTTCTCGTTTCTAGTTATTTTCTGTAGAATATATGGAAGTAGGCTTTTATTCTGATATATTGCATAGACATAATTTATATAAATGTATAGGCGCTAACATGAAATGTTTGCCGATTTTACGGTGGGATTCTGCGCGTTGGCAAATGTCTACGTAAATGATTTACTAGAATTACAAAAGTATATTCACTTGTTTAGCGGACTATAAACATCGATAAATCAAAATGTGGTTTATGCTGATAATTCCAACTAAACCCGGTATTATTTTTTTAGACAAAGAATATGGGATATAATAGCAGATATTATCCTCCCCTAGACTATCTGAATCCTACCACTTTCCCGAAGTATTTGATCTAATAATTGGTGAAAACATCTAAGATGGAAAGTGCCTTGATGTTAAACATCATTTAGTGATTCTTTTGAACTATTTTAATGTAAATTTGATATGCGCTTTTCAAGCATATTTTATGTAATTATATATCATTATATAATCATGAAAATCTTCTGCGTAACTTTCATCAAATTTTCCCACCTTTTATGTAAATTAAATCTTCCATCTTTAAATAAAATGTCTATTAATTTGTTCGACGTATACATTGAGAACTAAATTTACACACGAACATGTTGTAAATGTACACCAAACCCACGCTCAGCGGAATTTAGGTTCAGTAATTTAACAATGATGTCAAGGCATTGAGTTCTTTCAATGTATTCAACGTGTAGGCATCAATGTCCAAAATTAGATTTCAAGTTGAAAGAAGGTTTGTGGTAGTTTAACCGAGCAGGTAAGTTATAGTCTCCTTCGTATCTACTTACCCAGAACACGCTACACTTGAATTAACACCGCTCTGGCTTTAACACCCGGTACCTGGAGGGAATTGGTTTAGCGCTCTATGATTAAAATCGTGATTGAAAAAGAAGACAGAGAAAATAATATATGGCACATATATGTTAGACGTCAGAATATTGACTAAAGGTGTAACTGCTATCTTTTAATATCATGATATACTAAAATTCACTGACTCAAACAATCTTAATTTTTTTCACTACAATATCACATTTATTGTAACGCCCATTTATGAAACCCTTTTTGAACCCATTTTTGAACCAATTTTTGAATCACATTTGAGGCCATTTTGACCCATTATCTTAACCTATTATTCGAATCAGTCTTTTAAAATAGTTTTTGAACCCATTTTTTAACCAATTTTTTCAACCCATTTTGAACCCGTTTTGACACATTTTCTTAACACATTCTTTGAAGCAGTCTTTTAAAATAATTTCTGAACCCATTTTTGAAACCGTTTCTGAACACATTTTGACCCGTTTTCTTAACCCATTCTTTGAAGCTGTCTTTTAAAATAGTTTTTGAACCCATTTTTGAACCAATTTTTTTATCCCATTTTGTCCCATTATCTTAAACCATTCTTTGAATCAGTCTTTTAAAACAGTTGTTGAACCCATTTTTGAAACCGTTTTTGAACGCATTTTCTTAAATCATTTTTGAAGCAGTTTTTTAAAATAGTTTTTGAACCCATTTTTCCTAATATACGAGCTTTGGCTGAAAATTTCATGTAGTATTGATTATAAACTGTGAAATATTTCATGCATTAATTTCTACTCTTCTTATTAATAATCGCATTCTTTCATTCCAGGTAAACTGATATCTGACTGTTCAAAAAAGAATTCAAATTAAACTAGTAACTTTTTCAACAGAAAATGGACAAAATCTCATCTTCAAAATGTTTTTTCTTTGTGCACCAACTCCACAACACCCTTGGGTAACGGTTGATGATTTCCGTTCTTCAATCAGTTGGTGTTAATCCACCCTAAGAAGGTAACAAACATAAGCGATTACGTATAATACACTTGATAAGTCTGGCTAAAGATTCTTGGAGTCTTATTTTCCCAGCAGATATTAAGGGTTTTCAAGATTTCGATCTTTTATGCGCTTCTCATATCTAACCGTTTCCGCTCCTTAAAGTCGATATAATCCGGTTAAACAGACCCTTGAATCGGGATGAAGAACGACATTCAAATCATTCCAGTAAACCATCTGCATAGAAAATCCAGGAAGGAATCTTTCCGAGCTAAAAAAAAAAATCCGGTACACGACAATATTAAACGTAGCCATGATCCGTTTACCGGTATCCCGTAAGTGATATAAAGTATACTGCGTAGCGGACACCGATGTTCGGCCCAATAGAATATTTGCCCATTTCAGTTTTAATGCTATTCCAAGTCGCCGATATTTCTTGAAGACATTAATGTTACTCATACAGTAAGTTGAATGCGGGAACACAGGAAACATTTCTGAACAGAAATATTTAGTCTTTTTTTCTCAATTTGAATTCATATTTTGATGGTACTGTTAGCCTCATCCAACATATTACATTTTTTAGGTTTGTCCATTTAAATCCTGGAGACGGTTTGAATGTATGAGGTTTCTGGGACATTCGTACGCATCACCACACTTCGCTTTCACGGTTTAACATTTAGAGCTATTGAGAGGGCGCAGTGTTTTTAATATTTTGAGATTGAATATCATTTTGTTGAGGACGCGTCTGATGTCTTCATCTTAGAAGCATATTTTTTTTAAGTTGTTTTCCTAATTTCGCTGTTCGACTTTTTCTTTGTATGCTCACAGAGAAGTGATCTGGCTTAGCAATGATATTAATATGGACCGTTAAAAATGAATAAGCCGGCACATAAAGGGGGTTGTTTCTGTTATCGTTCTGCCGCAAAAAAAAAAACAAAAAAAAACATAGGTTCCTTATCGTTTGTGTAGAACGCATTTTTATGGTGTACAGTTCTCTCAATACCGAAATCATTTATGATGCTGATGTCATCATTTAAGACCAGGTATATTTCTGCATGGTATGTCGTAGATATATAAATGTATATAATTTAAGGAAACTTTTACACAATTTTACATCGACGACTCCTTGCCACATATTTCAAACTCGTGCAACATTTAAGAGATGTATTTAAACAACGGGTCCATTTTAGAGATACTCCACGAGGCAAATTAATATCGTTAATGGATATGCTCTTAATATTCTAATACTGGTTCCAAGCTAATGGACAACAAATATATATATTAGAGAGAAAGATATAATGCTTTGGCATATCAAGAGAGAAATGAGTTCGTTGAGAATATGTTTTCTTCTGTAAATTTAAGACGACATCTTACAAACGTATAACAATAATAATATAGTTGATCGTCATGCAATAATAAAATGGATCGTCATAAAAAATACAATGGATCGTCAAAAGTAGAAACTATATTTTCATATCATACGTACTTTTTTTATGATTAGTAATAAATTAGATATTTTAATCTCTTATTTTTAAAATTATTGATCAAGTTGAAAAAGATTTTGCCTAAGGTGCCATAGAGGGTGTGAGGGATAGATTGAGATACATGGTCGAAATTAAAGAGGGAAGGGAGAGTTTTAATTTTTTTTCTTCTCACCACTTGGGAAGACAGTGACACAACAATTGTAACCTGTTCTATTTCGAGATGAATAACTGACAGGATTTTTAAGTGATTCTTACGGAAAAACAAACTATCAAGATTTCTAAACGTCTGCTTTGAAAAACTGGAAAAAAGACATTCAAAAATGTTGTTTTAGATATTAAACATTTTGTGGTAGGGATAAGTAAATAAACTATAGTTAACTGAACTGATATTATTTTATTTTATCGTCTATAAATATATATGTGCATGTGTGTGTTTTTTTGTGTGTGCAAAAAATAACAATAAACGTGTAAATGTTCTATACGTTTAGGTAATCCCATAAGGTCACGCCTCTGCTTTTTTCTTTTCTTTATTTCGTAGGAGCGATCTGTTGTTCACAAATAATCCCAAATCATTTTGTTCGATTATTCGAGTAACTTCATTAGCGGTGCCCTATTATTATTCAATTGCAGAAGATAATATTTTTTATTAGATTTAAAAATAGTTATATATTATAGTTTCGCAAGCCTCAGGAAGATGACGA
>OZ038489.1:110144414-110149414 GCA_964036315.1 Acanthosepion esculentum | reverse complement strand
GATGCACATAAATATACACTATTTGAGTGAATATTAGGCAGTCTGTTGACCATATTCTGTCCTCTGGAATTAATCATATATATATATATATATATATATATATATATATATATATATATATATATATATATATATATCAAATGGAAAGAAAAATGAGAAAGAAAAAATGGAGGTTAACGAAAATAGAACAAAATAGGAAAATGCATCCTACCTACGCAATAATGAAACATGCTTAATGTCTATAGAAAAGGGACGTGACGAATGAGTTTCCCAGTAAACAGGCTGTCGCCTCTGAATGTTATGTTTACTTTTATATTTATATACACACTATCTCTGATATTTAACGCTCGCTCCTATAACTATAGCATACCTTAAAACTACATTTCTTCATCTCTCTATCTCTCTATCTCTCTCTTTCTCTCTCTCCATATATATATATATATGTGTGTGTGTGTGTGTGTGTGTGTGTGTGTGTGTGTATGTGTGTGTGTGTGTTTGTGTGTGTGAGAGAGAGAGAGAGATAGAGAGAGAGATAGCCGTTTAAAGTTCACAGGCGTGTTGAATACGGGACCGAAACCTTAATACGCCTGGTGTTGGTGCATTTGTTTCCTTCCATGTATTCTTTAAGCGAATGACTTTTTCGTCCTACGCCTAACCACTTTGAATTCAGAGATGATCCAAACTAGCTACCAAGCAAAGCCATGACGCAAAGTCTCTTCTGATATTCGCCTGTAATTGGAAACAATAGAAGGCTTCATAATTCTCAATAGCTGTGTTTATGCTAACGAAACTGTCTCATTTGAAATTTGACCCATCATTACCACATCTCTGCTACAATCACATCCATTACATTTTTCTAACGATTATATATTATAATAATATCATATGTATACTAATTTTAAGATAATGTCTGTATTGTTAAATATTATTTTATATAACACCAGTTATTTCTTTTGAATATTCATAGATTCAAGTATTTCAAGTCTTTCCTTGTTAATGTTGTGGAGTATTTCACGATTACCTATCATTTTCGTCACATTTTAGAAGTTATATCTTTGTTGACATGCAATGACCAAAATGTGCACGTATTACTCGATTAATGGAAAAACAGAGAAATACTGAAAATTATAGCTATTTCTAGGTTGGCAATGCATTTAAAATATTTATTGGGGAGCTGTAATACAAACAGCCACAATTCATATTATAAGTCTCCAATATTAAACACTGGCGAAAGACAACGGCCTGTCCACGCAGGAGTGAATCAGGACTTTCGAAAATCAACAAGGAAATACAAAGTATACATTTCGGAACACGCTTATTATTAACAAAACACGAAAGCATTGAGAAATAATTGTATAATTCATGTTTTAATCTCTTTAACGAATAATACACCCTTGTGCAAATTAATTGAAACAAAACGAATAATTCCGTTATTATTTACTTTTTTCGTATTGTTCCAATGAAACATGAACCAGTGCACTTTTTAGTCCTTCGTATGTTATTTCCATGAAGTCGATCATTGCAGATTGACCACAGATTCTCGACTGGGTTTAAATCAGGAGATTTTCCGTGCCAGTCTACAGTACTTTGATTTGCTCACTGTTAAAGCCAGCGTTTCAATTTTCGTACACTTCCTTGAAGTAACGTCTATTGCAGAAAATGGTCGTAGGAAAATTGATTAACAGTCCAGATAATAGTGCCAAGGCGTGATAAAAATTTGATGCAATCACGGACGACGCAATATTTTCAAGTCCAAACAAATTTTATCATATCGTCCCGCAAATAGATTCATAATAATGCATATCACTGCAAATGACCTAATTTGAGTAAAATTTAGAAATCAATTATACCCTGTCATTCCCTTGGGTCTAAAACTGAGCGTATGTTTAAAAAAAAGAAAATAAAGTGACTGTTTCAATTGATTTGCACAAACTGTAAATCAAATAGTATTTCTCTGGACAAGAACGTGGTGATTAACAACACGTCATTGTTATTTATAAATATATCATATCTTAAACGGCACAGTGGATAAAAGCGTCAGTTAGATCCAGTGACAGGACCCAAAGAGTGTGAGTTCAATATCTGGCAAAGGCAGTGGAGAAATTGGAGAGGTAACGAGATAACTGATAACTAACATCCATTAAACATGGCATGTGGAACTAGAACAGTCTACCCCAGTGAGCGAAATGAAGGGATCAGTTCGACATTCCAACTACCTGAAGAAGGCCAGAGCGTACTACAGCCGAAACGTTGTAATAAATATGGCGACAAAGATGAGGACAATATTATAAATAATGCACATAATACCTCATCTCAGAAACATAGACAGATATATATGTGTGTGTATGCGTGTGTAAGTGTGCGTGTGAGTGTGTGTGTATGCGTGTGTGTTCGCGAACAGAAAAAATATATATTTAAATATATGTACATATATATTTAAATATATATATATATATTTAAATGTATATACATATATATTTAAATATATATTTATCTATTTAAATATATATATATATATTTAAATATATATATATAAATGTATATATATATATATTTAAATATATATATATATTTAAATATATATATATATTTAAATATATATATATATTTAAATGTATATATATATATATATATATATATATATATATATATATATATATATATATATATATTGAGCACTGTTTTTATTTATATTATATTTAAATATGTATATATATATATATATATATATATATATATATATATATATATATATATATATATATATATATATATATATATATATATATATAATATTATATATATTATGAACTGGAATATAGAAATACATGGGTTAGTTCCCAGAGGCGCGCTCCTAGTGATGGATCCATTAGCTTTCGTTAATGTACCCAACTTTGAGAAGGAAAACTCTGATCTAACACGTGCAGCGGAAATGATGTTGCAATGATTCTGATTGTTTTTTGTTTTCTTTTTGCGAACCTGCTCTTGTAGCTCAGAGAATGAGCCAGCGACTAACCCTCCCTCCTCCTTAAATATTTTTGCACAGATAATTATCGATAATGGAAGATATATTTTTCACATGCGAAATGGGTTTTCGAAAAAGGCATCATACCCAATATGTCAGAAATTTTTAAATTTTCCGGGTTAAAATATCAGATTCTTTTAAACCAAATCTAATTCTTACAAAGATAACTCATCGACAAGATGATATATGCTTTTTATTTTTTTTGTATTTGAGCAACATTCCCATAGTCGTACATGTTTCATTCAACAAGTCTGACACGTGAATGTTTTTAATATATATTATTTTCTTGTATCCGTACCAGAATCTTAATTTCTCTACATAATAAATGTAAGGGTCTTTCAAATAACTGCTGGTTCCGAGGGTTTTCGTTTGAACTTAGCATTCTTCAATGGTCATTTTTATAATAAACGGTGAAAAATCCTGTTGTAAATGCCATAAATTGATGATAATATACACACAGCCATACACAAACACATACACACACACACACACACACACACACACACATTGAGAGAATAAAAAAGCCCAAAGCAGATAACACTAGAAGAATTTTAGTGTTCCATGAAAATAAGTGGATACGACGTTTACACACCCTGTTTCCAGCCGGGCTAAACCATAAATTTAACAATATAGATAGTAGTAACACATAACCCTACAAATCAAAACCTACCCACATTCCATACCCATACAAAATAGACAGGCTTACGGAGGTGGTTGAGGCCTCACACTTGTACACACACCCACACACAACATACTCACTCACTTTACTAATGAGCCAAATGATAACACACACCCATAGCGATATACAAGCTAAGACGTATCATACTCACTCACTCCTTAAAAACTAAATAACACACACACACACTTACCAGAGACTAAACAACTAAATAACACACACACTAAACTAAATAACACAAACACACACACACACACACTTACCATCCCCTCCCCAAACACCAATAAACTGCTGAACTGACCGGAGAAAAAAAAGGGAACATAGCTCTTATCTCAAATGACAACTTAAAAGAGATTGTGTGACCAACACAAGGAATGTTAAAAAGATAAATAAATAAATAAATAAAAAAACAAATGAAAACTACAGACAAAAGTTCGTTTTCTTCATCAAGACATTCATTTCTGTAGTTTACTGCTACAGGAGGCAGAAAATTTTTTTTCTCGCAATGATGGCCATGTTGGTCGAAACTAGTCGAGGAATATAAATGAAATAATAATAATAAAAGCAGAAGAATATTAATCTACAACCAAGTATGTCTGAAGATTTAATTGATTATTTTAATAATTTTTATCGTTCAATATATATATATATATATATATATATATATATATATATATATATATATGTGTGTGTGTGTGTGTGTGTGTGTGTGTGTGTGTGTGTGTGTGTGTGTGCGTGTGTTTGTGTGTGTGTATCATTTCGCTCTAAGTTTTTTAAGACCTACCCTGACAGGCAAGCAGGAAGCCTGAAGACAATACTCCAAGCGAAATTTGTCGCAAAAAAACTCACTGCATAAAAATTACGGTTATTCTAGCCATTTCAACTGTACTACAAGGTAACCAAAAAGTTCTGTCCGTTTTTTTGATTAGTCATTAAATGAAGTTGAAATATATAGGAAATGCGTGTAGCAATTGTTTTTCAATTCGGACAGCCGGAAGTAGGAACATCAGACGTTATAAAAAAACACGAGCACAGTCCCAGGCCATCATATATTAGCCGGACAGCTGTGAGACGGATGGAAGTGTTTAGAGATCTCCTTCAGGCTGTTTGCTTTACAACTTCAAAGTGGGCTTATCAGCATCTGCATCAAGTCGCTGCATAGATCAAGCGTTTGGGTATAGTGCTGTGGATGAACGTACTCCAAGGCATTTGTTTCTAAAATTCTCCCGACGGAGATTTGTCTCTCCATGATGAGCCTCGCAGTGGACGACCACAGGTCTTGAATGACGGAGTCCTGAA
>OZ038489.1:110119414-110136914 GCA_964036315.1 Acanthosepion esculentum | reverse complement strand
ATATATATATATGAATATGTATATATATATATATACATACATGCATATATATATATATATATATATATATATATATATATAAAGGGATACTTAGATAGAATGTTGACACACACACAGACATATACAAATATATATATATATATATATATATATATAAATTTATATATATATATATATATATATATATATATATATATATATATCTATATATATATATATATATATATATATATATATATATATATATATATATATATAACGAGGATAAAGCAAAGTGCATAGTGCCAATGTTCCTTTTTTTCATACACTATAAATGCCTAGTTGCCATATTCCGTATTTTAAATTCTCTCAACATTGACCACCGACACGTATGGAGATACCAGCAACAATATGTACACATTGGTCATGGTTTGGTTTCGAAAGAGATATTCATGAGATCCGCTGGTCGTCCTCTTGCTCCAGACGGAGTTTGTGAGATGGGACGATTCGATCTGAGAATTGTATTAGTTTTTTGTTTTTTTTTATGTTTATGCATTCTCTTTCTCACTATGAGAGATTTTCGCTAATCATAATGCTAATAATAATATCTAGTGAAAATTCCACGGTTTACTATTTTAATTGTCTGTTGAATTGTGATTGAATACGAACATGACGAGTTCTACGACAATGGACTCTCCGTAGAAATCCACCTATCGCATCGTAACTACTTCAACAAAATTTTTCACTCATAAATAACAATCAAAATTATATATGCTTTCCATATTGTATGAAATAATGGGATATACAAATGAAAATATTTCACTGAAATATTCCTTAAATACTTCATTTTTTATTCTTTTTTTTAAATCTCTTTTCATTTTTACTTCTATTCATAAGTACTTGTTGCAAAATATAAGCCTTATAATTGGCTTGAAAAAGTCCAACAGATGACGCAATGTGTTGACACACTTGAATTTTCCTTTTGCCGTCATTCATATAATCTTTTTACAAATAAATATCAGTTGTATCCTTACACATTTTCGACAATGAAAATGAAAAAAATGTACTTAATTTTATTTAGAATATACTGATACTTATTAATATCGCATATTCCTGTAGAAACAGAAATAACTTCCATATAATTTGGATTGAAATAAACGTTATTACTCAAAGTTTGTATGAATTAATTATGACATCACATCATCTGTTCCCTTTTTATACGCAAAAATTCAAAATACAAAAATTCAAAATATTCTTTTGTTAGCACCTGCTAAGCCCATATCAGTTAGGGCATTGCATAGAGAACTTGCAGCAAAACCCCTTACACCCACCTCGATTGGTAAACAGCTTGATTTTCATCCATTGTTTTTACAACTTGTTATTAATTCGTCATATTTTAACATCTTCCATTCGTGGGCTTCTTCTGCCTGCTCTTCCCATGGCACTGTCAGTTCCAACATTATTACTTTCTTAATATTGTTAGAGAAAATACTAAATCTGGGCGTAAAGATATTTGCACGATGTGGTCGGGGAATTTTAATCTTTTCCCTAAGTCGCCCCTTAATTCCCAGTCTGTTGCTGGTGACAGGATATTTGCTATGTTCTTGTTCTTTTTTTTTGGGGGGGGGTTCTCACCAGCTCTATGAAACTCTATAGCTCCTTTATCTAGGTTTAAGGTATTATTGCTGATGGCCATACTTACTATCTTTGCTATATCCTTTAAGATTTCATCATGCCTCCATCTATACCGGCCTTCTGTTAGGGCTGTCTTACAGCTATTTAGAATATGCTTTAGAGTTCCATGACGCGAACACAATTGGCATAGTGGCGATTCTTTTTCATACCATAGGTAGAGGTTGGTAGGAATGGGAAGGGTGTCGTATACAGTCTGAATTAGAAATTTTATATTGATATTATTACTCCATATGTCCGACCATTTGATTTTCCTATAAATGTTAGATTCCCAATTGGTCCACGCACCTTGTTGCCTTAGTCCTATCATCTTTGCCACCCTTTGCTCCTCCTCGCCCTTGCGTACTTCTTCTTGTATTAAAATATTCTTTTCTTTACCTTTAGCTCTGTCCACCCGAATGGCAGGAAAAAACCCTAAGCCTGCTCGTCCAGTAACCATAGCGCCTAATATGGCATTTTCGCGGAGCCTTTCTTTCGCGACACGTAATTCGTTTCTCTGCTCTTCATTTTCTTCCTGAGTAGACTTCAATGCCTGCTCCAGCGACCTTTGGATCTTTGGATAACTCGTACTGCATTATTGTTCTGATTTTGGTGACTTTGAATTCCTCTACTAGATTTCTAAAAGGAAGTTGCAGAGCATTGGTATTGCCGTATAGAGCAGCACTAGTCAAACCCTTCTGTAGACCTCACCATCTTCGTAGTCGCATGTTAATTCTTTTTTTCTAACTGTTCCTTATGAGATGTTGTAAATTCGTAAATAGACCATGGCCATAAGATTTTGGGAAGAATGGCATGCTGATAAATCCAAGCTTTAAATCGGCCTGGCAAGCTGGATTTATCAACTCTCATTAACCAAGTCTCTAGTTTGTCTTTTGTTTCTTGGATTGCTGTTGCGTCTTTTAGAGAGCGATCTATACGTTTTCCCAGGCTTTTTACGGGCTTTTCCCTAATTGTTGGTATTTCTCCCCCGGATAGACTGAATCGCTCCTTATCTAATATTTTACCTTTCCTTAAAACGAGTGACCTCGATTTTCTCGGGGTTGAAACTCATTCAGGCCCATGTTATATGCTTTTCAATCCCCTTTAGCAGCCATCTCGCACCACTAACGGATGTAGTTGTTATCGTCATATCATCCATATAGGCTCTTATAGGAGGTTGCCTTAATCCCGACCTAGTTACCGGCCCTTTATATTCTGTTTCTGCCGATTTAATTAACATGTTCATGGCTAAACAGAAGAGGGTCGCTGAGATTGTGCATCCCGTTATGATGCCTTTCTCCAATTTGTGCCATGCCGACGCTGTATTTTCTGATAATGTTCTCATTTGGAAATTATTATAGTAATCAGAAATTAATTCAGTTATTTTACTTGGTACATAATGGCGGTGGAGAGCTGCTTCTACTAGTTTATGTGGTATTGATCCGTAGGCGTTTTTAAGATCTAACCACAGGATTTCTATATCGCCCCTGTTTGTCTTCGCTTCTTTTAATAGTTGCGACACAATTCCTATATGCTCCATACATCCCGGTATTCCTGGTACTCCACCTTTTTGTACAGAGGTATCTATGTACTCATTTGTAAGAAGGAAATATGCCAAGCGTCGTTTTAAGATGCTGAAAAATAGTTTACCCTCCGTGTTCAACAGGGAGATGCATCTGAATTGCTCTATCTTTCTGGCTTTCTCATCTTTAGGGATCCAAATATCTTCAGAGTGTCTCCATTGTCCTGTTATTTTCCCTCTTCTCCAAATAATTTTCAGTAACTTCCATAACATCCGCCGGAGTTTTGGACAACGTTTGTAAACTATGTAAGGCACTCCGTTTGGACCTGGTGTTGAGGCCGTTCTGGCTGTTTTAATGACTGAATTAATTTCCATCCACGTTGGTTCTTTCAAGTCAAAAAGCGTTGATGATGTATTAGAATTTATCAGGGACGTATTTTCTACAAGTTCTAGCTGTCTGTTTGGCTCACTCAGAGTTTCTTGAAGGAAAGCATTAATTTCATTGGGGGTACTCTCCAAGTGACCACTTCGATTTTCCCCTTTCAGCTTCTTTGTAAAATTGAATGGATTAGAGAGAAATGCCATCCGTTTCTTCGCCCTTTCTTTCCTCCTTCGTCTATGCCATTCTGCTCTACATAAATACTTTTTTTTTAAACGAATTAGGTCTCGAAGCTCCCGTAAGGGTTGTCTTTCTTCGGGTTTCGTGATTTTATTTTGTTTCCAAAGAGATTTTAGCTCCGACCTAAATTGTTTAATTTTTAATTCCCTCCTGTTTTCTTTACTAATACGCTTCTTTTCCATCCGCTCCTCATATCCAAATTTTCCTGCTGCATAACTAATGATAATTTTAGACATTGTCGTTAGTCGTTTATCCACCGAACCTCTTGATGTTATTTCAAGGATCTCACCGATGTCCACGTTGAATTCGTGTAGGCGTGTTTATTACTGGCTGGGGGCCATTTTATCTTTCTTCGAAATGGAGTATCAGGCCCTACTTGAACCTCTGCTTGGAGGGAGTGGGCACTGTGGTGAGCTCCCCGGCCCTGCACCTCCTGCGTCTCACCAGGAAAAATTCCTGCGCTCTGCTGTTGGTTCGACTGCACCTGACACTTCATTTTTGTCTGATGGATTTTTAGGCCGCGCATATTTTTGCATATCTTTCCACATGGGCATGTCAGTCTCGTTGTCCCTAAAACCGTAGCTTGGTTCGTTTCCGTTTCATCTGGCATAATGGGGATCTCACCCCCCCCCCTCTCGGATTCCACTTGGGGTATTTATTCGCCTGAATTTCCAGAGTTGCGTAAGTCGGGTTACTAGGCCAGAAAAACAGTCTACAGAAAATCTACCAGCGATAATGACCTCTAAAATTTATATTTTCTCCACAGCAACAGAATAAAGTCTTGAATAGGTATAGGACTTTTTTTAAGAACAATTAAATTCGGCACTACCAAATAGTTAACTCAAAGAAAAAAATATATAGTCAAAACATTTAAACACCTCCAATAATCTTATTGTTTGGACCACAACAATAAGATAAAGGCATAAAAATATACAAAAATTATACAATTACAAAAGAAAAAATAATTCCATTAATAACAGCAACAAATAACTTGATAGAAAGAGACACATATGTATTATGTCTCTTTCTATCGAGTTATATAATTGTAATACATAATACATACTAAGGCATTAACATCTACTATCCAAAAGAAAAATCCATTTTAAACAAGATGAAAACGATTATAACCGTAACCCAACCTATGGTCGGAGCCGAAATTTTCCATACAAATAATAATTTTGAGGCAGGTCTGTATACAAACTTAATATAAAGTGCTTCTGACGCTGGTGTGTATCATTAAATTATTCGTAGCGGAAAAAAAAATTTATACATTGCCATTCATCGACGCTTGCTGAATATTTTCGGTCACAAAACATTAGTTGTGTCCCAGATTTATTGAGCATTATGTTTAGGCACTGTCTACAACAACATGTGTCGCAAGCCTCATTCCGAGTTGCCTTGCTATCACTCATAAACAATGATTGTGTCAATGTGGCAAATATTGCTTTGAAACTGCATAATTACTTTATTGAAATAGGTTCCTATGGTTGAAAGCCAGAGAAAAATACACAAATGTGAATCTCGAATTGGAGATGACAACATCAATTTAAATTAGTTTTGAAATAGAGCAACTTATTTTGCCTATTAGAAATAATAAATTTAATCAATCAACTTAAAAGGAAATCTAAAATAAAAGCTTCAAGTAACATATTTCAGTTTTAAAAAAATCATTTTAAAACTTATATATCACAAATTGTTGGAGGTAATCACTTTAAACCTATTTATTAGTGGATACTGGTACCTGTCCTCCGTTTATATATTAAATAGTATATTTATTTATTCGGTTGAAAAACGTGAAATCTGTCTGTTTCTTCGTGAGTACGCGGAAAGGCGCGCTGGGATAAACAGCGCGTTCCTCTACACTGAGAGACGCAAGATCAATTCCTGCGGAAGGGTGCAAGTTGTTTTAAATAAAATTTCTTGAACATTCAGGCCGGTACGCGAAAATAAATAAATAGACAATTTTATCGGTACTAAAATTGTTTTGACTTTCTCGTTAATAAAGGTATAGACCCACTTATTAACCTCCTAAATATATACGTTAAATATCAAAATTTATTTATATGCCAGTTACTGTAGCAGAAGAAATACTTTGGATCAAGTGTGCAGATGTCATGAAAATTAATAACACTCCATATTAATTCATGGATCAATCGGAAAAACATATACTGTTGGTGTTATGATACCCTACGTCATAAAAAGCATTTCAAAATCTATATATTCTCGTTTGATTTTGTTAGTAAGTTCGTATCCATCTACTCATATTGATAATTTCAGCAAATATGTCATTTCTTAAATCTGCTCTCTTGTCGCTAGCTACACAGATGAATACATGAAAGCTAAGCGAAATGTTTTTTCTATAGGCTACTATTGGATTACCGAATATAAGATGCTAAATGATCGCAATCAAATGAAAGAGGATGTTTCTGGGGTGCATCGTTATTTTGAGTGCCTATGCTGCGAATACGTTGACCCTACTTTACTCAAGTTAATTGGTATGTGGGACTGTACAGGTCCTCGGAATACATCAAACTCTCAGTCATGGCTCCAAGGAGTAGCATGGGCACTGCGACGGCCACACTTCGGTCGTCGGCATATACATGCAGGCTAAACTGTGTGTAGGTTGTTTAAAGGGTTTGCCCAACCGATGAAGGGGAACGCCTCTTTCCAACCCATCGGCCAGTCGCCATACTTGGCGTACGAGTTGGGAATCAGAGGTCAACCTCTCTTCCAATGGGCGGAGGACGTTCTGAAAAGTGTCTGGTGGTAACCTAAACATCCAGTGCCATTTTGCATTGAGAGTCACCATGAACCAAAATTACAACAGCAATTGGGGGAATGGTGACCATAAATATAGAAGTGAATATTGAGGTCAACACTCAGAGGCGACAGGCTGTTTCATGCTAGATGCAATGGTCTGGCCGCGTCAGAATGAAAGAGCCTGTCGCCTCTGAGTTTTGACTTCAATGTTCACTTTCATATATATATATATATATATATATATATGTGTATATATATATATATATATATATATATATATATATATATATATATATATATATATATATATATATATATATATGTATATATATAAATTAATAAGATAATTAAGAAAGAGGCAACCATAAGTTTCCATGACTATAATTTATTTCCCCAGAAAATATATTTTCCCTCAAAAACTTGTATAAAAATAAAAGAAACCAAATTCCTTTGTAACTAGGAATGTGAAATGATGAATCAGGAAAAATATATCTTCTGGAGAAATAAATTATAGTTATGGAAACTTAAGGTTGCGTCTTTCTTAATTATTTAACTAATATTTGCTATGGTTTTACATTAAACTAGCTGAATTACATCCTCTTTGGAATCATTCACTCGGATGATCAAACTCTTCATTACGTTTATATATATATGTATGTGTGTGTGTGTGTGTGTGTGTGTGTGTGTGTGTGTGTGTGTGTGCTATGCATATCAAGAGAGTGAAATCAGATATATTCCATGCATATATTGCTATTCCACATCGCATCGTTCAATAGTATTCACTGGCAAATTGCTCGATTTTCACTATGCCAGGTGCAGCCATATTGAGAAGTGATTTTCATTCACATAGGCTTTGAGCCGCAGGCAAAAGGTCTCTGAGTTTGCTTGCTGATAAACTGGAGTGTACTCAACTGTTGCATTATGGATTCAGTCGGTTAGTCTTATCGCAGCTAACCACGTACGACTTTCCCAAACATCAATCCACTTCCCTATATCAATCCAGTTCCCCTCTGGCTCTCGATTTGCCAAGCACCGCTCGTTTATCTCGAATGCCAAGCACACGTCAAAAAGTTACATTTAATCAATTCATGATTATCTGCAAATGCTTACAGGAGCCGAAATTCGACATTTGCATTTATAAACAATATATATATATATATATATATATATATATATATATATATATATATATATATATATATATATATATATATATATATATAAAAACACTAGTGAGCCAGAAACTACCTAACAAGGGCGAACTGACTGGTGAATTTAGGCATACTAGGATTTTTGTATACTCTGTTCTAATTAATATATTGAGCATTTGAAGTCTTTTCTTATTTTACTCGATTGTTTTTTTCTTTTGGTTAGGCATTGCGGTAGTCAGCCATTTTTTCGGCTAACTCGGATGTTTTTAGTCTTTTCTTTTTTTTTCATTTTTTTTACAGACACCAGCTTGTTTAACTATATTTTTATTGGCAAATTGTACTATCCGGTTTTTGTTTTATTCCAGTCGTGTATTCGTATTAAAATAGACATAAAGGCATATATACATACATACATACATACATACATACATATATATATATATATATGTAAGAAGAAATATAGTTTTAAGGTGTGCTATATTTATGGGCTAAAGTGCTCAATATCAGAGATAGAGCGTTTGTAAATATAAATATAAAAGTGAACATTGAAGTCAACATTTAGAGGCGACAGGCTGTTTCATGCTGGACGCGACCGAAATGTTCCCTTTTACACACACACACACACAAACACACATACATATATATATATATATATATATATATATATATATATATATATATATATATATATATATACATATATATATATATATATATATATATATATATATATATATATATATAAATAAAGATATATATATATATATATAAATAAAGATATATATATATATATAAATAAAGATATATATATATATGTATAGCACATATAACAACTTATTGCGGAAAAAAAAACAAACGAGATGCAATCAATTTGTTTGTTATCAAAGTTTAAAAAAAATATCTTTATGAACGTTCTTCAATTTAAATATGATAATGACTAGAAAAAACAGTGAAAATTTTTCGATTTTCCTAATTAAACTTCCTGATTTCCATCTTAATTTTTAAGATTTCCATCTTAATTCTTAACTCTTCAGTTTATGATTGAATATGCTGATGGTGAATCAATGAAAATAAAATATCAGTAGAAATGCCCCTGTTGCATCGTCAAATAATTGGGCTTAACTAATTTAATAAAATATTGCAATGACTATGATAAATATGGATGCTAGTAGTTACTTTATGAAGTAATGGATTACAAATGGAAATATTTGTAACTAGCAAATTTTTCATGTTTCACTGATACAGACGTTAAACGATTCTATTTTCCTTCTTTCTTACTTTCATTTTCTTACAGAAATCAAGTAGTATGTTTTCAATTTCCATGCGACTAAAACAAATTCTTACATTTTTATTAGGTATTGGGAGGAGACGTTAAACACTTATATGTTCCCTTATTTCTTATATCTATATCCCCGCCTTAGTCACCGTTGTCGTCACAATAATTTTAAAATAATTCAGCGGATGTTATTTTTGAATTGATGAAAACTTGATTTCTTCTGACATCATTTCGGTTGAAATGACTTCTCGGCCTTTTGACCGAGAGCAAAGTGTAGTACCTGTTCTTATCAGCTTAATCAGATTCTCGCTCTCCACTTCTATGTTCCCTTCTTTCTTTCACTTTTTCACCGAGACAAAGTAATGAATTTTCTCCTCTTGACACGCGATCTATACGCGGAATGGTCCAATATTCATGAGGTATTTACTTATCACTACACCCCCTGAAAGTAAGAGGCTTTAAACCTTTAGTTGATCTTTGACTTCTACGAACAACTCATGGAGACATAATCCGCCTCTCAAACCGAATCTATATGTTTCTTTTCATGGGAGAATTAGGTGTTAACTTATTCTAGTCGATCACATAACCATGATATATCAGATCACTCTCATCCCCAGATTGTTACTCACTAATACTCGATACACTCATCCTTTCCTCCCTCTTGTGTTCTTCACTTTCATATCGCTGGTGGTCTTTCTGATCACTCTCAATACTGGATTCATTCATTCTTTCTTGCGTCGTGTGTTCTTCTGCTACCAATTTATCCTCATTCCCATAACTTCATACTCACTTGTGGTTCTAAATTGGTCTTCGTGGGCCAGTATTCACTGGTCCTTGTTTGGTAAAACGGCTGTTTTAAATCTCTTTTGGACAGGGAAAATTCAAATTTCTGAAAGCTTGGACACTTATTTTTGCTCTCTTTCTGTTCCTTATCGCAATATCTGCATACAAATAAGATTTTACTAGTTCTATATGACTTCATACTGACTTCGGTAGCATTAACGTTTTGAATCAATTCTAATTATTGTAAGGAATTCACAGATGATTCAATATGCATATTAAGAGTTTGAAGACGCTCAAGATTTTTACGCTTGTTCGAGATGTCAAACATTCTTTCAATAAGTCTTAGCTCGTCTTCGATAGACATTTCTTCGGAACACATTTTTCCAACTCACGATATATTGGCGCTTCTTTCAAGCACTGCACATATTGCGTAAGAATTCTGTCCGGTCTCTGTCTACATTCGAGAAATTTAGTTCTTTCCGCTATGACCATTTTTTTATCGTCTGTTTGCTTTTATCACGGCTGCATTTTCTTCATAGGCAAAATCTTCCAGTATTTTGGGATAGACAATGACGCGGATTTTTCTATGGCCTCAAGGCCCGCCTAGGCCAAAACCAAGTACATAACTTCATTTCTCCTCCACTAGCTTCTGTGTTTTCTTCTTGGTGACGCTGTGAAACATCTAAGCCAGGTTTTAATTTATTCAGGATCCTCTATCGTGGTTAAGGATCCTGTCGGTGACGCTATATTTTTTATGAGAGTTATTCTCTCTGGCCGATGTATTTTCGTCAAGAGAAGACAACACGCCCGTAGGTATAGCGATACTGCTTTTTAAACAGCACGTCATTTACGTATCAGTACAACAAGCACAGATACTGAAAACATTTTTAGCTCAAAAAGTAGTTTATGGGAAAAATATACAGAAACAAATAGCCATCTTGTATCAGGTTCACGGTATTGACACACGCTGAATATAAAATCCGGCATGACAGATTAGGTTAAAGTCTGCATTGGAAAATATGCTATTTCTAAGAAAAGGAAACTACTAAGTAATTACTATGAACACACCCAATCCAGGTTAAAGAGATAGGTCCTGTAACAATTTTATGGAACTTTAGAATACACAATCGAAGCTAATCGCCTAGAATTAGTGATCAGAAACCGCGAAAAAGAAATGTCTCTTCTTATTGACATGGCTGTCCCCGCAGACTGTTATGTATCTATGAACATATTCACAAAACTAAAAAAATACAAGGACCTTAAAATTGGAATCTCAAAAGTGTAGCTCATGAGCACATCAAAATCTCCAGTTGTAGTTGGAGCCCTCAGATTGATTGGATTAGAATCGTTGAAGAGCTCTTGGTGGTCCATGCTGTAAAGAAATACAAAAATGTGTACGCAGAAGTACAGCCCACAACATACGTAGGGTTTTATCTGTGTAAAATGTGTTTGATCTTAGGAGTTTTTTTTTTCTCAAAAAGTCCTAGGTGTAAAATGTCATTTTGCCATTTCTGACCTTAAGTCTCTGGTTGGGACACGGAAAGAAATGATTATGCACCAGAAATCAAAGATAATAATAATAATAATAATAATAATAATAATAATAATAATAATAACAACAACAACAACATATCAGGAAACGTAGCCATAACAACACACCCCTCCCTACCATAGATATTCCCGCAGATTTCGTAAGTAGTTTGAACATAGCGGTAATCGAAACAATGATGATGATGATAATATTACAACACTTAGAGTAGAGAGCGATTTCACGAAAAAGAATGAAAACACTGAGTTTGCTTTTTTTATATTTGTATACAATTTTTAAACATAATTTGATATTAAGAGGCATACTATCGAAATATAGTTGAACACTATCAAAAATCGCGTTCTTCTCTAAGTTAGGAAAAATACGATGTCAATCATTTGGCTTAATAATAATAATAATAATAATAATAATAATAATAATAATAATAATAATAATAATAAAGAAATCTAAAAAAATGTTGCACATAGGAACATCAATAATCCCTGATATAATTGGAGCCTTAGGATTGGTTGGGGAAATTTTCCAGGAGACTCATTGAAGGGATTCCTGGGAGTCCATGCCTTAAACAAATACAAAATATTGTTCTCACATGTACAGCCGACAACTTCCGAAAGGCATTATCTATGTAAAATATGTGCGTGTGTGTGTGTTTTTAATTGGTCAGTGGAAAATGTCAAAATGCCATTTCTGACCTTAGGTCTCTTGACGGGACCCGGAAAGAAATGTGTACATAACAGAAATCAAAGGAAATAATAATAATAATAATAATAATAATAATAATAATAATAATAATAATAATAATAATAATAATAATATGTTATTGATATATCTAATGTATGTTTGGCATGCAATTGGTAAACAATTTCTGTTTAAAACTCTTTACAATTTCTTGTGAGTCTTCACTAAATAAAGAATACATCTTAGTGGACATAGAATTATAAATGTTAAAATCGACACTTTTCTCCATCATCAACGTTAACCCCACTTTTAACCTACAGACACACAAACACCAAGGGTGCCACATCCATAAATGGGTCTTAAATGCAAAGATTATAGCACGAAAGAAGGTCATTGAATTCTCAAGGAATGACGCTTGCTTCACTGACGCTTTTCTTAAATCGCGCTTCCAGCTGGTACATTACTTGTCTATGTGGCTCCATCAATGAGTCAAAAATATACAATTCGTATGGATTTTCAACTCGCCGAGGGCGAAATGAATATCTGAGCTTATCTCAAGTCTCTCGATATTAACACTGTCTCTCACACCGGACGTTTGATTGGTGGATGTTTTCGTTTGCCGATGGAGATCTTTTAAAACCGGCGCCATGTCTGGCAACCTAGTCATCAGTAAGTAAGTTATACAAATGTTCACAGTTATGCTGAAACGGCTTCAAAAGATTTTGAGTGAAACCATTGACTGAAATATATAGGGGCTGTTGCTGATATATTGTTAGAGCCTATATGATAATACATGACAATTGCTACATAGTTTTAGGCTATAGTGCAATACAAATGATAAATATATATTTTCTATCTGAAGATCAGAGATGACCTGGATATTTGCTTTTTATATTGCAACGTTTCGAACCGTTGTGCTATGAACAGTAACAATAAGGGGTACAGTAACAATAATTATTCACCCCTTAACTTCGAATATGATACACCAAGGGGCCGGTCGGAGAAGCTCTATCAGTGGTGGCACATGTGAAACGTAATTTTCCTATAAAGATCTATAGGGCACATGAGGGAAAGTTTCGACAATAACAGCAAAGATCAGGACCATAGTCGGTGAGTAAATAAATATCTATTCTATTCACTCTTGATAACTAGACAATTTATTACTAGTAAGAGACATGTTTAAGTAGTTTCTAGTTTAAATCTAACAGTGATTTTCTAAGCGTAGATTAGATGTGATACAAGGCCGAAACTATGCGTCATCCTGCGAGTATCGAACTCAGTATTCAGTTCGATGCTAATCGTTCTAGCGAGACAAGTGTCGTGACCAAGTAAATGGTTAAAGAAATAACAAAACAAATGTTGCAGATATATCATATATTAAACAATAATTACAGCAGAAGAGTATTAAACGGCTAGTGCGTGTGTGTCGGATGACCAGCGTTCACTATATTTGACTTTTAATATTTAAAAGCCCCACCCCCACCTATACGAGGGATGTTTGTGGCACAAGGTCGATTTTTACAGTGAGTCCTCCGAGCCCGTAGAGTCGGCCAAAAATATTCGCTTAGAACCCGCATAAATGGCTCCGGGCCTGTCTACCTCCCCTGATGAAACTTTGCCCATTCGGCAAAGCCTCGTTCGAGTTCCTCTCTGCGAAAGGTTGAGAGTTCGACAGTTGAACAGTTTGGAGCACTGTTAATATTTAACAGGCTCCCACTCCACTCGAGGGATGTATGTGGCACAAGGCCGAGTTTACCGTGCGTTCTCCGAGACCGTAGGCTCGGTCAAAAATATTCCCTTAGAACCCGCATAAACGGGTTTAGGGTCTGTCTACCATCCTGGACGAAACTTTGCCCTCCGGCAAAGCTACGTCCGGGTTCCTCTCTGCTCAAGACAGAGAGTTCGACGGTTGAACAGGCTAGAGCATTGTTTCCCACAAGGCCTTCTCGCCTACTAATTTTATAGTAGGCAGAAGAGACAAACATAGATTTTTATAGGAAGGACGCCACAACAACACGGCGAGGCGCTTAGTCTAATATGTACTATCTAAAAGGCAATGAAGTGTCTTGAAAAGAGAACATGGTGCAATGACCGAGCGTAGCAGAAAGTTGTAAGCCTTAAGGAATATATGAAGTAGAAGTAAAGTTTACATTCACAATGTGTGAGTTAGCATTTCTAATGCATAAGGATGACAGAGAGCCGACACACCGGACATAACGCTCACGCAACTTTGGGGTTATAATAGTGGCAGAGGAAGATCTTGAGGATTAACAAGCTGTGTGGGTGGAAGGAAGAAGAAGAAAGAATGATGATAAAGAGTCAATATTCCTTAGAATAATAAGATATAACAATTTTAGGGGAGCCATGACCGCCACGTTTTGAAGGGACATGGCAAATACAAGGCCAACTACTTTAGCTAGGCAGTATAATTCAATCATGATATTTTGATGTGATATATTAAAAATTGTTTTATAGATTCTATGGCTTCTGTTTTTCTTACGATTATCCTTTTTCTAAATTATGGCTTCTGCTTTTAGGATTGTCGACATTTCCGCCAGGATATATTGTATACCTTCCAAGAATTATTTGGACAATTGACAGTTATTTGTTCTTTTAAACCCGTCTTTTCTGTTCATATATTCTCCAGAACAAACCGGAAAATCATCTACTGAAATATAAAAAAAAATCTAAGCAACAACGGTGATGATCATGAAATGAAGCATTCTAAGAATGAAGACTTGCCTGTGTTATCTCTCAATATTGTCTCCATTTTATTGAGGAAGGCGATATGACCATTTATAATTTTAGAAAAAAAACACGCAATGTGAAAAAACAGCAGAAATATCGTATTATTATATGTAAAATAATTTTAAAGTAAATATTATTATACATTTTCATTTTATAGAAGTAATATAGAATAACGTTTCATGTTTAGGCTTACAGAGACATCTCGTTAAAACTCTGGTTCACGTATGATCATCGAAATTAAATAACATCGAACAAATTGGAATACCAGGTGATGCAGCTTGGATGTGCAGGTCGTGTAATAGATAATTGCCCGGAATTTTTAATGGGTGAGCCGAGTTCCAATTCCCGTTAGGTTGCTTATATTGACTTTTCTTTTCAGCGTTTCACCCCAAGCAAGAGTGAAAGCCACTTGCACGCAAGGGGTTACAGAGAGTTGGAGCGAGAGCAAATAGAAGTGATAGAGGAAAGGATGAAGAGAAGGATAGAGGATAGATCAGGGCATCTAGTGACTTCGATTGACATTACATTTGAATAGGTGGAGATTATAGCTATCAGGGAAATGGGAAGAGGGGAGGGAGTTCCACAGGTGAGAGGTGCGCAAAAATACCTTTCAGCCCACTTCTTCTCTCCCAGGTATGTATTAATTAGTAAGAATTATAGCACTAAATCATTATTTTATTTTTTTTACAATCTAAACATTTACACAAATATAGAGTTTGTATGTGTCTGAAAGATAGGGTTTGGTCGTTAGTACGAGGAAATTTGATATAACTAATTTAAATTGTGTTACCTACAGCAATTCATACGGATAAAATTATATATTTACATCATATTTCTCTTGAATAACTATATATATCTATCTGTACATTCTCTATGATCACCGAAGTTAATCAATGTTGAGTCTGGTCAGTACATCCAAGCTCACAGACATGATTTTCTCAAGCGGCCATCGATGGCCGCTTGAGAAAATCATGCCTGTAAACTTGGATTGTGTCAAGGATAATGATTAGTTCAAATTTACGTTGGGTTCGTTATATTCACTTACGCGCTGATACTTGCATACATGTATTCTACTTCTCTACAGATTGTGAGACACTCTCTACCACTTCACTCACGGGTGGATTCTCTCCATGATCCGGTTGTCTCAAGAGTTAAAACACTAAGTTCAGCTATATAAAGCACTTGCTTGAACCTCGGTGGCATCAACCGATAAACAGAGAACGGAAAAATCACACCCTGGAGTTTGCATCACTGAAGGACAATTTTATTTTTGCTTCGCATTATTGCACGAGGGACAACAGCCGTGGGATGTTTTGTCGGAGGAAGTGATGTGGGGGGGGGATATAGACAGGACTCAAGTCAACTGGTTGGTACAAATCTTGTCGCCACATGTTGGCTAGCTTCACTAAGCAATCTGGTTGCGGAAGTAATCTTAATCAATCTAACTTTTGTATTGTGCCATTCTAGACTAGTTGATGTATTCTGTACCAATATTATATGATTGTGCATATTGCAGTTTGTGTCGGAGTTAAGCAGTTGTGTTTAAAAATAACATATAATTTTCATTTGAATTATTCGTTATATTTTATAATTGACTGAGCTATTATGCATACCTTGAAATATAGAATTATTTCAACTTCAATAATAATATGAATTCTGTCAAATTCAAATTCTGAATATACCAGTTTCCATTGTACTTCGTATTAGTTTGTCACTTTTATGATTTGTATTACGGCGTAACAAATATACTCCTGGAAGGAAAATTCTTAACCTTCGATCAAATTAGCAAGAATAACATGTTAAGAGAACTAGTGCGTTCGTCCATTATCTTTGGGCGCCAGTTTAGGCTTACAGAAGCTTCTTTCGACAAAAATAATTTAAAAGGGGAAAAAGTGAATTATCTTGTTTGTAGAACTGGCAAAATTTTCCAGGTAAAATTTCTAAAAAATGCTAAAGTTTCAGAAATTTAAAATACAAAAAAATGTTGTCCTACAATAGGGAAATCAATAAAGAAGTTACAAAAAATGCAGGAGAGATGCTGTTTCATCTGTCAACACAAGCAATTCCCGACATTTGAAATCTGTTCAGAAATCACGTGAGTTATAAAAATCACTTAATATTTCTTTCAATTGCCTTAAAATTCAAGGTGAGACTACTAACATGCTATTAAAATAACATAGTCTAAACCGGGCAATGAACCAGTTTATGTACTCGTCCACATTTGCCTGTCACCCCCAACGGGAAGATGCACTCTTCCCCAAATAAACCTTTAACCAATCATCACTTTACTTTTCCAAACTCAATCCCCCATTGGTTAAAAGGACACTAAAATGTAGCATAATTGAGACAAACCTTTTTCCCGCGCAGCGACCTCGAGCCTATTTGAAAACTCGAAAATCTATAAAAAGGACCGCTCGACTTAATTCAAATCAGTCAGACACTGAGTATCGAGAGATACCAGCAGAACCCACGCGTGCCAAGACACTGACTCAATAACCACTACCAACCTCTGAACAACTCAATACAACTTGCAAAACTATTGCCGCGTGAAGAAATTTAATTTACAATTTACTAAAAATGTGACATTATCATTACAAAATAGTAATTTGTACATTCAATCAACTTTAGCCTATCAGTTAAAGGGGAACAACTCTTCATAACTTAAATCAACACTAACAGTTGTCAAACACATACACACTATCACTTGAATTTACACAATACATCATTTTCCTTGCAGATATAAAATATTTTAATTCCACAAACA
>OZ038489.1:109981914-110114414 GCA_964036315.1 Acanthosepion esculentum | reverse complement strand
CACAATCAACAGACAAATCCTGATTTAGAACCGTGGAGGAATACATATACACACACACGCACGCGCGCGAGAACACACACACACACACACACACACACACACACATATATATATATATATATATATATATATATATATATATATATATATATATATATATATATATATATAAAGACATTTATGATATGTTTAACGTTCTTTTTATAGATACAAGTATTTAAGCAAATGCTCTGTTTATAATAAACAGTATTAAATAACATTTACCGGCCTGAATGTCCGAGAAATTTTCTATGAAAATTTCTATGAAAATTTCGCGAACATTCAGGCCGGTAAATGTTATTTAATACTGTTTATTATAAACAGAGCATTTGCTTAAATACTTGTATCTATAAAAATAACGTTAAACATATCATAAATGTCTTTAAATAAATTGTCGGACCTTGTCCAATTCAAAATACATATATATATATATATATATATATATATATATATATATATATATATATGTGTGTGTGTGTGTGTGTGTGTATGTATGAATTTATGTATTTTACAACGGAGATAACTAGATGGAACCGAGAATTCTATATTTATCTCTTCCGATTAATAGCTTCCATGTCACCTTTGATCTTCCAAAATTTAAATATATACTCAATAGCTATCTTCTATCTTTTTAAAACCTGATCATGTATTGTCCTTTCTCCTCACTTTTCTTTCCTTCAGTTACCCCCCCAATACGTCTTAGTGGCATTATTGCCTTGCTTTGGGTGAAACGCTTAAAAAAATCACCCTCTTTTAAATAATTGCAAAAGTAATTGTCCACACCGATACAAAATATCTACCTTAAATAATCTTATATACGAAACCTACTATCCACGACATGCGAAGTGAAGGCAAAAAATATAAACCAAATGGCAATAATTTTACTCAAAAACTTAAGAACTAATTAAAATAACCCAGTGAAACATTTTTTTTAAAATAATGCCAAGCTCTATTAGGCTATTCCACTTGCGTTCTCTCTCTGTAGACGAGATTTGAACAAAAAAAGAAGAATCAGTTCAAGAACAAAAGTAAATCCTTTACTCATTACAGTATCTAATAATACAAATAAACACGGTAACCGCTCATGTTGCAAAATCATTCACTAAACAAATATCTATATGATTTCGCTTGACTACTAACCACAATAATTCAAATGAGGCATACATTGGTTTCGCATCTGCTGAATTATCGTATCGATAAGATATTTCAAGTAAATTGCATGTCACCAAACAACATATTGACAATCACAGCCAGAAATCCGAAAAAAAAATGACAAATGTATAACTTATATTGCATAGATTTTAAGAAAATTCTATAGAAAAAAAGAATCATTAAGTTAAAGAAAGGAACAAGCAAAAATCAACTTTAGGTTATCAGGAGCACACATACTTTATGGATAATTTTGTACTCATACGAATTTAGAAAGAAAACAATATCAGGAGAATACAATTCTCAATGATAAAATCAGATTAAAATAAAAATAGATAACTTTTTTTTAAAAAAGGATGATGATGCCCGCATAAATAAATGATAAAAACGCTTATCGTCGTTTGAATGGCGAACTGAAAAAATAATTGCAGGAAGTATTTTGCCATATTTTATCAGCGACACAAATTCAGTATCTATCTATCTATCTATCTATCTATCCTACTCAAACCTTTATATCTATCTATCTTTCTCAGAACTTTATATCTATGTATCTATCCTACTCAGACCTTTATTTCTATCTATCTTTCTCAGAACATTATATCTATCTATCTTTCTCAGACCTTTATATCTATCAATCTATTTATCTATCTATCTATCTTTCTCAGACCTTTATATCTATTTATCTATCTATCTTTCTCAGAACATTCTATCTATCTATCTATCTATCTATCTTTCTCAGATCTTTATATCTATCAATCTATTTATCTATCTATCTATCTATCTATCTTTCTCAGACCTTTATATCTATTTATCTATCTTTCTTTCTCAGACCTTTATATCTATCTATCTATCTATCTATTGTTCATATTTCCACCTCAAGCAAGGCAAAAAACTCAAAATGCAAAGGGGTTACTGAGTTTTAGAGAATATTATAAAATACACGACAAACTATTGATATTGTCTAAAAATTTTGGAACTTCAAATTTAACTGGAAGAGTGACGTACGAGAAAAGAAACTGTTAGCATAGAACTTACAGTTGCATTTAGCCGTTTCAACTGTAAAACAATCTTGCCGCCAAACTAGTACTGCACTGAAATACAAAAAGTCTATGTAACATGGAAGACTATTCATCACAACAATTACCATGGAAATATTTACAGAAAAAACGAAGTTACGATAGTGAGAATGTGACTGAATCTGAGATGCCAGATCTGGACAAATAACATTGCAGATTTTTCTCTCTATTTTATCAAGAATCTCTAGACATAGCAGTAGCAGCAGATTCGATGTGGCAGTAGCATACTATGCATGGACGAATGTTAGACGTATGTCCATGAAAGATTCGGGCGTGAGAAATTCGCTTATTAGAATTTGGTTTGCTTTGATTAGTTTTACGGCATATCACTCTCAATGGTTCATTTAATGCCGACAAGATTTTTATTGATGGTAATATTTCTTTTAAAATATGTATTTCTGCTCTTTCTTTCAAAAAATGCATTGTTCGAAGGTAATTGCTCGAAAAAAACTATGATAAAACAATCATTCGAAAAATATTAATTCGAATTGTAAATGTTTTCAATGAAAATTGATTTAAAGGTCATTTATACTAAAACAAAATATACAGAAATATGCGTAGTGTGTCTTAAAATGATAATATAACTGTCGTCAGTATATGGAGACGGGAAGTAATGTGAAAAGCCATATCATCAATCGACATTTGAATTTTGCTGGTACCACCATATCCGCAATATGAAAAGTTGAAATCGATGACTGAGTAATGAGGGCGAAGTTCATTCAAACTATCACCCAAAGAATGGTAAGGATTTTTTTTAACACACCGCCCGGATGGATAGCTCAAGGCTGATGAATTTATCAGTCTTCGGAAACAAGGATAGCAACAACGGAAGAGGAAGGCCAAGGATGCGAGATGTCGATAAAAACGATTATTGGTATAACTGGAATCTCTCTAAGATAAGTAAAGATTCCAAAATACAGAGAACATATATGATGTCTATCGAGAATATTGTTCGAAAACAATTATTTACTCGAATTTTAAATTGTTTGAATAGAAATTAATTGACATGAAAATTATACTAAACTAGCAGCATGGCCCGGTGTTGCCCGTGCTTCATTCAAAAATCGTACGAATCATACAGCAATCGCTATCACTTGACTTAAAATATTTTTGCCCTTCCGTGCCTTTAAAGGAGTGCCCTTTGTCGTGCTGATGTTGCTACAAGCCTTACTTCTTGCCTATCTCACACTGCGAATTTTTTCTGAGTTCTATACTAAACATTAAATCTGTTACGAAAAAAGAACTAAACAAAATGAACGCAAAACGATCAGCTTTAAAAAAGGAGTCGAAACTGGAAAAACCGAATGAAAATGAATGTTAACAACAAATAATTTTTCACACCAAACCCAGTTCTGCGGAATCAGAATCAACGTTGAGTTTAAGCAAGCGAATGAGCCAATTGGAGTAAAGTACCATGCAGATTTAAATTTTTCCCACTTGTGACGAATGCAGCTATCGATTTATTTTGCATGCTAGCATGCGAGTTAATATTCGTGTCAGTTAGTTGTTGGCTCTCACGCTGGCCAATAGAATCTTCCTGCCTATTCGTGGCAGCCATATATAGGCTCTCACTCTGGCCAGTAGAAAATGGCCGCAAACTACATGAAAACTGCCGTAGAAGCATGGAAAAATCGATTATTTCCACTATCGATAGGAGTTGGGAAATGCAAAGTCAGTCTTTGCCTTCCCACTACCTTGGAGCATGTGCATGTAAATTTTTGTGCAAATCCCTCGGAAACTGCGGCCGTGCATTCGTTACTCACACACACACACATCCTGCCTTTTATAGATAGAGATAATAATTATTTGAAATTCCAAATTCTTTATTGCTATGAAAAAGTCAAAATTAAAAGAGGAAAGACAACAATGATAATTATTTGAAATACAGATGTCGTTCATAATATATTAGTAAGAAAGAATACATATGGCTTAAAGTTATAAGATTTCGCATGCAAATAGTCAAATACTGAATAGTACTCGTTAAATGATGCTACTAAACTTTTAATATCTGTCTATCTCAAAGAGACATGGGACAGTGGATAAAGGCCTTAGTTAGATCCAATGACAGGACCCAAAAAGTGAGAGTTCAATACCCGGCTAAGGCAGTGGAAAACTTTCAGAGGGAAATTAACAGGAGACAACTAAAAACTGACATCCATTAAACGTGGCACGTTAAACTAGAACATTCTACCCCAGTGAACGAAATAAAGGGTTCAGTTCGACATTCCAATCACCTGAAGAAGGCCGGAGCGTACAACGGCCGAAACCTTGTAATAAATATGGTGAAAAGGATGAGGACAATAGTCCGGATAATGTAAATAATGTAATCTTTTAAGGTTTCCATTTACGTCGCTGTATTTCTAGGTGCTTTTGAAATTTGGAGTAAATCAGATCCTGATTTTTATTTAGTAAAAATTCATGGAGTCAAAAGAAAATTCTTGAGTGAAAGTCATCTTTTCTGGTCGGTCGAGTGTCGAATCAAGACGAAATGAGTACAGGGCAAATAATTATGTGGAAAACATGAGAAAGGTTTGCTAAACAATCTCTCTCGTTGTGGAATAACGGGAAAGGATTTCCCGATTATAAAATCTTTCCTAACAGGTAGTTATCAATGGCCACATCTCCAGAACCATGGGGATCAAAGCAACCGTCTTTTTTATTTAATTAATGATCTGCCTATGTATATTCTTAAAATGCTTATAATATTGCCCTCTACTTTGATTCGCCCCCGGACATTGTACAAGGTGGACCGTACTGGAAAAAATTATATATATATATTCAATTTATTATTGCTGTTTATCAAGGCCTCTGATCAGGAGGTTTTGAGGAAGCGTGGAACCATCTCTTAATTTCTGGTGTTCCCGGGTCCACCCTGACCCGGGGTGGTAGCACCTGTCAGGGTCCCAGCTATGGGCAAATAGTGAACTCCCAGTTTTTCCCAGCATACATCCGGGTCCTGGGTTTGGCGATAACCCACGTCCAACAGATAGATCGTTTTTGAAAAAATAAAGTTGCCAAAAAAAAAAATAATGTTGCCAGCTATGCGTTTACTAGTACTATATATTTAATATATATATATATGTATATATTTATACTTATATATCTAACTAAATTTGGCATTGAATGACCTACAGCGGTTGATATGCCATAAATCCCAAACAAACATTGCTGTTTACTTTTCTGTGAGCGAGTAGTTTTGGTCACTTTCTGATTTACCAAATATATTCCAAAGATTCACTATCATTCATGTTGGGGATTAAAAGTTGGCATCTGTTACAACAACATTGTAAGCTGTTATAGACAAAACTATAAACCTATAGGTGTCGTATTACTGGCGGAGTTTAAGAAAATAAGTATTGATTAGACTGGAGGTTGATTATTGTATTTATGTCATGTTTTACGAATTATGTGAGAGAGTTAACATAGAAGAAACTTCCACTGATTTCGACCATCACGAAAGCACCTCTGAACACACATGATTTATTTGGTCACAACTCATAATGCCGTCCATAAGTTATTAATTACCGAGCGAAGAAAATCACATATGTGTGTGTGTGTGTGCGCGCCCGCGCGTCTGTGTGTGTTTTATTATTATTATTATTATTATTATTATTATTATTATTATTATTATTATAAGAGATTCTAATAAAAGCATGTTGAAATCCCTACAAAAATGCTTTCATGCTTAAAAAATTTGATTGTACGTCTTCAAGTGATGGTAAGTAACTGGTAATTTAAATGATATTTTAAGGAAATTAAAAAACAAAGTGTTATTTTTTCCCGAAAATTAAAGCTGGGTGGCATGAGGTCAGAAGTAAAATTAGACTTGTGGGTATGTCCATATTAACCAATTAACTGTTAGATCTATGCTAAATAGGAAAGTAGGCTCAGAGTGTGGAGGTGGGTGAATTATTTTCTAGTCATAATGAACCGGAACAGGGCATCACTGACTATTGCGGAAAATATGTCAAATCACGATAAATTTGCCGCTGATATATTTTCAGTTATATTAAGTAATTTTAATTCCATAATAGTTTTATTTAATGTGACAATCACGGCAGTTTTTATAGGTCTTTCATTCAGATTTTCTAAGGTTTTTATAATCTTTTTTCTCTATAAAAAAGAGTGTAGTATGTGTGCAAAATATTGTCTGGCAATTCATTTACCAGTCTCCATACGTGAATGTATTTAAAAGACGCTAACATGATTTTGTATTTTAGAAATAGGGTAAGGTTGAGACTGATAAGAACAGTTTAAATAAATTGCGTCAATTATCTTAAGGCGTATTTCACAATTAGATATACTTTGAATACCTGTTATCTTTAATAATTATTTACTGGATCAGATACCGGGTATCTGTTGTCATATTTTATGAAAGCTGTTAAAGTTTCCACTATAAAATTTGTATTTTAGATCAACTTTGAGAATACGCATTCAACTATACTATTTTTAAAAAAGAAGGAATAAATTCATGGCTGAGGTTAGCCATGGATAACGTGTACGTTTGAAAGATTTCAAACCAAATTAAATTTTCAGACAAAAGGAAACTATTATAACAGTGAAATTTGTAGCATTTTGAAACAGTACAACACTGATCTTCTTTAAAAACCTCCTGGGGAAACGTGTAGCAAATTGTAATCGCTAGCTTTGATTTTGCTTTTCTTCTAACCTTGACGATAAATATCCCAGAATTTTGGAAATTTCCACTAGCGGTGTACACTGATGTTTTGCTACAACGTATTTTTACACTAATTTCTCGGTAAGGATAGGCTTCATGGCGTGGTACTAAAATGTGGGCCCTTCGTGTAGGGAAATATGAAGAAGTCCTTACCTATATTCTAAAAATTAATTCACGAAAAACTACCATTAATTTGGCTGTTAATTTGGCAAGGACAATTTCTTTTTCTGATTATAAATCATATGTAAATAATTACTAACGCAACAACTAAAAATTCATCTTTCAATCTCATATCATAAAAAGTAATGAAAAAAAATTCCTAGTTGCAGTTAATGGAACTGGCATATTTTTCATTTCAGACGGTTAAGTCATTAACGAAATCTGCCTAATGGTTTCGCATCCCAATTTGCTCCAAATAAATCCCTGATTTCTCTCCTCCAGTTGTTTGGTCATCTAGTAACTTCTTTATTGTGTCACTTGCCTCAAATTATTTTATCCAAATCTTTCCATTTTCAGGTTCTTCTGTGTTCAACAGAGCTCCGTCAGTCGCGGCCATTTTGTTATGATAATCAAACTTAGTAACCGTAAATATCCTACGTCCTCTGACTCAAAGTTGCCCGTGAGCTATAGTTATAGATTTATTTATGCTAATGACCTAGCAAAACCAATCCCAGTTATAGTAATAGAGAAAGCATCTTCTCGGGAAAGTAGTCCACAAATCATTAGTTATTAGAATGAAACTATTCAATGCAACACCATTGCTACAAATGAAATATGAAGAGAAGTTAGATTGTTACGTCTCGTATATGACATATCAGGTCTTGCAATTTTATGTTTGTATTAAAAAATGTAATGCTACAAATATGTCGATTACTTGCCTAATGCAAATTTTATTTACCAGTCTGTCTATAAATCAATTTAAGTTTTCTTATTTGTTGTTCATATTTTAGAATTACTTTATGATTACACTGTTTGGCGTAACTATTTGTAAAAAGATCAAAATTTAAAGAAAATTGTTTTCTGTTCACTTCCTTTTCCATCGGGAACAAGATAAAAAAAAATGAAACTGTACGCATGTCTTGACAACTACTTTCTCTTTGAACGGAGCGAGAGAAAATTTTTCTTTATATCTTAATTGCCTGAAAGATGGGACACGCTAAGAGAAGTAAATTTATCCTTCAAGATAACCTTGTAGATGACAATATAATATCCTGATCTCTGTGGCCTAAGGTAATCCATTATGTTTAATGTTATCTAAATTCATCTATATACATGATATATTTTAATTTTTAAAAGGAATATGTTTTTGTCTAAATTTTGTTGTGCAAGAAGGAAAATGTACATTGTAGATAAATTCGCTGTTGACGATAAACAATATTTTTTAAGAATATTTTTCGTTTTTCCATGAGTTAATGTCGAGCAGATAATTTGATCCCAAAGAAAGTAGTTATTAATTTAAAGTTATTTTTCCCGTCTTTAACAAAAAATGAAAATTTTATATAGAGAAAATATAAAGAAAAATGAAAAAAGGGAATCAGTGCAATTTCAGTAATCATATGCGTGTTGCCAACAAATGTTTTCGAAATTTAATATACGTATCGAAAGCAAGGATGGTAGCTTTAAAAGCCTTCAATTAAAGGTTTGGATTATTGTTGTTTAGGCAAACGTTAATGGCAAATAATTTAAATCTATTTATTTATCTTATTATTCTCTTTCACTACATTTTTATTTCTCTCTCACTCCCTCCGGTTTTCTGTCTAGTACACACTTTCTGTGTTGGCATATTTGTCTCTCTCTCTCTCTCTCTCTCTCTCTCTCTCTTTCTTTCGACTATCTTTTTTTTTCAATATATGTAACCCTGTTTCGATTTAACATTTTATATACTTATATATTTTCACGTATATACTTCTAGATAGCTATTTCTGTTTTTAGTAATTACTCTAATCTTATATACATAAACACACACATATATATGTATATATATATTAATATATATATATATATATATATATATATATATGCAAATGCAAATATATATATATGTGTAAATATATATACATATATATGTATATAGATATACACACGCACATACACACAGACATATATTTACATATATATATATATTTGAAATTATTAGGAGAATTTGATAATTATATTTAAGTGATTCATCGAGTCTGAAACCTCAACAGAATGCAGAAAGCACTGGACGGCTGTTTCGTCCTATATTTGGGACTCATCAGCAGTGCGCATCTACTACCGAGAATTGAAACCCTGACAGTTAGGTTGTTAAGCAAACACCATACCAACTGTTCCAACGAAAAGGTAGCAAATCAGGCTCAATATAGCGCCGCTCACTCACATATTCCGTGGTGTAACTCTACTCAGATTCTCTTTCCCCTGGAGCCACGACTACTATCATCCAAGCCGCTCCCTCCAGAGAATTAGAAGCCGGTTCAGGCAATGATATACATTAGAAATTATTAGGAGAATTTGATAATTATATTTAAATGATTCATCGAGTCTGAAACCTCAACAGAATGTCGAAAGCACTGGACGGCTTATATATATATATAATGAAGTAATTCATTTTTATCTATTAATCCGACATATCTTCTCACTTAAACGTTTGTTTTTACCTGATACAAATCTTTAAATAACACTCCGGTCCTTAATTAATGATTATATATATATATTTCCGTCTACCGGCTTGAATATTCGGAAAATCTTATTAAAGAAATATATGAGTTCTTCCGCAGTATTGGAAACTATTTCTCTCTTGGCAGGATTTGTTTATACCGACTGAACCGCGAGAAGCTAGAATAAATAGTGCCTTTGATCCTTCTCGTCTTACAGTATTAAAATCTTATATCCCGAATGTACATGTCAAGCAAGTCCATAAGGCAACTAAGACGTTCAGGTTGTTTTGAGTGTAAAATAATTAAAGTAAGATTGAAGGAAACATTCCTGAAAAGGAAACAAGAGATAAACCGATAGTCCTAAAAAGAGAGGATTGTCAAAATATCTACTCCTATTGAGAAAAAATAAATAGTAATAATAAATAAAATCTGGCAGTTTAGACGCAGACGTTAGAAATAAAGATGAGAAGTAGCCATTAGAGGAAATAGGAGACCCAATCGTAATCAGGAAAAAAAGAGATAAACCGATAGTACTAAGAAGAGAGGATTGACAAATTAGCTACTCCTATTGAGGAAATATATATATAAAAAATAATGATTAACATATAGTAGTTTAGAGGCAGATATTAGAAATATAGATTTGAAGTAGCCATTAGAAGGAATAGGTAACCCAATCCAAACAGGAAACAAGAGAATACCGATAGTCCTAAGAAAAGAGGATCATCAACATATTTACTCCCATTGAGGAAATATGAATGAAATAATGATAAATAAAATCTGTCAGTTTAGACGCAGACGTTAGAAATGTAGATTTGAAGTAGCCATTAGAAGGAATAGGAGACCCAATCCAAACAGGAAACAAGAGAATACCGATAGTCCTAAGAAGAGAGGATCGTCAACATATTTACTCCTATTGAGGAAATATGAATGAAATAATGATAAATAAAATGTGTCAGTTTAGACGCAGACGTTAGAAATGTAGATTTGAAGTAGCCATGAGAAGGAATAGGAGACCCAATCCAAACAGGAAACAAGAGAATACCGATAGTCTTAAGAAGAGAGGATCGTCAACATATTTACTCCTAGTGAGGAAATATGAATGAAATAATGATAAATAAAATCTGTCAGTTTAGACGCAGAGGTTAGATATGTAGATTTGAAGTAGTCATTAGAAGGAATAGGAGACCCAACCCAAACAGGAAACAAGAGAATACCGATAGTCCTAAGAAGAGAGGATCGTCCACATATTTACTCCTATTGAGGAAATATGAATGAAATAATGATAAATAAAATCTGTCAGTTTAGACGCTGACGTTAGAAATGTAGATTTGAAGTAGCCATTAGAAGGAATAGGTGACCCAATCCAAACAGGAAACAAGAGTATACCGATAGTCCTAAGAAAAGAGGATCGTCAACATATTTACTCCTATTGAGGAAATATGAATGAAATAATGATAAATAAAATCTGTCAGTTTAGACGCAGACGTTAGAAATGTAGATTTGAAGTAGCCATTAGAAGGAATAGGAGACCCAATCCAAACAGGAAACAAGAGAATACCGATAGTCCTAAGAAGAGAGGATCGTCAACATATTTACTCCTAGTGAGGAAATATGAATGAAATAATGATAAATAAAATCTGTCAGTTTAGACGCAGACGTTAGAAATGTAGATTTGAAGTAGCCATGAGAAGGAATAGGAGACCCAATCCAAACAGGAAACAAGAGAATACCGATAGTCCTAAGAAGAGAGGATCGTCAACATATTTACTCCTAGTGAGGAAATATGAATGAAATAATGATAAATAAAATCTGTCAGTTTAGACGCAGACGTTAGAAATGTAGATTTGAAGTAGTCATTAGAAGGAATAGGAGACCCAACCCAAACAGGAAACAAGAGAATACCGATAGTCCTAAGAAGAGAGGCTCGTCCACATATTTACTCCTATTGAGGAAATATGAATGAAATAATGATAAATAAAATGTGTCAGTTTAGACGCAGACGTTAGAAATGTAGATTTGAAGTAGCCATTAGAAGGAATAGGAGACCCAATCCAAACAGGAAACAAGAGAATACCGATAGTCCTAAGAAGAGAGGATCGTCAACATATTTACACCTAGTGAGGAAATATGAATGAAATAATGATAAATAAAATCTGTCAGTTTAGACGCAGATGTTAGAAATGTAGATTTGAAGTAATCATTAGAAGGAATAGGAGACCCAACCCAAACAGGAAACAAGAGAATACCGATAGTCCTAAGAAGAGAGGATCGTCCACATATTTACTCCTATTGAGGAAATATGAATGAAATAATGATAAATAAAATCTGTCAGTTTAGACGCAGACGTTAGAAATGTAGATTTGAAGTAGCCATTAGAAGGATTAGGAGAGCCAATCCAAACAGGAAACAAGAGAATACCGATAGTCCTAAGAAGAGAGGATCGTCAAAATATTTACTCTTATTGAGGAAATATGAATGAAATAATGATAAATAAAATCTGTCAGTTTAGACGCAGACGTTAGAAATGTAGATTTGAAGTAGTCATTAGAAGGATTAGGAGAGCCAATCCAAACAGGAAACAAGAGAATACCGATAGTCCTAAGAAGAGAGGATCGTCAACATATTTACTCCTATTGAGGAAATATGAATGAAATAATGATAAATAAAATCTGTCAGTTTAGACGCAGACGTTAGAAATGTAGATTTGAAGTAGCAATTAGAAGGAATAGGAGACCCAATCCAAACAGGAAACAAGAGAATAGCGATAGTCCTAAGAAGAGAGGATCGTCAACATATTTACTCCTATTGAGGAAATATGAATGAAATAATGATAAATAAAATCTGTCAGTTTAGACGCAGACGTTAGAAATGTTGATTTGAAGTAGTCATTAGAAGGATTAGGAGAGCCAATCCAAACAGGAAACAAGAGAATACCGATAGTCCTAAGAAGAGAGGATCGTCAACATATTTACTCCTATTGAGGAAATATGAATGAAATAATGATAAATAAAATCTGTCAGTTTAGACGCAGACGTTAGAAATGTAGATTTGAAGTAGTCATTAGAAGGAATAGGAGACCCAATCCAAACAGGAAACAAGAGAATACCGATAGTCCTAAGAAGAGAGGATCGTGAACATATTTACTCCTATTGAGGAAATATGAATGAAATAATGATAAAAAAAATCTGTCAGTTTAGACGCAGACGTTAGAAATGTAGATTTGAAGTAGCCATTAGAAGGAATAGGAGACCCAATCCAAACAGGAAACAAGAGAATACCGATAGTCCTAAGAAGAGAGGATCGTCAAAATATTTACTCCTATTGAGGAAATATGAATGAAATAATGATAAATAAAATCTGTCAGTTTAGACGCAGACGTTAGAAATGTAGATTTGAAGTAGTCATTAGAAGGATTAGGAGAGCCAATCCAAACAGGAAACAAGAGAATACCGATAGTCCTAAGAGAGGATCGTCAACATATTTACTCCTATTGAGGAAATATGAATGAAATAATGATAAATAAAATCTGTCTGTTTAGACGCAGACGTTAGAAATGTAGATTTGAAGTAGCCATTAGAAGGAATAGGAGACCCAATCCAAACAGGAAACAAGAGAATACCGATAGTCCTAAGAAGAGAGGATCGTCAAAATATTTACTCTTATTGAGGAAATATGAATGAAATAATGATAAATAAAATCTGTCAGTTTAGACGCAGACGATAGAAATGTAGATTTGAAGTAGTCATTAGAAGGAATAGGAGACCCAATCCAAACAGGAAACAAAAGAATACCGATAGTCCTAAGAAGAGAGGATCGTCAAAATATTTACTCCTATTGAGGAAATATGAATGAAATAATGATAAATAAAATCTGTCAGTTTAGACGCAGACGTTAGAAATGTAGATTTGAAGTAGCCATTAGAAGGAATAGGTGACCCAATCCAAACAGGAAACAAGAGAATACCGATAGTCCTAAGAGAGGATCGTCAACATATTTACTCCTATTGAGGAAATATGAATGAAATAATGATAAATAAAATCTGTCTGTTTAGACGCAGACGTTAGAAATGTAGATTTGAAGTAGCCATTAGAAGGAATAGGAGACCCAATCCAAACAGGAAACAAGAGAATACCGATAGTCCTAAGAAGAGAGGATCGTCAAAATATTTACTCTTATTGAGGAAATATGAATTAAATAATGATAAATAAAATCTGTCAGTTTAGACGCAGACGATAGAAATGTAGATTTGAAGTAGTCATTAGAAGGAATAGGAGACCCAATCCAAACAGGAAACAAGAGAATACCGATAGTCCTAAGAAGAGAGGATCGTCAAAATATTTACTCCTATTGAGGAAATATGAATGAAATAATGATAAATAAAATCTGTCAGTTTAGACGCAGACGTTAGAAATGTAGATTTGAAGTAGCCATTAGAAGGAATAGGTGACCCAATCCAAACAGGAAACAAGAGAATACCGATAGTCCTAAGAGAGGATCGTCAACATATTTACTCCTATTGAGGAAATATGAATGAAATAATGATAAATAAAATCTGTCAGTTTAGACGCAGACGTTAGAAATGTAGATTTGAAGTAGCCATTAGAAGGAATAGGAGACCCAATCCAAACAGGAAACAAGAGAATACCGATAGTCCTAAGAAGAGAGGATCGTCAAAATATTTACTCTTATTGAGGAAATATGAATGAAATAATGATAAATAAAATCTGTCAGTTTAGACGCAGACGATAGAAATGTAGATTTGAAGTAGTCATTAGAAGGAATAGGAGACCCAATCCAAACAGGAAACAAGAGAATACCGATAGTCCTAAGAAGAGAGGATCGTCAAAATATTTACTCCTATTGAGGAAATATGAATGAAATAATGATAAATAAAATCTGTCAGTTTAGACGCAGACGTTAGAAATGTAGATTTGAAGTAGCCATTAGAAGGAATAGGTGACCCAATCCAAACAGGAAACAAGAGAATACCGATAGTCCTAAGAGAGGATCGTCAACATATTTACTCCTATTGAGGAAATATGAATGAAATAATGATAAATAAAATCTGTCTGTTTAGACGCAGACGTTAGAAATGTAGATTTGAAGTAGCCATTAGAAGGAATAGGTGACCCAATCCAAACAGGAAACAAGAGAATACCGATAGTCCTAAGAAGAGAGGATCGTCAAAATATTTACTCTTATTGAGGAAATATGAATGAAATAATGATAAATAAAATCTGTCAGTTTAGACGCAGACGATAGAAATGTAGATTTGAAGTAGTCATTAGAAGGAATAGGAGACCCAATCCAAACAGGAAACAAGAGAATACCGATAGTCCTAAGAAGAGAGGATCGTCAAAATATTTACTCCTATTGAGGAAATATGAATGAAATAATGATAAATAAAATCTGTCAGTTTAGACGCAGACGTTAGAAATGTAGATTTGAAGTAGCCATTAGAAGGAATAGGTGACCCAATCCAAACAGGAAACAAGAGAATACCGATAGTCCTAAGAGATGATCGTCAACATATTTACTCCTATTGAGGAAATATGAATGAAATAATGATAAATAAAATCTGTCAGTTTAGACGCAGACGATAGAAATGTAGATTTGAAGTAGCAATTAGAAGGAATAGGAGACCCAATCCAAACAGGAAACAAGAGAATACCGATAGTCCTAAGAAGAGAGGATCGTCAAAATATTTACTCCTATTGAGGAAATATGAATGAAATAATGATAAATAAAATCTGTCAGTTTAGACGCAGACGTTAGAAATGTAGATTTGAAGTAGCCATTAGAAGGAATAGGTGACCCAATCCAAACAGGAAACAAGAGAATACCGATAGTCCTAAGAGAGGATCGTCAACATATTTACTCCTATTGAGTAAATATGAATGAAATAATGATAAATAAAATCTGTCTGTTTAGACGCAGACGTTAGAAATGTAGATTTGAAGTAGCCATTAGAAGGAATAGGAGACCCAATCCAAACAGGAAACAAGAGAATACCGATAGTCCTAAGAAGAGAGGATCGTCAAAATATTTACTCTTATTGAGGAAATATGAATGAAATAATGATAAATAAAATCTGTCAGTTTAGACGCAGACGATAGAAATGTAGATTTGAAGTAGTCATTAGAAGGATTAGGAGAGCCAATCCAAACAGGAAACAAGAGAATACCGATAGTCCTAAGAAGAGAGGATCGTCAAAATATTTACTCCTATTGAGGAAATATGAATGAAATAATGATAAATAAAATCTGTCAGTTTAGACGCAGACGTTAGAAATGTAGATTTGAAGTAGCCATTAGAAGGAATAGGAGACCCAATCCAAACAGGAAACAAAAGAATACCGATAGTCCTAAGAGAGGATCGTCAACATATTTACTCCTATTGAGGAAATATGAATGAAATAATGATAAATAAAATCTGTCTGTTTAGACGCAGACGTTAGAAATGTAGATTTGAAGTAGCCATTAGAAGGAATAGGAGACCCAATCCAAACAGGAAACAAGAGAATACCGATAGTCCTAAGAAGAGAGGATCGTCAAAATATTTACTCTTATTGAGGAAATATGAATGAAATAATGATAAATAAAATCTGTCAGTTTAGACGCAGACGTTAGAAATGTAGATTTGAAGTAGTCATTAGAAGGATTAGGAGACCCAATCCAAACAGGAAACAAGAGAATACCGATAGTCCTAAGAAGAGAGGATCGTCAACATATTTACTCTTATTGAGGAAATATGAATGAAATAATGATAAATAAAATCTGTCAGTTTAGACGCAGACGTTAGAAATGTAGATTTGAAGTAGCCATTAGAAGGAATAGGAGACCCAATCCAAACAGGAAACAAGAGAATACCGATAGTCCTAAGAAGAGAGGATCGTCAAAATATTTACTCTTATTGAGGAAATATGAATGAAATAATGATAAATAAAATCTGGCAGTTTAGACGCAGACATTAGAAATGTAGATTTGAAGTAGCCATTAGAAGGAATAGGAGACCCAATCCAAACAGGAAACAAGAGAATACCGATAGTCCTAAGAAGAGAGGATCGTCAACATATTTACTCCTAGTGAGGAAATATGAATGAAATAATGATAAATAAAATCTGTCAGTTTAGACGCAGACGTTAGAAATGTAGATTTGAAGTAGTCATTAGAAGGAATAGGAGACCCAATCCAAACAGGAAACAAGAGAATACCGATAGTCCTAAGAAGAGAGGATCGTCAACATATTTACTCCTAGTGAGGAAATATGAATGAAATAATGATAAATAAAATCTGTCAGTTTAGACGCAGACGTTAGAAATGTAGATTTGAAGTAGTCATTAGAAGGAATAGGAGACCCAAACCAAACAGGAAACAAGAGAATACCGATAGTCCTAAGAAGAGAGGATCGTCAACATATTTACTCCTAGTGAGGAAATATGAATGAAATAATGATAAATAAAATCTGTCAGTTTAGACGCAGACGTTAGAAATGTAGATTTGAAGTAGTCATTAGAAGGAATAGGAGACCCAAACCAAACAGGAAACAAGAGAATACCGATAGTCCTAAGAAGAGAGGATCGTCAACATATTTACTCCTAGTGAGGAAATATGAATGAAATAATGATAAATAAAATCTGTCAGTTTAGACGCAGACGTTAGAAATGTAGATTTGAAGTAGTCATTAGAAGGAATAGGAGACCCAATCCAAACAGGAAACAAGAGAATACCGATAGTCCTAAGAAGAGAGGATCGTCAACATATTTACTCCTAGTGAGGAAATATGAATGAAATAATGATAAATAAAATCTGTCAGTTTAGACGCAGACGATAGAAATGTAGATTTGAAGTAGCCATTAGAAGGAATAGGAGACCCAATCCAAACAGGAAACAAGAGAATACCGATAGTCCTAAGAAGAGAGGATCGTCAACATATTTACTCCTAGTGAGGAAATATGAATGAAATAATGATAAATAAAATCTGTCAGTTTAGACGCAGACGTTAGAAATGTAGATTTGAAGTAGTCATTAGAAGGAATAGGAGACCCAATCCAAACAGGAAACAAGAGAATACCGATAGTCCTAAGAAGAGAGGATCGTCAACATATTTACTCCTAGTGAGGAAATATGAATGAAATAATGATAAATAAAATCTGTCAGTTTAGACGCAGACGTTAGAAATGTAGATTTGAAGTAGTCATTAGAAGGAATAGGAGACCCAAACCAAACAGGAAACAAGAGAATACCGATAGTCCTAAGAAGAGAGGATCGTCAACATATTTACTCCTAGTGAGGAAATATGAATGAAATAATGATAAATAAAATCTGTCAGTTTAGACGCAGACGTTAGAAATGTAGATTTGAAGTAGTCATTAGAAGGAATAGGAGACCCAATCCAAACAGGAAACAAGAGAATACCGATAGTCCTAAGAAGAGAGGATCGTCAACATATTTACTCCTATTGAGGAAATATGAATGAAATAATGATAAATAAAATCTGTCAGTTTAGACGCAGACGTTAGAAATGTTGATTTGAAGTAGTCATTAGAAGGAATAGGAGACCAAACCAAACAGGAAACAAGAGAATACCGATAGTCCTAAGAAGAGAGGATCGTCAACATATTTACTCCTAGTGAGGAAATATGAATGAAATAATGATAAATAAAATCTGTCAGTTTAGACGCAGACGTTAGAAATGTAGATTTGAAGTAGTCATTAGAAGGAATAGGAGACCCAATCCAAACAGGAAACAAGAGAATACCGATAGTCCTAAGAAGAGAGGATCGTCAACATATTTACTCCTAGTGAGGAAATATGAATGAAATAATGATAAATAAAATCTGTCAGTTTAGACGCAGACGTTAGAAATGTAGATTTGAAGTAGTCATTAGAAGGAATAGGAGACCCAAACCAAACAGGAAACAAGAGAATACCGATAGTCCTAAGAAGAGAGGATCGTCAACATATTTACTCCTAGTGAGGAAATATGAATGAAATAATGATAAATAAAATATGTCAGTTTAGACGCAGACGTTAGAAATGTAGATTTGAAGTAGTCATTAGAAGGAATAGGAGACCCAATCCAAACAGGAAACAAGAGAATACCGATAGTCCTAAGAAGAGAGGATCGTCAACATATTTACTCCTATTGAGGAAATATGAATGAAATAATGATAAATAAAATCTGTCAGTTTAGACGCAGACGTTAGAAATGTTGATTTGAAGTAGTCATTAGAAGGAATAGGAGACCAAACCAAACAGGAAACAAGAGAATACCGATAGTCCTAAGAAGAGAGGATCGTCAACATATTTACTCCTAGTGAGGAAATATGAATGAAATAATGATAAATAAAATCTGTCAGTTTAGACGCAGACGTTAGAAATGTAGATTTGAAGTAGTCATTAGAAGGAATAGGAGACCCAAACCAAACAGGAAACAAGAGAATACCGATAGTCCTAAGAAGAGAGGATCGTCAATATATTTACTCCTAGTGAGGAAATATGAATGAAATAATGATAAATAAAATCTGTCAGTTTAGACGCAGACGTTAGAAATATAGATTTGAAGTAGTCATTAGAAGGAATAGGAGACCCAAACCAAACAGGAAACAAGAGAATACCGATAGTCCTAAGAAGAGAGGATCGTCAACATATTTACTCCTAGTGAGGAAATATGAATGAAATAATGATAAATAAAATCTGTCAGTTTAGACGCAGACGTTAGAAATGTAGATTTGAAGTAGTCATTAGAAGGAATAGGAGACCCAATCCAAACAGGAAACAAGAGAATACCGATAGTCCTAAGAAGAGAGGATCGTCAACATATTTACTCCTATTGAGGAAATATGAATGAAATAATGATAAATAAAATCTGTCAGTTTAGACGCAGACGTTAGAAATGTTGATTTGAAGTAGTCATTAGAAGGAATAGGAGACCAAACCCAAACAGGAAACAAGAGAATACCGATAGTCCTAAGAAGAGAGGATCGTGAACATATTTACTCCTATTGAGGAAATATGAATGAAATAATGATAAAAAAAATCTGTCAGTTTAGACGCAGACGTTACAAATGTAGATTTGAAGTAGCCATTAGAAGGAATAGGAGACCCAATCCAAACAGGAAACAAGAGAATACCGATAGTCCTAAGAAGAGAGGATCGTCAAAATATTTACTCCTATTGAGGAAATATGAATGAAATAATGATAAATAAAATCTGTCAGTTTAGACGCAGACGTTAGAAATGTAGATTTGAAGTAGCCATTAGAAGGAATAGGTGACCCAATCCAAACAGGAAACAAGAGAATACCGATAGTCCTAAGAGAGGATCGTCAACATATTTACTCCTATTGAGGAAATATGAATGAAATAATGATAAATAAAATCTGTCTGTTTAGACGCAGACGTTAGAAATGTAGATTTGAAGTAGCCATTAGAAGGAATAGGAGACCCAATCCAAACAGGAAACAAGAGAATACCGATAGTCCTAAGAAGAGAGGATCGTCAAAATATTTACTCTTATTGAGGAAATATGAATTAAATAATGATAAATAAAATCTGTCAGTTTAGACGCAGACGATAGAAATGTAGATTTGAAGTAGTCATTAGAAGGAATAGGAGACCCAATCCAAACAGGAAACAAGAGAATACCGATAGTCCTAAGAAGAGAGGATCGTCAAAATATTTACTCCTATTGAGGAAATATGAATGAAATAATGATAAATAAAATCTGTCAGTTTAGACGCAGACGTTAGAAATGTAGATTTGAAGTAGCCATTAGAAGGAATAGGTGACCCAATCCAAACAGGAAACAAGAGAATACCGATAGTCCTAAGAGAGGATCGTCAACATATTTACTCCTATTGAGGAAATATGAATGAAATAATGATAAATAAAATCTGTCTGTTTAGACGCAGACGTTAGAAATGTAGATTTGAAGTAGCCATTAGAAGGAATAGGAGACCCAATCCAAACAGGAAACAAGAGAATACCGATAGTCCTAAGAAGAGAGGATCGTCAAAATATTTACTCTTATTGAGGAAATATGAATGAAATAATGATAAATAAAATCTGTCAGTTTAGACGCAGACGATAGAAATGTAGATTTGAAGTAGTCATTAGAAGGAATAGGAGACCCAATCCAAACAGGAAACAAGAGAATACCGATAGTCCTAAGAAGAGAGGATCGTCAAAATATTTACTCCTATTGAGGAAATATGAATGAAATAATGATAAATAAAATCTGTCAGTTTAGACGCAGACGTTAGAAATGTAGATTTGAAGTAGCCATTAGAAGGAATAGGTGACCCAATCCAAACAGGAAACAAGAGAATACCGATAGTCCTAAGAGAGGATCGTCAACATATTTACTCCTATTGAGGAAATATGAATGAAATAATGATAAATAAAATCTGTCAGTTTAGACGCAGACGTTAGAAATGTTGATTTGAAGTAGTCATTAGAAGGAATAGGAGACCAAACCAAACAGGAAACAAGAGAATACCGATAGTCCTAAGAAGAGAGGATCGTCAACATATTTACTCCTAGTGAGGAAATATGAATGAAATAATGATAAATAAAATCTGTCAGTTTAGACGCAGACGTTAGAAATGTAGATTTGAAGTAGTCATTAGAAGGAATAGGAGACCCAATCCAAACAGGAAACAAGAGAATACCGATAGTCCTAAGAAGAGAGGATCGTCAACATATTTACTCCTAGTGAGGAAATATGAATGAAATAATGATAAATAAAATCTGTCAGTTTAGACGCAGACGTTAGAAATGTAGATTTGAAGTAGTCATTAGAAGGAATAGGAGACCCAAACCAAACAGGAAACAAGAGAATACCGATAGTCCTAAGAAGAGAGGATCGTCAACATATTTACTCCTAGTGAGGAAATATGAATGAAATAATGATAAATAAAATATGTCAGTTTAGACGCAGACGTTAGAAATGTAGATTTGAAGTAGTCATTAGAAGGAATAGGAGACCCAATCCAAACAGGAAACAAGAGAATACCGATAGTCCTAAGAAGAGAGGATCGTCAACATATTTACTCCTATTGAGGAAATATGAATGAAATAATGATAAATAAAATCTGTCAGTTTAGACGCAGACGTTAGAAATGTTGATTTGAAGTAGTCATTAGAAGGAATAGGAGACCAAACCAAACAGGAAACAAGAGAATACCGATAGTCCTAAGAAGAGAGGATCGTCAACATATTTACTCCTAGTGAGGAAATATGAATGAAATAATGATAAATAAAATCTGTCAGTTTAGACGCAGACGTTAGAAATGTAGATTTGAAGTAGTCATTAGAAGGAATAGGAGACCCAAACCAAACAGGAAACAAGAGAATACCGATAGTCCTAAGAAGAGAGGATCGTCAATATATTTACTCCTAGTGAGGAAATATGAATGAAATAATGATAAATAAAATCTGTCAGTTTAGACGCAGACGTTAGAAATATAGATTTGAAGTAGTCATTAGAAGGAATAGGAGACCCAATCCAAACAGGAAAAAAGAGAATACCGATAGTCCTAAGAAGAGAGGATCGTCAACATATTTACTCCTATTGAGGAAATATGAATGAAATAATGATAAATAAAATTTGTCAGTTTAGACGCAGACGTTAGAAATGTTGATTTGAAGTAGTCATTAGAAGGAATAGGAGACCAAACCCAAACAGGAAACAAGAGAATACCGATAGTCCTAAGAAGAGAGGATCGTCAACATATTTACTCCTAGTGAGGAAATATGAATGAAATAATGATAAATAAAATCTGTCAGTTTAGACGCAGACGTTAGAAATGTAGATTTGAAGTAGTCATTAGAAGGAATAGGAGACCCAAACCAAACAGGAAACAAGAGAATACCGATAGTCCTAAGAAGAGAGGATCGTCAACATATTTACTCCTAGTGAGGAAATATGAATGAAATAATGATAAATAAAATCTGTCAGTTTAGACGCAGACGTTAGAAATGTAGATTTGAAGTAGTCATTAGAAGGAATAGGAGACCCAATCCAAACAGGAAACAAGAGAATACCGATAGTCCTAAGAAGAGAGGATCGTCAACATATTTACTCCTATTGAGGAAATATGAATGAAATAATGATAAATAAAATCTGTCAGTTTAGACGCAGACGTTAGAAATGTTGATTTGAAGTAGTCATTAGAAGGAATAGGAGACCAAACCCAAACAGGAAACAAGAGAATACCGATAGTCCTAAGAAGAGAGGATCGTGAACATATTTACTCCTATTGAGGAAATATGAATGAAATAATGATAAAAAAAATCTGTCAGTTTAGACGCAGACGTTACAAATGTAGATTTGAAGTAGCCATTAGAAGGAATAGGAGACCCAATCCAAACAGGAAACAAGAGAATACCGATAGTCCTAAGAAGAGAGGATCGTCAAAATATTTACTCCTATTGAGGAAATATGAATGAAATAATGATAAATAAAATCTGTCAGTTTAGACGCAGACGTTAGAAATGTAGATTTGAAGTAGCCATTAGAAGGAATAGGTGACCCAATCCAAACAGGAAACAAGAGAATACCGATAGTCCTAAGAGAGGATCGTCAACATATTTACTCCTATTGAGGAAATATGAATGAAATAATGATAAATAAAATCTGTCTGTTTAGACGCAGACGTTAGAAATGTAGATTTGAAGTAGCCATTAGAAGGAATAGGAGACCCAATCCAAACAGGAAACAAGAGAATACCGATAGTCCTAAGAAGAGAGGATCGTCAAAATATTTACTCTTATTGAGGAAATATGAATGAAATAATGATAAATAAAATCTGTCAGTTTAGACGCAGACGATAGAAATGTAGATTTGAAGTAGTCATTAGAAGGAATAGGAGACCCAATCCAAACAGGAAACAAGAGAATACCGATAGTCCTAAGAAGAGAGGATCGTCAAAATATTTACTCCTATTGAGGAAATATGAATGAAATAATGATAAATAAAATCTGTCAGTTTAGACGCAGACGTTAGAAATGTAGATTTGAAGTAGCCATTAGAAGGAATAGGTGACCCAATCCAAACAGGAAACAAGAGAATACCGATAGTCCTAAGAGAGGATCGTCAACATATTTACTCCTATTGAGGAAATATGAATGAAATAATGATAAATAAAATCTGTCTGTTTAGACGCAGACGTTAGAAATGTAGATTTGAAGTAGCCATTAGAAGGAATAGGAGACCCAATCCAAACAGGAAACAAGAGAATACCGATAGTCCTAAGAAGAGAGGATCGTCAAAATATTTACTCTTATTGAGGAAATATGAATGAAATAATGATAAATAAAATCTGTCAGTTTAGACGCAGACGATAGAAATGTAGATTTGAAGTAGTCATTAGAAGGAATAGGAGACCCAATCCAAACAGGAAACAAGAGAATACCGATAGTCCTAAGAAGAGAGGATCGTCAAAATATTTACTCCTATTGAGGAAATATGAATGAAATAATGATAAATAAAATCTGTCAGTTTAGACGCAGACGTTAGAAATGTAGATTTGAAGTAGCCATTAGAAGGAATAGGTGACCCAATCCAAACAGGAAACAAGAGAATACCGATAGTCCTAAGAGAGGATCGTCAACATATTTACTCCTATTGAGGAAATATGAATGAAATAATGATAAATAAAATCTGTCAGTTTAGACGCAGACGTTAGAAATGTAGATTTGAAGTAGCCATTAGAAGGAATAGGAGACCCAATCCAAACAGGAAACAAGAGAATACCGATAGTCCTAAGAAGAGAGGATCGTCAAAATATTTACTCTTATTGAGGAAATATGAATGAAATAATGATAAATAAAATCTGTCAGTTTAGACGCAGACGATAGAAATGTAGATTTGAAGTAGTCATTAGAAGGAATAGGAGACCCAATCCAAACAGGAAACAAGAGAATACCGATAGTCCTAAGAAGAGAGGATCGTCAAAATATTTACTCCTATTGAGGAAATATGAATGAAATAATGATAAATAAAATCTGTCAGTTTAGACGCAGACGTTAGAAATGTAGATTTGAAGTAGCCATTAGAAGGAATAGGTGACCCAATCCAAACAGGAAACAAGAGAATACCGATAGTCCTAAGAGAGGATCGTCAACATATTTACTCCTATTGAGGAAATATGAATGAAATAATGATAAATAAAATCTGTCTGTTTAGACGCAGACATGAGAAATGTAGATTTGAAGTAGCCATTAGAAGGAATAGGTGACCCAATCCAAACAGGAAACAAGAGAATACCGATAGTCCTAAGAAGAGAGGATCGTCAAAATATTTACTCTTATTGAGGAAATATGAATGAAATAATGATAAATAAAATCTGTCAGTTTAGACGCAGACGATAGAAATGTAGATTTGAAGTAGTCATTAGAAGGAATAGGAGACCCAATCCAAACAGGAAACAAGAGAATACCGATAGTCCTAAGAAGAGAGGATCGTCAAAATATTTACTCCTATTGAGGAAATATGAATGAAATAATGATAAATAAAATCTGTCAGTTTAGACGCAGACGTTAGAAATGTAGATTTGAAGTAGCCATTAGAAGGAATAGGTGACCCAATCCAAACAGGAAACAAGAGAATACCGATAGTCCTAAGAGATGATCGTCAACATATTTACTCCTATTGAGGAAATATGAATGAAATAATGATAAATAAAATCTGTCAGTTTAGACGCAGACGATAGAAATGTAGATTTGAAGTAGCAATTAGAAGGAATAGGAGACCCAATCCAAACAGGAAACAAGAGAATACCGATAGTCCTAAGAAGAGAGGATCGTCAAAATATTTACTCCTATTGAGGAAATATGAATGAAATAATGATAAATAAAATCTGTCAGTTTAGACGCAGACGTTAGAAATGTAGATTTGAAGTAGCCATTAGAAGGAATAGGTGACCCAATCCAAACAGGAAACAAGAGAATACCGATAGTCCTAAGAGAGGATCGTCAACATATTTACTCCTATTGAGGAAATATGAATGAAATAATGATAAATAAAATCTGTCTGTTTAGACGCAGACGTTAGAAATGTAGATTTGAAGTAGCCATTAGAAGGAATAGGAGACCCAATCCAAACAGGAAACAAGAGAATACCGATAGTCCTAAGAAGAGAGGATCGTCAAAATATTTACTCTTATTGAGGAAATATGAATGAAATAATGATAAATAAAATCTGTCAGTTTAGACGCAGACGATAGAAATGTAGATTTGAAGTAGTCATTAGAAGGATTAGGAGAGCCAATCCAAACAGGAAACAAGAGAATACCGATAGTCCTAAGAAGAGAGGATCGTCAAAATATTTACTCCTATTGAGGAAATATGAATGAAATAATGATAAATAAAATCTGTCAGTTTAGACGCAGACGTTAGAAATGTAGATTTGAAGTAGCCATTAGAAGGAATAGGAGACCCAATCCAAACAGGAAACAAAAGAATACCGATAGTCCTAAGAGAGGATCGTCAACATATTTACTCCTATTGAGGAAATATGAATGAAATAATGATAAATAAAATCTGTCTGTTTAGACGCAGACGTTAGAAATGTAGATTTGAAGTAGCCATTAGAAGGAATAGGAGACCCAATCCAAACAGGAAACAAGAGAATACCGATAGTCCTAAGAAGAGAGGATCGTCAAAATATTTACTCTTATTGAGGAAATATGAATGAAATAATGATAAATAAAATCTGTCAGTTTAGACGCAGACGTTAGAAATGTAGATTTGAAGTAGTCATTAGAAGGATTAGGAGAGCCAATCCAAACAGGAAACAAGAGAATACCGATAGTCCTAAGAAGAGAGGATCGTCAACATATTTACTCTTATTGAGGAAATATGAATGAAATAATGATAAATAAAATCTGTCAGTTTAGACGCAGACGTTAGAAATGTAGATTTGAAGTAGCCATTAGAAGGAATAGGAGACCCAATCCAAACAGGAAACAAGAGAATACCGATAGTCCTAAGAAGAGAGGATCGTCAAAATATTTACTCTTATTGAGGAAATATGAATGAAATAATGATAAATAAAATCTGGCAGTTTAGACGCAGACGATAGAAATGTAGATTTGAAGTAGCCATTAGAAGGAATAGGAGACCCAATCCAAACAGGAAACAAGAGAATACCGATAGTCCTAAGAAGAGAGGATCGTCAAAATATTTACTCTTATTGAGGAAATATGAATGAAATAATGATAAATAAAATCTGTCAGTTTAGACGCAGACGATAGAAATGTAGATTTGAAGTAGTCATTAGAAGGATTAGGAGACCCAATCCAAACAGGAAACAAGAGAATACCGATAGTCCTAAGAAGAGAGGATCGTCAACATATTTACTCCTAGTGAGGAAATATGAATGAAATAATGAGAAATAAAATCTGTCAGTTTAGACGCAGACGTTAGAAATGTAGATTTGAAGTAGTCATTAGAAGGATTAGGAGAGCCAATCCAAACAGGAAACAAGAGAATACCGATAGTCCTAAGAAGAGAGGATCGTCAACATATTTACTCCTATTGAGGAAATATGAATGAAATAATGAGAAATAAAATCTGTCAGTTTAGACGCAGACGATAGAAATGTAGATTTGAAGTAGCAATTAGAAGGGATAGGAGACCCAAACCAAACAGGAAACAAGAGAATACCGATAGTCCTAAGAAGAGAGGATCGTCAACATATTTACTCCTAGTGAGGAAATATGAATGAAATAATGAGAAATAAAATCTGTCAGTTTAGACGCAGACGATAGAAATGTAGATTTGAAGTAGCAATTAGAAGGAATAGGAGACCCAAACCAAACAGGAAACAAGAGAATACCGATAGTCCTAAGAAGAGAGGATCGTCAACATATTTACTCCTAGTGAGGAAATATGAATGAAATAATGAGAAATAAAATCTGTCAGTTTAGACGCAGACGATAGAAATGTAGATTTGAAGTAGTCATTAGAAGGAATAGGAGACCCAAACCAAACAGGAAACAAGAGAATACCGATAGTCCTAAGAAGAGAGGATCGTCAACATATTTACTCCTAGTGAGGAAATATGAATGAAATAATGAGAAATAAAATCTGTCAGTTTAGACGCAGACGTTAGAAATGTAGATTTGAAGTAGTCATTAGAAGGAATAGGAGACCCAATCCAAACAGGAAACAAGAGAATACCGATAGTCCTAAGAAGAGAGGATCGTCAACATATTTACTCCTATTGAGGAAATATGAATGAAATAATGAGAAATAAAATCTGTCAGTTTAGACGCAGACGATAGAAATGTAGATTTGAAGTAGCAATTAGAAGGGATAGGAGACCCAATCCAAACAGGAAACAAGAGAATACCGATAGTCCTAAGAAGAGAGGATCGTCAACATATTTACTCCTATTGAGGAAATATGAATGAAATAATGAGAAATAAAATCTGTCAGTTTAGACGCAGACGATAGAAATGTAGATTTGAAGTAGCAATTAGAAGGGATAGGAGACCCAATCCAAACAGGAAACAAGAGAATACCGATAGTCCTAAGAAGAGAGGATCGTCAACATATTTACTCCTATTGAGGAAATATGAATGAAATAATGAGAAATAAAATCTGTCAGTTTAGACGCAGACGATAGAAATGTAGATTTGAAGTAGCAATTAGAAGGGATAGGAGACCCAAACCAAACAGGAAACAAGAGAATACCGATAGTCCTAAGAAGAGAGGATCGTCAACATATTTACTCCTAGTGAGGAAATATGAATGAAATAATGAGAAATAAAATCTGTCAGTTTAGACGCAGACGATAGAAATGTAGATTTGAAGTAGCAATTAGAAGGGATAGGAGACCCAATCCAAACAGGAAACAAGAGAATACCGATAGTCCTAAGAAGAGAGGATCGTCAACATATTTACTCCTATTGAGGAAATATGAATGAAATAATGAGAAATAAAATCTGTCAGTTTAGACGCAGACGATAGAAATGTAGATTTGAAGTAGCAATTAGAAGGGATAGGAGACCCAATCCAAACAGGAAACAAGAGAATACCGATAGTCCTAAGAAGAGAGGATCGTCAACATATTTACTCCTATTGAGGAAATATGAATGAAATAATGATAAAAAAAATCTGTCAGTTTAGACGCAGACGTTACAAATGTAGATTTGAAGTAGCCATTAGAAGGAATAGGAGACCCAATCCAAACAGGAAACAAGAGAATACCGATAGTCCTAAGAAGAGAGGATCGTCAACATATTTACTCCTATTGAGGAAATATGAATGAAATAATGAGAAATAAAATCTGTCAGTTTAGACGCAGACGATAGAAATGTAGATTTGAAGTAGCAATTAGAAGGGATAGGAGACCCAAACCAAACAGGAAACAAGAGAATACCGATAGTCCTAAGAAGAGAGGATCGTCAACATATTTACTCCTATTGAGGAAATATGAATGAAATAATGAGAAATAAAATCTGTCAGTTTAGACGCAGACGTTAGAAATGTAGATTTGAAGTAGCCATGAGAAGGAATAGGAGACCAAACCCAAACAGGAAACAAGAGAATACCGATAGTCCTAAGAAGAGAGGATCGTCAACATATTTACTCCTATTGAGGAAATATGAATGAAATAATGAGAAATAAAATCTGTCAGTTTAGACGCAGACGATAGAAATGTAGATTTGAAGTAGTCATTAGAAGGAATAGGAGACCCAATCCAAACAGGAAACAAGAGAATACCGATAGTCCTAAGAAGAGAGGATCGTCAACATATTTACTCCTATTGAGGAAATATGAATGAAATAATGAGAAATAAAATCTGTCAGTTTAGACGCAGACGATAGAAATGTAGATTTGAAGTAGCAATTAGAAGGGATAGGAGACCCAAACCAAACAGGAAACAAGAGAATACCGATAGTCCTAAGAAGAGAGGATCGTCAACATATTTACTCCTAGTGAGGAAATATGAATGAAATAATGATAAATAAAATCTGTCAGTTTAGACGCAGACGTTAGAAATGTAGATTTGAAGTAGTCATTAGAAGGAATAGGAGACCCAATCCAAACAGGAAACAAGAGAATACCGATAGTCCTAAGAAGAGAGGATCGTCAACATATTTACTCCTATTGAGGAAATATGAATGAAATAATGAGAAATAAAATCTGTCAGTTTAGACGCAGACGATAGAAATGTAGATTTGAAGTAGCAATTAGAAGGGATAGGAGACCCAATCCAAACAGGAAACAAGAGAATACCGATAGTCCTAAGAAGAGAGGATCGTCAACATATTTACTCCTAGTGAGGAAATATGAATGAAATAATGATAAATAAAATCTGTCAGTTTAGACGCAGACGTTAGAAATGTAGATTTGAAGTAGTCATTAGAAGGAATAGGAGACCCAATCCAAACAGGAAACAAAAGAATACCGATAGTCCTAAGAAGAGAGGATCGTCAAAATATTTACTCCTATTGAGGAAATATGAATGAAATAATGATAAATAAAATCTGTCAGTTTAGACGCAGACGTTAGAAATGTAGATTTGAAGTAGCCATTAGAAGGAATAGGAGACCCAATCCAAACAGGAAACAAGAGAATACCGATAGTCCTAAGAAGGGAGGATCGTCAACATATTTACTCCTATTGAGTAAATATGAATGAAATAATGATAAATAAAATCTGTCAGTTTAGACGCAGACGTTAGAAATGTAGAATTGAAGCAGCCATTAGAAGGAATAGGTGACCCAATCCAAACAGGAAACAAGAGAATACCGATAGTCCTAAGAAGAGAGGATCGTCAACATATTTACTCCTAGTGAGGAAATATGAATGAAATAATGATAAATAAAATCTGTCAGTTTAGACGCAGACGTTAGAAATGTAGATTTGAAGTAGTCATTAGAAGGAATAGGAGACCCAAACCAAACAGGAAACAAGAGAATACCGATAGTCCTAAGAAGAGAGGATCGTCAACATATTTACTCCTAGTGAGGAAATATGAATGAAATAATGATAAATAAAATCTGTCAGTTTAGACGCAGACGTTAGAAATGTAGATTTGAAGTAGTCATTAGAAGGAATAGGAGACCCAATCCAAACAGGAAACAAGAGAATACCGATAGTCCTAAGAAGAGAGGATCGTCAACATATTTACTCCTATTGAGGAAATATGAATGAAATAATGATAAATAAAATCTGTCAGTTTAGACGCAGACGTTAGAAATGTTGATTTGAAGTAGTCATTAGAAGGAATAGGAGACCAAACCAAACAGGAAACAAGAGAATACCGATAGTCCTAAGAAGAGAGGATCGTCAACATATTTACTCCTAGTGAGGAAATATGAATGAAATAATGATAAATAAAATCTGTCAGTTTAGACGCAGACGTTAGAAATGTAGATTTGAAGTAGTCATTAGAAGGAATAGGAGACCCAAACCAAACTGGAAACAAGAGAATACCGATAGTCCTAAGAAGAGAGGATCGTCAACATATTTACTCCTAGTGAGGAAATATGAATGAAATAATGATAAATAAAATCTGTCAGTTTAGACGCAGACGTTAGAAATGTAGATTTGAAGTAGTCATTAGAAGGAATAGGAGACCCAATCCAAACAGGAAACAAGAGAATACCGATAGTCCTAAGAAGAGAGGATCGTCAACATATTTACTCCTATTGAGGAAATATGAATGAAATAATGATAAATAAAATCTGTCAGTTTAGACGCAGACGTTAGAAATGTTGATTTGAAGTAGTCATTAGAAGGAATAGGAGACCAAACCCAAACAGGAAACAAGAGAATACCGATAGTCCTAAGAAGAGAGGATCGTCAACATATTTACTCCTATTGAGGAAATATGAATGAAATAATGAGAAATAAAATCTGTCAGTTTAGACGCAGACGTTAGAAATGTAGATTTGAAGTAGTCATTAGAAGGAATAGGAGACCAAACCCAAACAGGAAACAAGAGAATACCGATAGTCCTAAGAAGAGAGGATCGTGAACATATTTACTCCTATTGAGGAAATATGAATGAAATAATGATCAAAAAAATCTGTCAGTTTAGACGCAGACGTTAGAAATATAGATTTGAAGTAGTCATTAGAAGGAATAGGAGACCCAATCCAAACAGGAAACAAGAGAATACCGATAGTCCTAAGAAGAGAGGATCGTCAACATATTTACTCCTAGTGAGGAAATATGAATGAAATAATGATAAATAAAATCTGTCAGTTTAGACGCAGACGTTAGAAATATAGATTTGAAGTAGTCATTAGAAGGAATAGGAGACCCAAACCAAACAGGAAACAAGAGAATACCGATAGTCCTAAGAAGAGAGGATCGTCAACATATTTACTCCTAGTGAGGAAATATGAATGAAATAATGATAAATAAAATCTGTCAGTTTAGACGCAGACGTTAGAAATATAGATTTGAAGTAGTCATTAGAAGGAATAGGAGACCCAAACCAAACAGGAAACAAGAGAATACCGATAGTCCTAAGAAGAGAGGATCGTCAACATATTTACTCCTAGTGAAGAAATATGAATGAAATAATGATAAATAAAATCTGTCAGTTTAGACGCAGACGTTAGAAATGTAGATTTGAAGTAGTCATTAGAAGGAATAGGAGACCCAATCCAAACAGGAAACAAGAGAATACCGATAGTCCTAAGAAGAGAGGATCGTGAACATATTTACTCCTATTGAGGAAATATGAATGAAATAATGATAAAAAAAATCTGTCAGTTTAGACGCAGACGTTACAAATGTAGATTTGAAGTAGCCATTAGAAGGAATAGGAGACCCAATCCAAACAGGAAACAAGAGAATACCGATAGTCCTAAGAAGAGAGGATCGTCAAAATATTTACTCCTATTGAGGAAATATGAATGAAATAATGATAAATAAAATCTGTCAGTTTACACGCAGACGTTAGAAATGTAGATTTGAAGTAGCCATTAGAAGGAATAGGTGACCCAATCCAAACAGGAAACAAGAGAATACCGATAGTCCTAAGAGAGGATCGTCAACATATTTACTCCTATTGAGGAAATATGAATGAAATAATGATAAATAAAATCTGTCTGTTTAGACGCAGACGTTAGAAATGTAGATTTGAAGTAGCCATTAGAAGGAATAGGAGACCCAATCCAAACAGGAAACAAGAGAATACCGATAGTCCTAAGAATAGAGGATCGTCAAAATATTTACTCTTATTGAGGAAATATGAATGAAATAAAGATAAATAAAATCTGTCAGTTTAGACGCAGACGATAGAAATGTAGATTTGAAGTAGTCATTAGAAGGAATAGGAGACCCAATCCAAACAGGAAACAAGAGAATACCGATAGTCCTAAGAAGAGAGGATCGTCAAAATATTTACTCCTATTGAGGAAATATGAATGAAATAATGATAAATAAAATCTGTCAGTTTAGACGCAGACGTTAGAAATGTAGATTTGAAGTAGCCATTAGAAGGAATAGGTGACCCAATCCAAACAGGAAACAAGAGAATACCGATAGTCCTAAGAGAGGATCGTCAACATATTTACTCCTATTGAGGAAATATGAATGAAATAATGATAAATAAAATCTGTCTGTTTAGACGCAGACGTTAGAAATGTAGATTTGAAGTAGCCATTAGAAGGAATAGGAGACCCAATCCAAACAGGAAACAAGAGAATACCGATAGTCCTAAGAAGAGAGGATCGTCAAAATATTTACTCTTATTGAGGAAATATGAATGAAATAATGATAAATAAAATCTGTCAGTTTAGACGCAGACGATAGAAATGTAGATTTGAAGTAGTCATTAGAAGGAATAGGAGACCCAATCCAAACAGGAAACAAGAGAATACCGATAGTCCTAAGAAGAGAGGATCGTCAAAATATTTACTCCTATTGAGGAAATATGAATGAAATAATGATAAATAAAATCTGTCAGTTTAGACGCAGACGTTAGAAATGTAGATTTGAAGTAGCCATTAGAAGGAATAGGTGACCCAATCCAAACAGGAAACAAGAGAATACCGATAGTCCTAAGAGAGGATCGTCAACATATTTACTCCTATTGAGGAAATATGAATGAAATAATGATAAATAAAATCTGTCAGTTTAGACGCAGACGTTAGAAATGTAGATTTGAAGTAGCCATTAGAAGGAATAGGAGACCCAATCCAAACAGGAAACAAGAGAATACCGATAGTCCTAAGAAGAGAGGATCGTCAAAATATTTACTCTTATTGAGGAAATATGAATGAAATAATGATAAATAAAATCTGTCAGTTTAGACGCAGACGATAGAAATGTAGATTTGAAGTAGTCATTAGAAGGAATAGGAGACCCAATCCAAACAGGAAACAAGAGAATACCGATAGTCCTAAGAAGAGAGGATCGTCAAAATATTTACTCCTATTGAGGAAATATGAATGAAATAATGATAAATAAAATCTGTCAGTTTAGACGCAGACGTTAGAAATGTAGATTTGAAGTAGCCATTAGAAGGAATAGGTGACCCAATCCAAACAGGAAACAAGAGAATACCGATAGTCCTAAGAGAGGATCGTCAACATATTTACTCCTATTGAGGAAATATGAATGAAATAATGATAAATAAAATCTGTCTGTTTAGACGCAGACGTTAGAAATGTAGATTTGAAGTAGCCATTAGAAGGAATAGGTGACCCAATCCAAACAGGAAACAAGAGAATACCGATAGTCCTAAGAAGAGAGGATCGTCAAAATATTTACTCTTATTGAGGAAATATGAATGAAATAATGATAAATAAAATCTGTCAGTTTAGACGCAGACGATAGAAATGTAGATTTGAAGTAGTCATTAGAAGGAATAGGAGACCCAATCCAAACAGGAAACATGAGAATACCGATAGTCCTAAGAAGAGAGGATCGTCAAAATATTTACTCCTATTGAGGAAATATGAATGAAATAATGATAAATAAAATCTGTCAGTTTAGACGCAGACGTTAGAAATGTAGATTTGAAGTAGCCATTAGAAGGAATAGGTGACCCAATCCAAACAGGAAACAAGAGAATACCGATAGTCCTAAGAGAGGATCGTCAACATATTTACTACTATTGAGGAAATATGAATGAAATAATGATAAATAAAATCTGTCAGTTTAGACGCAGACGATAGAAATGTAGATTTGAAGTAGCAATTAGAAGGAATAGGAGACCCAATCCAAACAGGAAACAAGAGAATACCGATAGTCCTAAGAAGAGAGGATCGTCAAAATATTTACTCCTATTGAGGAAATATGAATGAAATAATGATAAATAAAATCTGTCAGTTTAGACGCAGACGTTAGAAATGTAGATTTGAAGTAGCCATTAGAAGGAATAGGTGACCCAATCCAAACAGGAAACAAGAGAATACCGATAGTCCTAAGAGAGGATCGTCAACATATTTACTCCTATTGAGGAAATATGAATGAAATAATGATAAATAAAATCTGTCTGTTTAGACGCAGACGTTAGAAATGTAGATTTGAAGTAGCCATTAGAAGGAATAGGAGACCCAATCCAAACAGGAAACAAGAGAATACCGATAGTCCTAAGAAGAGAGGATCGTCAAAATATTTACTCTTATTGAGGAAATATGAATGAAATAATGATAAATAAAATCTGTCAGTTTAGACGCAGACGATAGAAATGTAGATTTGAAGTAGTCATTAGAAGGATTAGGAGAGCCAATCCAAACAGGAAACAAGAGAATACCGATAGTCCTAAGAAGAGAGGATCGTCAAAATATTTACTCCTATTGAGGAAATATGAATGAAATAATGATAAATAAAATCTGTCAGTTTAGACGCAGACGTTAGAAATGTAGATTTGAAGTAGCCATTAGAAGGAATAGGAGACCCAATCCAAACAGGAAACAAAAGAATACCGATAGTCCTAAGAGAGGATCGTCAACATATTTACTCCTATTGAGGAAATATGAATGAAATAATGATAAATAAAATCTGTCTGTTTAGACGCAGACGTTAGAAATGTAGATTTGAAGTAGCCATTAGAAGGAATAGGAGACCCAATCCAAACAGGAAACAAGAGAATACCGATAGTCCTAAGAAGAGAGGATCGTCAAAATATTTACTCTTATTGAGGAAATATGAATGAAATAATGATAAATAAAATCTGTCAGTTTAGACGCAGACGTTAGAAATGTAGATTTGAAGTAGTCAATAGAAGGATTAGGAGAGCCAATCCAAACAGGAAACAAGAGAATACCGATAGTCCTAAGAAGAGAGGATCGTCAACATATTTACTCTTATTGAGGAAATATGAATGAAATAATGATAAATAAAATCTGTCAGTTTAGACGCAGACGTTAGAAATGTAGATTTGAAGTAGCCATTAGAAGGAATAGGAGACCCAATCCAAACAGGAAACAAGAGAATACCGATAGTCCTAAGAAGAGAGGATCGTCAACATATTTACTCCTATTCAGGAAATATGAATGAAATAATGATAAATAAAATCTGTCAGTTTAGACGCAGACGTTAGAAATGTAGATTTGAAGTAGCCATTAGAAGGATTAGGAGACCCAATCCAAACAGGAAACAAGAGAATACCGATAGTCCTAAGAAGAGAGGATCGTCCACATATTTACTCCTATTGAGGAAATATGAATGAAATAATGATAAATAAAATCTGTCTGTTTAGACGCAGACGTTAGAAATGTAGATTTGAAGTAGCCATTAGAAGGAATAGGAGACCCAATCCAAACAGGAAACAAGAGAATACCGATAGTCCTAAGAAGAGAGGATCGTCAAAATATTTACTCTTATTGAGGAAATATGAATGAAATAATGATAAATAAAATCTGTCAGTTTAGACGCAGACGTTAGAAATGTAGATTTGAAGTAGTCATTAGAAGGATTAGGAGAGCCAATCCAAACAGGAAACAAGAGAATACCGATAGTCCTAAGAAGAGACGATCGTCAACATATTTAATCCTATTGAGGAAATATGAATGAAATAATGATAAATAAAATCTGTCAGTTTAGACGCAGACGTTAGAAATGTTGATTTGAAGTAGTCATTAGAAGGAATAGGAGACCCAACCCAAACAGGAAACAAGAGAATACCGATAGTCCTAAGAAGAGAGGATCGTCCACATATTTACTCCTATTGAGGAAATATGAATGAAATAATGATAAATAAAATCTGTCAGTTTAGACGCAGACGTTAGAAATGTAGATTTGAAGTAGCCATTAGAAGGAATAGGAGACCCAATCCAAACAGGAAACAAGAGAATACCGATAGTCCTAAGAAGAGAGGATCGTCAACATATTTACTCCTAGTGAGGAAATATGAATGAAATAATGATAAATAAAATCTGTCAGTTTAGACGCAGAGGTTAGATATGTAGATTTGAAGTAGTCATTAGAAGGAATAGGAGACCCAACCCAAACAGGAAACAAGAGTATACCGATAGTCCTAAGAAGAGAGGATCGTCCACATATTTACTCCTATTGAGGAAATATGAATGAAATAATGATAAATAAAATCTGTCAGTTTAGACGCTGACGTTAGAAATGTAGATTTGAAGTAGCCATTAGAAGGAATAGGTGACCCAATCCAAACAGGAAACAAGAGAATACCGATAGTCCTAAGAAAAGAGGATCGTCATCATATTTACTCCTATTGAGGAAATATGAATGAAATAATGATAAATAAAATCTGTCAGTTTAGACGCAGACGTTAGAAATGTAGATTTGAAGTAGCCATTAGAAGGAATAGGAGACCCAATCCAAACAGGAAACAAGGGAATACCGATAGTCCTAAGAAGAGAGGATCGTCAACATATTTACTCCTAGTGAGGAAATATGAATGAAATAATGATAAATAAAATCTGTCAGTTTAGACGCAGACGTTAGAAATGTAGATTTGAAGTAGTCATTAGAAGGAATAGGAGACCCAAACCAAACAGGAAACAAGAGAATACCGATAGTCCTAAGAAGAGAGGCTCGTCCACATATTTACTCCTAATGAGGAAATATGAATGAAATAATGATAAATAAAATCTGTCAGTTTAGACGCAGACGTTAGAAATGTAGATTTGAAGTAGCCATTAGCAGGAATAGGTGACCCAATCCAAACAGGAAACAAGAGAATACCGATAGTCCTAAGAAGAGAGGATCGTGAACATATTTACTCCTATTGAGGAAATATGAATGAAATAATGATAAAAAAAATCTGTCAGTTTAGACGCAGACGTTACAAATGTAGATTTGAAGTAGCCATTAGAAGGAATAGGAGACCCAATCCAAACAGGAAACAAGAGAATACCGATAGTCCTAAGAAGAGAGGATCGTCAACATATTTACTCCTATTGAGGAAATATGAATGAAATAATGATAAATAAAATCTGTCAGTTTAGACGCAGACGTTAGAAATGTAGATTTGAAGTAGTCATTAGAAGGAATAGGAGACCAAACCCAAACAGGAAACAAGAGAATACCGATAGTCCTAAGAAGAGAGGATCGTCAACATATTTACTCCTAGTGAGGAAATATGAATGAAATAATGAGAAATAAAATCTGTCAGTTTAGACGCAGACGTTAGAAATGTTGATTTGAAGTAGTCATTAGAAGGAATAGGAGACCAAACCCAAACAGGAAACAAGAGAATACCGATAGTCCTAAGAAGAGAGGATCGTCAACATATTTACTCCTATTGAGGAAATATGAATGAAATAATGATAAATAAAATCTGTCAGTTTAGACGCAGACGTTAGAAATGTAGATTTGAAGTAGTCATTAGAAGGATTAGGAGACCAAACCCAAACAGGAAACAAGAGAATACCGATAGTCCTAAGAAGAGAGGATCGTCAACATATTTACTCCTATTGAGGAAATATGAATGAAATAATGATAAATAAAATCTGTCAGTTTAGACGCAGACGTTAGAAATGTAGATTTGAAGTAGTCATTAGAAGGAATAGGAGACCCAAACCAAACTGGAAACAAGAGAATACCGATAGTCCTAAGAAGAGAGGATCGTCAACATATTTACTCCTAGTGAGGAAATATGAATGAAATAATGATAAATAAAATCTGTCAGTTTAGACGCAGACGTTAGAAATGTAGATTTGAAGTAGTCATTAGAAGGAATAGGAGACCAAACCCAAACAGGAAACAAGAGAATACCGATAGTCCTAAGAAGAGAGGATCGTCAACATATTTACTCCTATTGAGGAAATATGAATGAAATAATGATAAATAAAATCTGTCAGTTTAGACGCAGACGTTAGAAATGTAGATTTGAAGTAGTCATTAGAAGGAATAGGAGACCAAACCCAAACAGGAAACAAGAGAATACCGATAGTCCTAAGAAGAGAGGATCGTCAACATATTTACTCCTATTGAGGAAATATGAATGAAATAATGATAAATTAAATCTGTCAGTTTAGACGCAGACGTTAGAAATGTAGATTTGAAGTAGTCATTAGAAGGAATAGGAGACCCAAACCAAACTGGAAACAAGAGAATACCGATAGTCCTAAGAAGAGAGGATCGTCAACATATTTACTCCTATTGAGGAAATATGAATGAAATAATGATAAATAAATTCTGTCAGTTTAGACGCAGACGTTAGAAATGTAGATTTGAAGTAGTCATTAGAAGGAATAGGAGACCAAACCCAAACAGGAAACAAGAGAATACCGATAGTCCTAAGAAGAGAGGATCGTCAACATATTTACTCCTATTGAGGAAATATGAATGAAATAATGATAAATAAAATCTGTCAGTTTAGACGCAGACGTTAGAAATGTAGATTTGAAGTAGTCATTAGAAGGAATAGGAGACCCAAACCAAACTGGAAACAAGAGAATACCGATAGTCCTAAGAAGAGAGGATCGTCAACATATTTACTCCTAGTGAGGAAATATGAATGAAATAATGATAAATAAAATCTGTCAGTTTAGACGCAGACGTTAGAAATGTAGATTTGAAGTAGTCATTAGAAGGAATAGGAGACCCAATCCAAACAGGAAACAAGAGAATACCGATAGTCCTAAGAAGAGAGGATCGTCAACATATTTACTCCTATTGAGGAAATATGAATGAAATAATGAGAAATAAAATCTGTCAGTTTAGACGCAGACGTTAGAAATGTAGATTTGAAGTAGTCATTAGAAGGAATAGGAGACCAAACCCAAACAGGAAACAAGAGAATACCGATAGTCCTAAGAAGAGAGGATCGTCAACATATTTACTCCTAGTGAGGAAATATGAATGAAATAATGATAAATAAAATCTGTCAGTTTAGACGCAGACGTTAGAAATGTAGATTTGAAGTAGTCATTAGAAGGAATAGGAGACCAAACCCAAACAGGAAACAAGAGAATACCGATAGTCCTAAGAAGAGAGGATCGTCAACATATTTACTCCTAGTGAGGAAATATGAATGAAATAATGATAAATAAAATCTGTCAGTTTAGACGCAGACGTTAGAAATGTAGATTTGAAGTAGTCATTAGAAGGAATAGGAGACCCAATCCAAACAGGAAACAAGAGAATACCGATAGTCCTAAGAAGAGAGGATCGTCAACATATTTACTCCTATTGAGGAAATATGAATGAAATAATGAGAAATAAAATCTGTCAGTTTAGACGCAGACGTTAGAAATGTAGATTTGAAGTAGTCATTAGAAGGAATAGGAGACCAAACCCAAACAGGAAACAAGAGAATACCGATAGTCCTAAGAAGAGAGGATCGTCAACATATTTACTCCTAGTGAGGAAATATGAATGAAATAATGATAAATAAAATCTGTCAGTTTAGACGCAGACGTTAGAAATGTAGATTTGAAGTAGTCATTAGAAGGAATAGGAGACCCAATCCAAACAGGAAACAAGAGAATACCGATAGTCCTAAGAAGAGAGGATCGTCAACATATTTACTCCTATTGAGGAAATATGAATGAAATAATGAGAAATAAAATCTGTCAGTTTAGACGCAGACGTTAGAAATGTAGATTTGAAGTAGTCATTAGAAGGAATAGGAGACCAAACCCAAACAGGAAACAAGAGAATACCGATAGTCCTAAGAAGAGAGGATCGTCAACATATTTACTCCTAGTGAGGAAATATGAATGAAATAATGATAAATAAAATCTGTCAGTTTAGACGCAGACGTTAGAAATGTAGATTTGAAGTAGTCATTAGAAGGAATAGGAGACCCAATCCAAACAGGAAACAAGAGAATACCGATAGTCCTAAGAAGAGAGGATCGTCAACATATTTACTCCTATTGAGGAAATATGAATGAAATAATGAGAAATAAAATCTGTCAGTTTAGACGCAGACGTTAGAAATGTAGATTTGAAGTAGTCATTAGAAGGAATAGGAGACCAAACCCAAACAGGAAACAAGAGAATACCGATAGTCCTAAGAAGAGAGGATCGTCAACATATTTACTCCTAGTGAGGAAATATGAATGAAATAATGATAAATAAAATCTGTCAGTTTAGACGCAGACGTTAGAAATGTAGATTTGAAGTAGTCATTAGAAGGAATAGGAGACCCAATCCAAACAGGAAACAAGAGAATACCGATAGTCCTAAGAAGAGAGGATCGTCAACATATTTACTCCTAGTGAGGAAATATGAATGAAATAATGAGAAATAAAATCTGTCAGTTTAGACGCAGACGTTAGAAATGTAGATTTGAAGTAGTCATTAGAAGGAATAGGAGACCCAATCCAAACAGGAAACAAGAGAATACCGATAGTCCTAAGAAGAGAGGATCGTCAACATATTTACTCCTAGTGAGGAAATATGAATGAAATAATGATAAATAAAATCTGTCAGTTTAGACGCAGACGTTAGAAATGTAGATTTGAAGTAGTCATTAGAAGGAATAGGAGACCCAATCCAAACAGGAAACAAGAGAATACCGATAGTCCTAAGAAGAGAGGATCGTCAACATATTTACTCCTAGTGAGGAAATATGAATGAAATAATGAGAAATAAAATCTGTCAGTTTAGACGCAGACGTTAGAAATGTAGATTTGAAGTAGTCATTAGAAGGAATAGGAGACCCAATCCAAACAGGAAACAAGAGAATACCGATAGTCCTAAGAAGAGAGGATCGTCAACATATTTACTCCTAGTGAGGAAATATGAATGAAATAATGAGAAATAAAATCTGTCAGTTTAGACGCAGACGTTAGAAATGTAGATTTGAAGTAGTCATTAGAAGGAATAGGAGACCCAATCCAAACAGGAAACAAGAGAATACCGATAGTCCTAAGAAGAGAGGATCGTCAACATATTTACTCCTAGTGAGGAAATATGAATGAAATAATGATAAATAAAATCTGTCAGTTTAGACGCAGACGTTAGAAATGTAGATTTGAAGTAGTCATTAGAAGGAATAGGAGACCCAATCCAAACAGGAAACAAGAGAATACCGATAGTCCTAAGAAGAGAGGATCGTCAACATATTTACTCCTAGTGAGGAAATATGAATGAAATAATGATAAATAAAATCTGTCAGTTTAGACGCAGACGTTAGAAATGTAGATTTCAAGTAGTCATTAGAAGGAATAGGAGACCCAATCCAAACAGGAAACAAGAGAATACCGATAGTCCTAAGAAGAGAGGATCGTCAACATATTTACTCCTATTGAGGAAATATGAATGAAATAATGAGAAATAAAATCTGTCAGTTTAGACGCAGACGATAGAAATGTAGATTTGAAGTAGCAATTAGAAGGGATAGGAGACCAAACCCAAACAGGAAACAAGAGAATACCGATAGTCCTAAGAAGAGAGGATCGTCAACATATTTACTCCTAGTGAGGAAATATGAATGAAATAATGATAAATAAAATCTGTCAGTTTAGACGCAGACGTTAGAAATGTAGATTTGAAGTAGTCATTAGAAGGAATAGGAGACCCAATCCAAACAGGAAACAAGAGAATACCGATAGTCCTAAGAAGAGAGGATCGTCAACATATTTACTCCTAGTGAGGAAATATGAATGAAATAATGATAAATAAAATCTGTCAGTTTAGACGCAGACGATAGAAATGTAGATTTGAAGTAGCAATTAGAAGGGATAGGAGACCAAACCCAAACAGGAAACAAGAGAATACCGATAGTCCTAAGAAGAGAGGATCGTCAACATATTTACTCCTAGTGAGGAAATATGAATGAAATAATGATAAATAAAATCTGTCAGTTTAGACGCAGACGTTAGAAATGTAGATTTGAAGTAGTCATTAGAAGGAATAGGAGACCCAATCCAAACAGGAAACAAGAGAATACCGATAGTCCTAAGAAGAGAGGATCGTCAACATATTTACTCCTATTGAGGAAATATGAATGAAATAATGAGAAATAAAATCTGTCAGTTTAGACGCAGACGATAGAAATGTAGATTTGAAGTAGCAATTAGAAGGGATAGGAGACCCAATCCAAACAGGAAACAAGAGAATACCGATAGTCCTAAGAAGAGAGGATCGTCAACATATTTAATCCTAGTGAGGAAATATGAATGAAATAATGATAAATAAAATCTGTCAGTTTAGACGCAGACGTTAGAAATGTAGATTTGAAGTAGTCATTAGAAGGAATAGGAGACCCAATCCAAACAGGAAACAAGAGAATACCGATAGTCCTAAGAAGAGAGGATCGTCAACATATTTACTCCTATTGAGGAAATATGAATGAAATAATGAGAAATAAAATCTGTCAGTTTAGACGCAGACGATAGAAATGTAGATTTGAAGTAGCAATTAGAAGGAATAGGAGACCCAATCCAAACAGGAAACAAGAGAATACCGATAGTCCTAAGAAGAGAGGATCGTCAACATATTTACTCCTATTCAGGAAATATGAATGAAATAATGATAAATAAAATCTGTCAGTTTAGACGCAGACGTTAGAAATGTAGATTTGAAGTAGCCATTAAAAGGATTAGGAGACCCAATCCAAACAGGAAACAAGAGAATACCGATAGTCCTAAGAAGAGAGGATCGTCAACATATTTACTCCTATTGAGGAAATATGAATGAAATAATGAGAAATAAAATCTGTCAGTTTAGACGCAGACGTTAGAAATGTAGATTTGAAGTAGTCATTAGAAGGAATAGGAGACCCAATCCAAACAGGAAACAAGAGAATACCGATAGTCCTAAGAAGAGAGGATCGTCAACATATTTACTCCTATTCAGGAAATATGAATGAAATAATGATAAATAAAATCTGTCAGTTTAGACGCAGACGTTAGAAATGTAGATTTGAAGTAGCCATTAAAAGGATTAGGAGACCCAATCCAAACAGGAAACAAGAGAATACCGATAGTCCTAAGAAGAGAGGATCGTCAACATATTTACTCCTATTGAGGAAATATGAATGAAATAATGAGAAATAAAATCTGTCAGTTTAGACGCAGACGTTAGAAATGTAGATTTGAAGTAGTCATTAGAAGGAATAGGAGACCCAATCCAAACAGGAAACAAGAGAATACCGATAGTCCTAAGAAGAGAGGATCGTCAACATATTTACTCCTATTGAGGAAATATGAATGAAATAATGAGAAATAAAATCTGTCAGTTTAGACGCAGACGATAGAAATGTAGATTTGAAGTAGCAATTAGAAGGAATAGGAGACCCAATCCAAACAGGAAACAAGAGAATACCGATAGTCCTAAGAAGAGAGGATCGTCAACATATTTACTCCTATTCAGGAAATATGAATGAAATAATGATAAATAAAATCTGTCAGTTTAGACGCAGACGTTAGAAATGTAGATTTGAAGTAGCCATTAAAAGGATTAGGAGACCCAATCCAAACAGGAAACAAGAGAATACCGATAGTCCTAAGAAGAGAGGATCGTCAACATATTTACTCCTATTGAGGAAATATGAATGAAATAATGAGAAATAAAATCTGTCAGTTTAGACGCAGACGTTAGAAATGTAGATTTGAAGTAGTCATTAGAAGGAATAGGAGACCCAATCCAAACAGGAAACAAGAGAATACCGATAGTCCTAAGAAGAGAGGATCGTCAACATATTTACTCCTATTGAGGAAATATGAATGAAATAATGAGAAATAAAATCTGTCAGTTTAGACGCAGACGATAGAAATGTAGATTTGAAGTAGCAATTAGAAGGAATAGGAGACCCAATCCAAACAGGAAACAAGAGAATACCGATAGTCCTAAGAAGAGAGGATCGTCAACATATTTACTCCTATTCAGGAAATATGAATGAAATAATGATAAATAAAATCTGTCAGTTTAGACGCAGACGTTAGAAATGTAGATTTGAAGTAGCCATTAAAAGGATTAGGAGACCCAATCCAAACAGGAAACAAGAGAATACCGATAGTCCTAAGAAGAGAGGATCGTCAACATATTTACTCCTATTGAGGAAATATGAATGAAATAATGAGAAATAAAATCTGTCAGTTTAGACGCAGACGTTAGAAATGTAGATTTGAAGTAGTCATTAGAAGGATTAGGAGAGCCAATCCAAACAGGAAACAAGAGAATACCGATAGTCCTAAGAAGAGAGGATCGTCAACATATTTACTCCTATTGAGTAAATATGAATGAAATAATGATAAATAAAATCTGTCAGTTTAGACGCAGACGTTAGAAATGTAGATTTGAAGTAGTCATTAGAAGGAATAGGAGACCAAACCCAAACAGGAAACAAGAGAATACCGATAGTCCTAAGAAGAGAGGATCGTCAACATATTTACTCCTATTGAGGAAATATGAATGAAATAATGAGAAATAAAATCTGTCAGTTTAGACGCAGACGTTAGAAATGTAGATTTGAAGTAGTCATTAGAAGGATTAGGAGAGCCAATCCAAACAGGAAACAAGAGAATACCGATAGTCCTAAGAAGAGAGGATCGTCAACATATTTACTCCTATTGAGTAAATATGAATGAAATAATGATAAATAAAATCTGTCAGTTTAGACGCAGACGTTAGAAATGTAGATTTGAAGTAGTCATTAGAAGGAATAGGAGACCAAACCCAAACAGGAAACAAGAGAATACCGATAGTCCTAAGAAGAGAGGATCGTCAACATATTTACTCCTATTGAGGAAATATGAATGAAATAATGAGAAATAAAATCTGTCAGTTTAGACGCAGACGTTAGAAATGTAGATTTGAAGTAGTCATTAGAAGGATTAGGAGAGCCAATCCAAACAGGAAACAAGAGAATACCGATAGTCCTAAGAAGAGAGGATCGTCAACATATTTACTCCTATTGAGGAAATATGAATGAAATAATGATAAATAAAATCTGTCAGTTTAGACGCACACGTTAGAAATGTTGATTTGAAGTAGTCATTAGAAGGAATAGGAGACCCAATCCAAACAGGAAACAAGAGAATACCGATAGTCCTAAGAAGTGAGGATCGTCCACATATTTACTCCTATTGAGGAAATATGAATGAAATAATGATAAATAAAATCTGTCAGTTTAGACGCAGACGTTAGAAATGTAGATTTGAAGTAGCCATTAGAAGGAATAGGAGACCCAATCCAAACAGGAAACAAAAGAATACCGATAGTCCTAAGAAGAGAGGATCGTCAACATATTTACTCCTATTCAGGAAATATGAATGAAATAATGATAAATAAAATCTGTCAGTTTAGACGCAGACGTTAGAAATGTAGATTTGAAGTAGCCATTAGAAGGATTAGGAGACCCAATCCAAACAGGAAACAAGAGAATACCGATAGTCCTAAGAAGAGAGGATCGTCCACATATTTACTCCTATTGAGGAAATATGAATGAAATAATGATAAATAAAATCTGTCAGTTTAGACGCAGACGTTAGAAATGTAGATTTGAAGTAGCCATTAGAAGGATTAGGAGACCCAATCCAAACAGGAAACAAGAGAATACCGATAGTCCTACGAAGAGAGGATCGTCAACATATTTACTCCTATTCAGGAAATATGAATGAAATAATGATAAATAAAATCTGTCAGTTTAGACGCAGACGTTAGAAATGTAGATTTGAAGTAGCCATTAGAAGGATTAGGAGACCCAATCCAAACAGGAAACAAGAGAATACCGATAGTCCTAAGAAGAGAGGATCGTCCACATATTTACTCCTATTGAGGAAATATGAATGAAATAATGATAAATAAAATCTGTCAGTTTAGACGCAGACTTTAGAAATGTAGATTTGAAGTAGCCATTAGAAGGAATAGGAGACCCAATCCAAACAGGAAACAAAAGAATACCGATAGTCCTAAGAAGAGAGGATCGTCAACATATTTACTCCTATTCAGGAAATATGAATGAAATAATGATAAATAAAATCTGTCAGTTTAGACGCAGACGTTAGAAATGTAGATTTGAAGTAGCCATTAGAAGGAATAGGAGACCCAATCCAAACAGGAAACAAAAGAATACCGATAGTCCTAAGAAGAGAGGATCGTCAACATATTTACTCCTATTCAGGAAATATGAATGAAATAATGATAAATAAAATCTGTCAGTTTAGACGCAGACGTTAGAAATGTAGATTTGAAGTAGCCATTAGAAGGATTAGGAGACCCAATCCAAACAGGAAACAAGAGAATACCGATAGTCCTAAGAAGAGAGGATCGTCAACATATTTACTCCTATTGAGGAAATATGAATGAAATAATGATAAATAAAATCTGTCAGTTTAGACGCAGACGTTAGAAATGTAGATTTGAAGTAGCCATTAGAAGGAATAGGAGACCCAATCCAAACAGGAAACAAAAGAATACCGATAGTCCTAAGAAGAGAGGATCGTCAACATATTTACTCCTATTCAGGAAATATGAATGAAATAATGATAAATAAAATCTGTCAGTTTAGACGCAGACGTTAGAAATGTAGATTTGAAGTAGCCATTAGAAGGATTAGGAGACCCAATCCAAACAGGAAACAAGAGAATACCGATAGTCCTAAGAAGAGAGGATCGTCAACATATTTACTCCTATTCAGGAAATATGAATGAAATAATGATAAATAAAATCTGTCAGTTTAGACGCAGACGTTAGAAATGTAGATTTGAAGTAGCCATTAGAAGGATTAGGAGACCCAATCCAAACAGGAAACAAGAGAATACCGATAGTCCTAAGAAGAGAGGATCGTCAACATATTTACTCCTATTGAGGAAATATGAATGAAATAATGATAAATAATATCTGTCAGTTTAGACGCAGACGTTATAAATGTAGATTTGAAGTAGCCATTAGAAGGAATAGGAGACCCAATCCAAACAGGAAACAAAAGAATACCGATAGTCCTAAGAAGAGAGGATCGTCAACATATTTACTCCTATTCAGGAAATATGAATGAAATAATGATAAATAAAATCTGTCAGTTTAGACGCAGACGTTAGAAATGTAGATTTGAAGTAGCCATTAGAAGGATTAGGAGACCCAATCCAAACAGGAAACAAGAGAATACCGATAGTCCTAAGAAGAGAGGATCGTCCACATATTTACTCCTATTGAGGAAATATGAATGAAATAATGATAAATAAAATCTGTCAGTTTAGACGCAGACGTTAGAAATGTAGATTTGAAGTAGCCATTAGAAGGAATAGGAGACCCAATCCAAACAGGAAACAAAAGAATACCGATAGTCCTAAGAAGAGAGGATCGTCAACATATTTACTCCTATTCAGGAAATATGAATGAAATAATGATAAATAAAATCTGTCAGTTTAGACGCAGACGTTAGAAATGTAGATTTGAAGTAGCCATTAGAAGGAATAGGAGACCCAATCCAAACAGGAAACAAAAGAATACCGATAGTCCTAAGAAGAGAGGATCGTCAACATATTTACTCCTATTCAGGAAATATGAATGAAATAATGATAAATAAAATCTGTCAGTTTAGACGCAGACGTTAGAAATGTAGATTTGAAGTAGCCATTAGAAGGATTAGGAGACCCAATCCAAACAGGAAACAAGAGAATACCGATAGTCCTAAGAAGAGAGGATCGTCAACATATTTACTCCTATTGAGGAAATATGAATGAAATAATGATAAATAAAATCTGTCAGTTTAGACGCAGACGATAGAAATGTAGATTTGAAGTAGCAATTAGAAGGAATAGGAGACCCAATCCAAACAGGAAACAAGAGAATACCGATAGTCCTAAGAAGAGAGGATCGTCAAAATATTTACTCCTATTGAGGAAATATGAATGAAATAATGATAAATAAAATCTGTCAGTTTAGACGCAGACGTTAGAAATGTAGATTTGAAGTAGTCATTAGAAGGATTAGGAGAGCCAATCCAAACAGGAAACAAGAGAATACCGATAGTCCTAAGAAGAGAGGATCGTCAACATATTTACTCCTATTGAGGAAATATGAATGAAATAATGATAAATAAAATCTGTCAGTTTAGACGCACACGTTAGAAATGTTGATTTGAAGTAGTCATTAGAAGGAATAGGAGACCCAACCCAAACAGGAAACAAGAGAATACCGATAGTCCTAAGAAGTGAGGATCGTCCACATATTTACTCCTATTGAGGAAATATGAATGAAATAATGATAAATAAAATCTGTCAGTTTAGACGCAGACGTTAGAAATGTAGATTTGAAGTAGCCATTAGAAGGAATAGGAGACCCAATCCAAACAGGAAACAAAAGAATACCGATAGTCCTAAGAAGAGAGGATCGTCAACATATTTACTCCTATTCAGGAAATATGAATGAAATAATGATAAATAAAATCTGTCAGTTTAGACGCAGACGTTAGAAATGTAGATTTGAAGTAGCCATTAGAAGGATTAGGAGACCCAATCCAAACAGGAAACAAGAGAATACCGATAGTCCTAAGAAGAGAGGATCGTCCACATATTTACTCCTATTGAGGAAATATGAATGAAATAATGATAAATAAAATCTGTCTGTTTAGACGCAGACGTTAGAAATGTAGATTTGAAGTAGCCATTAGAAGGAATAGGAGACCCAATCCAAACAGGAAACAAGAGAATACCGATAGTCCTAAGAAGAGAGGATCGTCAAAATATTTACTCTTATTGAGGAAATATGAATGAAATAATGATAAATAAAATCTGTCAGTTTAGACGCAGACGTTAGAAATGTAGATTTGAAGTAGTCATTAGAAGGATTAGGAGAGCCAATCCAAACAGGAAACAAGAGAATACCGATAGTCCTAAGAAGAGAGGATCGTCAACATATTTAATCCTATTGAGGAAATATGAATGAAATAATGATAAATAAAATCTGTCAGTTTAGACGCAGACGTTAGAAATGTTGATTTGAAGTAGTCATTAGAAGGAATAGGAGACCCAACCCAAACAGGAAACAAGAGAATACCGATAGTCCTAAGAAGAGAGGATCGTCCACATATTTACTCCTATTGAGGAAATATGAATGAAATAATGATAAATAAAATCTGTCAGTTTAGACGCAGACGTTAGAAATGTAGATTTGAAGTAGCCATTAGAAGGAATAGGAGACCCAATCCAAACAGGAAACAAAAGAATACCGATAGTCCTAAGAAGAGAGGATCGTCAACATATTTACTCCTATTCAGGAAATATGAATGAAATAATGATCAATAAAATCTGTCAGTTTAGACGCAGACGTTAGAAATGTAGATTTGAAGTAGCCATTAGAAGGAATAGGAGACCCAATCCAAACAGGAAACAAGAGAATACCGATAGTCCTAAGAAGAGAGGATCGTCAACATATTTACTCCTATTGAGGAAATATGAATGAAATAATGATAAATAAAATCTGTCAGTTTAGACGCAGACGTTAGAAATGTAGATTTGAAGTAGCCATGAGAAGGAATAGGAGACCCAATCCAAACAGGAAACAAGAGAATACCGATAGTCCTAAGAAGAGAGGATCGTCAACATATTTACTCCTATTGAGGAAATATGAATGAAATAATGATAAATAAAATCTGTCAGTTTAGACGCAGACGTTAGAAATGTAGATTTGAAGTAGTCATTAGAAGGAATAGGAGACCCAATCCAAACAGGAAACAAGAGAATACCGATAGTCCTAAGAAGAGAGGATCGTCAACATATTTACTCCTATTGAGGAAATATGAATGAAATAATGATAAATAAAATCTGTCAGTTTAGACGCAGATGTTAGAAATGTAGATTTGAAGTAGTCATTAGAAGAAATAGGAGACCCAACCCAAACAGGAAACAAGAGAATACCGATAGTTCTAAGAAGAGAGGATCGTCCACATATTTACTCCTATTGAGGAAATATGAATGAAATAATGATAAATAAAATCTGTCAGTTTAGACGCAGACGTTAGACATGTAGATTTGAAGTAGCCATTAGAAGGAACAGGAGACCCAATCCAAACAGGAAACAAGAGAATACCGATAGTCCTAAGAAGAGAGGATCGTCCACATATTTACTCCTATTGAGGAAATATGAATGAAATAATGATAAATAAAATCTGTCAGTTTAGACGCAGACGTTAGAAATGTAGATTTGAAGTAGCCATTAGAAGGAACAGGAGACCCAATCCAAACAGGAAACAAGAGAATACCGATAGTCCTAAGAAGAGAGGATCGTCAACATATTTACTCCTAATGAGGAAATATGAATGAAATAATGATAAATAAAATCTGTCAGTTTAGACGCAGACGTTAGAAATGTAGATTTGAAGTAGCCATTAGAAGGAATAGGAGACCCAATCCAAACAGGAAACAAGAGAATACCGATAGTCCTAAGAAGAGAGGATCGTCCACATATTTACTCCTATTGCGGAAATATGAATGAAATAATGATAAATAAAATCTGTCAGTTTAGACGCAGACGTTAGAAATGTAGATTTGAAGTAGCCATTAGAAGGAACAGGAGACCCAATCCAAACAGGAAACAAGAGAATACCGATAGTCCTAAGAAGAGAGGATCGTCAACATATTTACTCCTAATGAGGAAATATGAATGAAATAATGATAAATAAAATCTGTCAGTTTAGACGCAGACGTTAGAAATGTAGATTTGAAGTAGCCATTAGAAGGAATAGGAGACCCAATCCAAACAGGAAACAAGAGAATACCGATAGTCCTAAGAAGAGAGGATCGTCAACATATTTACTCCTATTGAGGGAATATGAATGAAATAATGATAAATAAAATCTGTCAGTTTAGACGCTGACGTTAGAAATGTAGATTTGAAGTAGCCATTGGAAGGAATAGGTGACACAATCCAAACAGGAAACAAGAGAATACCGATAGTCCTAAGAAAAGAGGATCGTCAACATATTTACTACTATTGAGGAAATATGAATGAAATAATGATAAATAAAATCTGGCAGTTTAGACGCAGACGTTAGAAATGTAGATTTGAAGTAGCCATTAGAAGGAATAGGAGACCCAATCCAAACAGGAAACAAGAGAATACCGATAGTCCTAAGAAGAGAGGATCGTCAACATATTTACTCCTATTGAGGAAATATGAATAAAATAATGATAAATAAAATCTGTCAGTTTAGACGCAGACGATAGAAATGTAGATTTGAAGTAGTCATTAGAAGGAATAGGAGACCGAATCCAAACAGGAAACAAGAGAATACCGATAGTCCTAAGAGAGGATCGTCAACATATTTACTCCTATTGAGGAAATATGAATGAAATAATGATAAATAAAATCTGTCTGTTTAGACGCAGACGTTAGAAATGTAGATTTGAAGTAGCCATTAGAAGGAATAGGAGACCCAATCCAAACAGGAAACAAGAGAATACCGATAGTCCTAAGAAGAGAGGATCGTCAAAATATTTACTCTTATTGAGGAAATATGAATGAAATAATGATAAATAAAATCTGTCAGTTTAGACGCAGACGTTAGAAATGTAGATTTGAAGTAGTCATTAGAAGGATTAGGAGAGCCAATCCAAACAGGAAACAAGAGAATACCGATAGTCCTAAGAAGAGAGGATCGTCAACATATTTACTCCTATTGAGGAAATATGAATGAAATAATGATAAATAAAATCTGTCAGTTTAGACGCAGACGTTAGAAATGTAGATTTGAAGTAGCCATTAGAAGGAATAGGAGACCCAATCCAAACAGGAAACAAGAGAATACCGATAGTCCTAAGAAGAGAGGATCGTCAACATATTTACTCCTATTGAGGGAATATGAATGAAATAATGATAAATAAAATCTGTCAGTTTAGACGCTGACGTTAGAAATGTAGATTTGAAGTAGCCATTGGAAGGAATAGGTGACACAATCCAAACAGGAAACAAGAGAATACCGATAGTCCTAAGAAAAGAGGATCGTCAACATATTTACTCCTATTGAGGAAATATGAATGAAATAATGATAAATAAAATCTGGCAGTTTAGACGCAGACGTTAGAAATGTAGATTTGAAGTAGCCATTAGAAGGAATAGGAGACCCAATCCAAACAGGAAACAAGAGAATACCGATAGTCCTAAGAAGAGAGGATCGTCAACATATTTACTCCTATTGAGGAAATATGAATGAAATAATGATAAATAAAATCTGTCAGTTTAGACGCAGACGTTAGAAATGTAGATTTGAAGTAGCCATTAGAAGGAATAGGTGACCCAATCCAAACAGGAAACAAGAGAATACCGATAGTCCTAAGAAGAGAGGATCGTCAGCATATTTACTCCTATTGAGGAAATATGAATGTAATAATGATAAATAAAATCTGTCAGTTTAGACGCAGACGATAGAAATGTAGATTTGAAGTAGTCATTAGAAGGAATAGGAGACCGAATCCAAACAGGAAACAAGAGAATACCGATAGTCCTAAGAGAGGATCGTCAACATATTTACTCCTATTGAGGAAATATGAATGAAATAATGATAAATAAAATCTGTCTGTTTAGACGCAGACGTTAGAAATGTAGATTTGAAGTAGCCATTAGAAGGAATAGGAGACCCAATCCAAACAGGAAACAAGAGAATACCGATAGTCCTAAGAAGAGAGGATCGTCAAAATATTTACTCTTATTGAGGAAATATGAATGAAATAATGATAAATAAAATCTGTCAGTTTAGACGCAGACGTTAGAAATGTAGATTTGAAGTAGTCATTAGAAGGATTAGGAGAGCCAATCCAAACAGGAAACAAGAGAATACCGATAGTCCTAAGAAGAGAGGATCGTCAACATATTTACTCCTATTGAGGAAATATGAATGAAATAATGATAAATAAAATCTGTCAGTTTAGACGCAGACGTTAGAAATGTTGATTTGAAGTAGTCATTAGAAGGAATAGGAGACCCAACCCAAACAGGAAACAAGAGAATACCGATAGTCCTAAGAAGAGAGGATCGTCCACATATTTACTCCTATTGAGGAAATATGAATGAAATAATGATAAATAAAATCTGTCAGTTTAGACGCAGACGTTAGAAATGTAGATTTGAAGTAGCCATTAGAAGGAATAGGAGACCCAATCCAAACAGGAAACAATAGAATACCGATAGTCCTAAGAAGAGAGGATCGTCAACATATTTACTCCTATTCAGGAAATATGAATGAAATAATGATAAATAAAATCTGTCAGTTTAGACGCAGACGTTAGATATGTAGATTTGAACTAGCAATTAGAAGGGATAGGAGACCCAATCCAAACAGGAAACAAGAGAATACCGATAGTCCTAAGAAGAGAGGATCGTCCACATATTTACTCCTATTGCGGAAATATGAATGAAATAATGATAAATAAAATCTGTCAGTTTAGACGCAGACGTTAGAAATGTAGATTTGAAGTAGCCATTAGAAGGAACAGGAGACCCAATCCAAACAGGAAACAAGAGAATACCGATAGTCCTAAGAAGAGAGGATCGTCAACATATTTACTCCTAATGAGGAAATATGAATGAAATAATGATAAATAAAATCTGTCAGTTTAGACGCAGACGTTAGAAATGTAGATTTGAAGTAGCCATTAGAAGGAATAGGAGACCCAATCCAAACAGGAAACAAGAGAATACCGATAGTCCTAAGAAGAGAGGATCGTCCACATATTTACTCCTATTGAGGGAATATGAATGAAATAATGATAAATAAAATCTGTCAGTTTAGACGCTGACGTTAGAAATGTAGATTTGAAGTAGCCATTGGAAGGAATAGGTGACACAATCCAAACAGGAAACAAGAGAATACCGATAGTCCTAAGAAAAGAGGATCGTCAACATATTTACTCCTATTGAGGAAATATGAATGAAATAATGATAAATAAAATCTGGCAGTTTAGACGCAGACGTTAGAAATGTAGATTTGAAGTAGCCATTAGAAGGAATAGGAGACCCAATCCAAACAGGAAACAAGAGAATACCGATAGTCCTAAGAAGAGAGGATCGTCAACATATTTACTCCTATTGAGGAAATATGAATAAAATAATGATAAATAAAATCTGTCAGTTTAGACGCAGACGATAGAAATGTAGATTTGAAGTAGTCATTAGAAGGAATAGGAGACCGAATCCAAACAGGAAACAAGAGAATACCGATAGTCCTAAGAGAGGATCGTCAACATATTTACTCCTATTGAGGAAATATGAATGAAATAATGATAAATAAAATCTGTCTGTTTAGACGCAGACGTTAGAAATGTAGATTTGAAGTAGCCATTAGAAGGAATAGGAGACCCAATCCAAACAGGAAACAAGAGAATACCGATAGTCCTAAGAAGAGAGGATCGTCAAAATATTTACTCTTATTGAGGAAATATGAATGAAATAATGATAAATAAAATCTGTCAGTTTAGACGCAAACGTTAGAAATGTAGATTTGAAGTAGTCATTAGAAGGATTAGGAGAGCCAATCCAAACAGGAAACAAGAGAATACCGATAGTCCTAAGAAGAGAGGATCGTCAACATATTTACTCCTATTGAGGAAATATGAATGAAATAATGATAAATAAAATCTGTCAGTTTAGACGCAGACGTTAGAAATGTAGATTTGAAGTAGCCATTAGAAGGAATAGGAGACCCAATCCAAACAGGAAACAAGAGAATACCGATAGTCCTAAGAAGAGAGGATCGTCAACATATTTACTCCTATTGAGGGAATATGAATGAAATAATGATAAATAAAATCTGTCAGTTTAGACGCTGACGTTAGAAATGTAGATTTGAAGTAGCCATTGGAAGGAATAGGTGACACAATCCAAACAGGAAACAAGAGAATACCGATAGTCCTAAGAAAAGAGGATCGTCAACATATTTACTCCTATTGAGGAAATATGAATGAAATAATGATAAATAAAATCTGGCAGTTTAGACGCAGACGTTAGAAATGTAGATTTGAAGTAGCCATTAGAAGGAATAGGAGACCCAATCCAAACAGGAAACAAGAGAATACCGATAGTCCTAAGAAGAGAGGATCGTCAACATATTTACTCCTATTGAGGAAATATGAATGAAATAATGATAAATAAAATCTGTCAGTTTAGACGCAGACGTTAGAAATGTAGATTTGAAGTAGCCATTAGAAGGAATAGGTGACCCAATCCAAACAGGAAACAAGAGAATACCGATAGTCCTAAGAAGAGAGGATCGTCAGCATATTTACTCCTATTGAGGAAATATGAATGTAATAATGATAAATAAAATCTGTCAGTTTAGACGCAGACGATAGAAATGTAGATTTGAAGTAGTCATTAGAAGGAATAGGAGACCGAATCCAAACAGGAAACAAGAGAATACCGATAGTCCTAAGAGAGGATCGTCAACATATTTACTCCTATTGAGGAAATATGAATGAAATAATGATAAATAAAATCTGTCTGTTTAGACGCAGACGTTAGAAATGTAGATTTGAAGTAGCCATTAGAAGGAATAGGAGACCCAATCCAAACAGGAAACAAGAGAATACCGATAGTCCTAAGAAGAGAGGATCGTCAAAATATTTACTCTTATTGAGGAAATATGAATGAAATAATGATAAATAAAATCTTTCAGTTTAGACGCAGACGTTAGAAATGTAGATTTGAAGTAGTCATTAGAAGGATTAGGAGAGCCAATCCAAACAGGAAACAAGAGAATACCGATAGTCCTAAGAAGAGAGGATCGTCAACATATTTACTCCTATTGAGGAAATATGAATGAAATAATGATAAATAAAATCTGTCAGTTTAGACGCAGACGTTAGAAATGTTGATTTGAAGTAGTCATTAGAAGGAATAGGAGACCCAACCCAAACAGGAAACAAGAGAATACCGATAGTCCTAAGAAGAGAGGATCGTCCACATATTTACTCCTATTGAGGAAATATGAATGAAATAATGATAAATAAAATCTGTCAGTTTAGACGCAGACGTTAGAAATGTAGATTTGAAGTAGCCATTAGAAGGAATAGGAGACCCAATCCAAACAGGAAACAATAGAATACCGATAGTCCTAAGAAGAGAGGATCGTCAACATATTTACTCCTATTCAGGAAATATGAATGAAATAATGATAAATAAAATCTGTCAGTTTAGACGCAGACGTTAGAAATGTAGATTTGAACTAGCCATTAGAAGGAATAGGAGACCCAATCCAAACAGGAAACAAGAGAATACCGATAGTCCTAAGAAGAGAGGATCGTCCACATATTTACTCCTATTGCGGAAATATGAATGAAATAATGATAAATAAAATCTGTCAGTTTAGACGCAGACGTTAGAAATGTAGATTTGAAGTAGCCATTAGAAGGAACAGGAGACCCAATCCAAACAGGAAACAAGAGAATACCGATAGTCCTAAGAAGAGAGGATCGTCAACATATTTACTCCTAATGAGGAAATATGAATGAAATAATGATAAATAAAATCTGTCAGTTTAGACGCAGACGTTAGAAATGTAGATTTGAAGTAGCCATTAGAAGGAATAGGAGACCCAATCCAAACAGGAAACAAGAGAATACCGATAGTCCTAAGAAGAGATGATCGTGAACATATTTACTCCTATTGAGGAAATATGAATGAAATAATGATAAAAAAAATCTGTCAGTTTAGACGCAGACGTTACAAATGTAGATTTGAAGTAGCCATTAGAAGGAATAGGAGACCCAATCCAAACAGGAAACAAGAGAATACCGATAGTCCTAAGAAGAGAGGATCGTCAACATATTTACTCCTATTGAGGAAATATGAATGAAATAATGATAAATAAAATCTGTCAGTTTAGACGCAGACGTTAGAAATGTAGATTTGAAGTAGTCATTAGAAGGAATAGGAGACCAAACCCAAACAGGAAACAAGAGAATACCGATAGTCCTAAGAAGAGAGGATCGTCAACATATTTACTCCTATTGAGGAAATATGAATGAAATAATGATAAATAAAATCTGTCAGTTTAGACGCAGACGTTAGAAATGTAGATTTGAAGTAGCCATTAGAAGGAATAGGTGACCCAATCCAAACAGGAAACAAGAGAATACCGATAGTCCTAAGAAGAGAGGATCGTCCACATATTTACTCCTATTGCGGAAATATGAATGAAATAATGATAAATAAAATCTGTCAGTTTAGACGCAGACGTTAGAAATGTAGATTTGAAGTAGCCATTAGAAGGAACAGGAGACCCAATCCAAACAGGAAACAAGAGAATACCGATAGTCCTAAGAAGAAAGGATCGTCAACATATTTACTCCTAATGAGGAAATATGAATGAAATAATGATAAATAAAATCTGTCAGTTTAGACGCAGACGTTAGAAATGTAGATTTGAAGTAGCCATTAGAAGGAATAGGAGACCCAATCCAAACAGGAAACAAGAGAATACCGATAGTCCTAAGAAGAGAGGATCGTCAACATATTTACTCCTAATGAGGAAATATGAATGAAATAATGATAAATAAAATCTGTCAGTTTAGACGCAGACGTTAGAAATGTAGATTTGAAGTAGTCATTAGAAGGAATAGGAAACCAAACCCAAACAGGAAACAAGAGAATACCGATAGTCCTAAGAGAGGATCGTCAACATATTTACTCCTATTGAGGAAATATGAATGAAATAATGATAAATAAAATCTGTCTGTTTAGACGCAGACGTTAGAAATGTAGATTTGAAGTAGCCATTAGAAGGAATAGGAGACCCAATCCAAACAGGAAACAAGAGAATACCGATAGTCCTAAGAAGAGAGGATCGTCAAAATATTTACTCTTATTGAGGAAATATGAATGAAATAATGATAAATAAAATCTGTCAGTTTAGACGCAGACGTTAGAAATGTAGATTTGAAGTAGTCATTAGAAGGATTAGGAGAGCCAATCCAAACAGGAAACAAGAGAATACCGATAGTCCTAAGAAGAGAGGATCGTCAACATATTTACTCCTATTGAGGAAATATGAATGAAATAATGATAAATAAAATCTGTCAGTTTAGACGCAGACGTTAGAAATGTTGATTTGAAGTAGTCATTAGAAGGAATAGGAGACCCAACCCAAACAGGAAACAAGAGAATACCGATAGTCCTAAGAAGAGAGGATCGTCCACATATTTACTCCTATTGAGGAAATATGAATGAAATAATGATAAATAAAATCTGTCAGTTTAGACGCAGACGTTAGAAATGTAGATTTGAAGTAGCCATTAGAAGGAATAGGAGACCCAATCCAAACAGGAAACAAGAGAATACCGATAGTCCTAAGAAGAGAGGATCGTCAACATATTTACTCCTATTGAGGAAATATGAATGAAATAATGATAAATAAAATCTGTCAGTTTAGACGCAGACGTTAGAAATGTAGATTTGAACTAGCCATTAGAAGGAATAGGAGACCCAATCAAAACAGGAAACAAGAGAATACCGATAGTCCTAAGAAGAGAGGATCGTCCACATATTTACTCCTATTGCGGAAATATGAATGAAATAATGATAAATAAAATCTGTCAGTTTAGACGCAGACGTTAGAAATGTAGATTTGAAGTAGCCATTAGAAGGAACAGGAGACCCAATCCAAACAGGAAACAAGAGAATACCGATAGTCCTAAGAAGAGAGGATCGTCAACATATTTACTCCTAATGAGGAAATATGAATGAAATAATAATAAATAAAATCTGTCAGTTTAGACGCAGACGTTAGAAATGTAGATTTGAAGTAGCCATTAGAAGGAATAGGAGACCCAATCCAAACAGGAAACAAGAGAATACCGATAGTCCTAAGAAGAGAGGATCGTCAACATATTTACTCCTATTGAGGAAATATGAATGAAATAATGATAAATAAAATCTGTCAGTTTAGACGCAGACGTTAGAAATGTAGATTTGAAGTAGTCATTAGAAGGAATAGGAGACCAAACCCAAACAGGAAACAAGAGAATACCGATAGTCCTAAGAAGAGAGGATCGTCAACATATTTACTCCTATTGAGTAAATATGAATGAAATAATGATAAATAAAATCTGTCAGTTTAGACGCAGACGTTAGAAATGTAGAATTGAAGCAGCCATTAGAAGGAATAGGTGACCCAATCCAAACAGGAAACAAGAGAATACCGATAGTCCTAAGAGAGGATCGTCAACATATTTACTCTTATTGAGGAAATATGAATGAAATAATGATAAATAAAATCTGGCAGTTTAGACGCAGACGTTAGAAATGTAGATTTGAAGTAGCCATTAGAAGGAATAGAGGACCCAATCCAAACAGGAAACAAGAGAATACCGATAGTCCTAAGAAGAGAGGATCGTGAACATATTTACTCCTATTGAGGAAATATGAATGAAATAATGATAAAAAAAATCTGTCAGTTTAGACGCAGACGTTACAAATGTAGATTTGAAGTAGCCATTAGAAGGAATAGGAGACCCAATCCAAACAGGAAACAAGAGAATACCGATAGTCCTAAGAAGAGAGGATCGTCAACATATTTACTCCTATTGAGGAAATATGAATGAAATAATGATAAATAAAATCTGTCAGTTTAGACGCAGACGTTAGAAATGTAGAATTGAAGCAGCCATTAGAAGGAATAGGTGACCCAATCCAAACAGGAAACAAGAGAATACCGATAGTCCTAAGAAGAGAGGATCGTCAAAATATTTACTCCTATTGAGGAAATATGAATGAAATAATGATAAATAAAATATGTCTGTTTAGACGCAGACGTTAGAAATGTAGATTTGAAGTAGCCATTAGAAGGAATAGGAGACCCAATCCAAACAGGAAACAAGAGAATACCGATAGTCCTAAGAAGAGAGGATCGTCAACATATTTACTCCTATTGAGTAAATATGAATGAAATAATGATAAATAAAATCTGTCAGTTTAGACGCAGACGTTAGAAATGTAGAATTGAAGCAGCCATTAGAAGGAATAGGTGACCCAATCCAAACAGGAAACAAGAGAATACCGATAGTCCTAAGAAGAGAGGATCGTCAAAATATTTACTCCTATTGAGGAAATATGAATGAAATAATGATAAATAAAATCTGTCAGTTTAGACGCAGACGATAGAAATGTAGATTTGAAGTAGCCATTAGAAGGAATAGGAGACCCAATCCAAACAGGAAACAAGAGAATACCGATAGTCCTAAGAAGAGAGGATCGTCAACATATTTACTCCTATTGAGTAAATATGAATGAAATAATGATAAATAAAATCTGTCAGTTTAGACGCAGACGTTAGAAATGTAGATTTGAAGTAGCCATTAGAAGGAATAGGAGACCCAATCCAAACAGGAAACAAGAGAATACCGATAGTCCTAAGAAGAGAGGATCGTCAACATATTTACTCCTATTGAGTAAATATGAATGAAATAATGATAAATAAAATCTGTCAGTTTAGACGCTGACGTTAGAAATGTAGATTTGAAGTAGCCATTAGCAGGAATAGGTGACCCAATCCAAACAGGAAACAAGAGAATACCGATAGTCCTAAGAAGAGAGGATCGTCAAAATATTTACTCCTATTGAGGAAATATGAATGAAATAATGATAAATAAAATCTGTCAGTTTAGACGCAGACGATAGAAATGTAGATTTGAAGTAATCATTAGAAGGAATAGGAGACCCAACCCAAACAGGAAACAAGAGAATACCGATAGTCCTAAGAAGAGAGGATCGTCAACATATTTACTCCTATTGAGGAAATATGAATGAAATAATGATAAATAAAATCTGTCTGTTTAGACGCAGACGTTAGAAATGTAGATTTGAAGTAGCCATTAGAAGGAATAGGAGACCCAATCCAAACAGGAAACAAGAGAATACCGATAGTCCTAAGAAGAGAGGATCGTCAAAATATTTACTCTTATTGAGGAAATATGAATGAAATAATGATAAATAAAATCTGTCAGTTTAGACGCAGACGTTAGAAATGTAGATTTGAAGTAGTCATTAGAAGGATTAGGAGAGCCAATCCAAACAGGAAACAAGAGAATACCGATAGTCCTAAGAAGAGAGGATCGTCAACATATTTACTCCTATTGAGGAAATATGAATGAAATAATGATAAATAAAATCTGTCAGTTTAGACGCAGACGTTAGAAATGTTGATTTGAAGTAGTCATTAGAAGGAATAGGAGACCCAACCCAAACAGGAAACAAGAGAATACCGATAGTCCTAAGAAGAGAGGATCGTCCACATATTTACTCCTATTGAGGAAATATGAATGAAATAATGATAAATAAAATCTGTCAGTTTAGACGCAGACGTTAGAAATGTAGGATTGAAGTAGCCATTAGAAGGAATAGGAGACCCAATCCAAACAGGAAACAAAAGAATACCGATAGTCCTAAGAAGAGAGGATCGTCAACATATTTACTCCTATTCAGGAAATATGAATGAAATAATGATAAATAAAATTTGTCAGTTTAGACGCAGACGTTAGAAATGTAGATTTGAAGTAGCCATTAGAAGGAATAGGAGACCCAATCCAAACAGGAAACAAGAGAATACCGATAGTCCTAAGAAGAGAGGATCGTCAACATATTTACTCCTATTGAGGAAATATGAATGAAATAATGATAAATAAAATCTGTCAGTTTAGACGCAGACGTTAGAAATGTAGATTTGAAGTAGCCATGAGAAGGAATAGGAGACCCAATCCAAACAGGAAACAAGAGAATACCGATATTCCTAAGAAGAGAGGATCGTCAACATATTTACTCCTATTGAGGAAATATGAATGAAATAATGATAAATAAAATCTGTCAGTTTAGACGCAGACGTTAGAAATGTAGATTTGAAGTAGTCATTAGAAGGAATAGGAGACCCAATCCAAACAGGAAACAAGAGAATACCGATAGTCCTAAGAAGAGAGGATCGTCAACATATTTACTCCTATTGAGGAAATATGAATGAAATAATGATAAATAAAATCTGTCAGTTTAGACGCAGATGTTAGAAATGTAGATTTGAAGTAGTCATTAGAAGGAATAGGAGACCCAACCCAAACAGGAAACAAGAGAATACCGATAGTCCTAAGAGAGGATCGTCAACATATTTACTCCTATTGAGGAAATATGAATGAAATAATGATAAATAAAATCTGTCAGTTTAGACGCAGACGTTAGAAATGTAGATTTGAAATAGTCATTAGAAGGAATAGGAGACCCAATCCAAACAGGAAACAAGAGAATACCGATAGTCATAAGAAGAGAGGATCGTCAACATATTTACTCTTATTGAGGAAATATGAATGAAATAATGATAAATAAAATGTGTCAGTTTAGACGCAGACGTTAGAAATGTAGATTTGAAGTAGCTATTTGAAGGAATAGGAGACCCAATCCAAACAGGAAACAAGAGAATACCGATAGTCCTAAGAAGAGAGGATCGTCATAATATTTACTCTTATTGAGGAAATATGAATGAAATAATGATAAATAAAATCTGTCACTTTAGACGCAGACGTTAGAAATGTAGATTTGAAGTAGCCATTAGAAGGAATAGGAGACCCAATCCAAACAGGAATCAAGAGAATACCGATAGTCCTAAGAAGAGAGGATCGTCAACATATTTACTCCTATTGAGGAAATATGATAGAAATAATGATAAATAAAATCTGTCAGTTTAGACGCAGACGTTAGAAATGTAGATTTGAAGTAGTCATTAGAAGGAATAGGAGACCCAATCCAAACAGGAAACAAGAGAATGCCGATAGACCTAAGAAGAGAGGATCGTCAACATATTTACTCCTATTGAGGATATATGAATGAAATAATGATAAAAAAAATCTGTCAGTTTAGACGCAGACATTAGAAATGTAGATTTGAAGTAGTCATTAGAAGGAATAGGAGACCCAATCCAAACAGGAAACAAGAGAATACCGATAGTCCTAAGAAGAGAGGATCGTCAACATATTTACTCCTATTGAGGAAATATGAATGAAATAATGATAAATAAAATCTGTCAGTTTAGACGCAGACGTTAGAAATGTAGATTTGAAGTAGCCATTAGAAGGAATAGGAGAACCAATCCAAACAGGAAACAAGAGAATACCAATAGTCCTAAGAAGACAGGATCGTCCACATATTTACTCCTATTGAGGAAATATGAATGAAATAATGATAAATAAAATCTGTCAGTTTAGACGCAGACGTTAGAAATGTAGATTTGAAGTAGTCATTAGAAGGAATAGGAGACCCAATCCAAACAGGAGACAAGAGAATACCGATAGTCCTAAGAAGAGAGGATCGTCAACATATTTACTCCTATTGAGTAAATATGAATGAAATAATGATAAATAAAATCTGTCAGTTTAGACGCAGACGTTAGAAATGTAGATTTGAAGTAGTCATTAGAAGGATTAGGAGACCCAATCCAAACAGGAAACAAGAGAATACCGATAGTCCTAAGAAGAGAGGATCGTCAACATATTTACACCTATTGAGGAAATATGAATGAAATAATGATAAATAAAATCTGTCAGTTTAGACGCAGACGTTAGAAATGTAGATTTGAAGTAGTCCTTAGAAGGATTAGGAGACCCAATCCAAACAGGAAACAAGAGAATACCGATAGTCCTAAGAAGAGAGGATCGTCAACATATTTACTCCTATTGAGGAAATATGAATGAAATAATGATAAATAAAATCTGTCAGTTTAGACGCAGTCGTTATAAATGTAGATTTGAAGTAGTCATTAGAAGGATTAGGAGACCCAATCCAAACAGGAAACAAGAGAATACCGATAGTTTTAAGAAGAGAGGATCGTCAACATATTTACTCCTATTGAGTAAATATGAATGAAATAATGATAAATAAAATCTGTCAGTTTAGACGCAGACGTTAGAAATGTAGATTTGAAGTAGCCATTAAAAGGAATAGGAGACCCAATCCAAACAGGAAACAAGAGAATAGAGATAATCCTAAGAAGAGAGGATCGTCAACATATTTACTCCTATTGAGTAAATATGAATGAAATAATGATAAATAAAATCTGTCAGATTAGACGCAGACGTTAGAAATGTAGATTTGAAGTAGTCATTAGAAGGATTAGGAGACCCAATCCAAACAGGAAACAAGAGAATACCGATAGTCCTAAGAAGATAGGATCGTCAACATATTTACTCTTAATGAGTAAATATGAATGAAATAATGATAAATAAAATCTGTCAGTTTAGACGCAGACGTTAGAAATGTAGATTTGAAGTAGCCATTAAAAGGAATAGGAGACCCAATCCAAACAGGAAACAAGAGAATAGCGATAGTCCTAAGAAGAGAGGATCGTCAACATATTTACTCCTATTGAGTAAATATGAATGAAATAATGATAAATAAAATCTGTCAGTTTAGACGCAGACGTTAGAAATGTAGATTTGAAGTAGTCATTAGAAGGATTAGGAGACCCAATCCAAACAGGAAACAAGAGAATACCGATAGTCCTAAGAAGATAGGATCGTCAACATATTTACTCCTAATGAGTAAATATGAATGAAATAATGATAAATAAAACCTGTCAGTTTAGACGCAGACGTTAGAAATGTAGATTTGAAGTAGCCATTAAAAGGAATAGGAGACCCAATCCAAACAGGAAACAAGAGAATACCGATAGTCCTAAGAAGAGAGGATCGTCAACATATTTACTCCTATTGAGTAAATATGAATGAAATAATGATAGATAAAATCTGTCAGTTTAGACGCAGACGTTAGAAATGTAGATTTGAAGTAGCCATTAAAAGGAATAGGAGACCCAATCCAAACAGGAAACCAGAGAATACCCATAGTCCTAAGAAGAGAGGATCGTCAACATATTTACTCCTATTGAGGAAATATGAATGAAATAATGATAAATAAAATCTGTCAGTTTAGACGCAGACGTTAGAAATGTAGATTTGAAGTAGCCATTAGAAGGAATAGGAGACCCAATCCAAACAGGAAACAAGAGAATACCGATAGTCCTAAGAGAGGATCGTCAACATATTTACTCCTATTGAGGAAATATGAATGAAATAATGATAAATAAAATCTGTCAGTTTAGACGCAGACATTAGAAATGTAGATTTGAAGTAGCCATTAGAAGGAATAGGAGACCGAATCCAAACAGGAAACAAGAGAATACCGATAGTCCTAAGAAGAGAGGATCGTCAACATATTTACTCCTATTGAGGAAATATGAATGAAATAATGATAAATAAAATCTGTCAGTTTAGACGCAGACGTTAGAAATGTAGATTTGAAGTGGCCATTAGAAGGAATAGGAGACCCAATCCAAACAGGAAACAAGAGAATACCGATAGTCCTAAGAAGAGAGGATCGTCAACATATTTACTCCTATTGAGTAAATAAGAATGAAATAATGATAAATAAAATCTGTCAGTTTAGACGCAGACGTTAGAAATGTAGATTTGAAGTAGCCATTAGAAGGAATAGGAGACCCAATCCAAACAGGAAACAAGAGAATACCGATAGTCCTAAGAAGAGAGGATCGTCAACATATTTACTCTTATTGAGGAAATATGAATGAAATAATGATAAATAAAATCTGTCAGTTTAGACGCAGACGTTAGAAATGTAGATTTGAAGTAGTCATTAGTAGGATTAGGAGACCCAATCCAAACAGGAAACAAGAGAATACCGATAGTCCTAAGAAGAGAGGATCGTCAACATATTTACTCCTATTGAGGAAATATGAATGAAATAATGATAAATAAAATCTGTCAGTTTAGACGCAGACGTTAGAAATGTAGATTTGAAGTAGCCATTAGAAGGAATAGGAGACCCAATCCAAACAGGAAACAAGAGAATACCGATAGTCCTAAGAAGAGAGGATCGTCAACATATTTACTCCTATTGAGGAAATATGATAGAAATAATGATAAATAAAATCTGTCAGTTTAGACGCAGACGTTAGAAATGTAGATTTGAAGTAGTCATTAGAAGGAATAGGAGACCCAATCCAAACAGGAAACAAGAGAATGCCGATAGACCTAAGAAGAGAGGATCGTCAACATATTTACTCCTATTGAGGATATATGAATGAAATAATGATAAAAAAAATCTGTCAGTTTAGACGCAGACATTAGAAATGTAGATTTGAAGTAGTCATTAGAAGGAATAGGAGACCCAATCCAAACAGGAAACAAGAGAATACCGATAGTCCTAAGAAGAGAGGATCGTCAACATATTTACTCCTATTGAGGAAATATGAATGAAATAATGATAAATAAAATCTGTCAGTTTAGACGCAGACGTTAGAAATGTAGATTTGAAGTAGCCATTAGAAGGAATAGGAGAACCAATCCAAACAGGAAACAAGAGAATACCAATAGTCCTAAGAAGACAGGATCGTCCACATATTTACTCCTATTGAGGAAATATGAATGAAATAATGATAAATAAAATCTGTCAGTTTAGACGCAGACGTTAGAAATGTAGATTTGAAGTAGTCATTAGAAGGAATAGGAGACCCAATCCAAACAGGAGACAAGAGAATACCGATAGTCCTAAGAAGAGAGGATCGTCAACATATTTACTCCTATTGAGTAAATATGAATGAAATAATGATAAATAAAATCTGTCAGTTTAGACGCAGACGTTAGAAATGTAGATTTGAAGTAGTCATTAGAAGGATTAGGAGACCCAATCCAAACAGGAAACAAGAGAATACCGATAGTCCTAAGAAGAGAGGATCGTCAACATATTTACACCTATTGAGGAAATATGAATGAAATAATGATAAATAAAATCTGTCAGTTTAGACGCAGACGTTAGAAATGTAGATTTGAAGTAGTCCTTAGAAGGATTAGGAGACCCAATCCAAACAGGAAACAAGAGAATACCGATAGTCCTAAGAAGAGAGGATCGTCAACATATTTACTCCTATTGAGGAAATATGAATGAAATAATGATAAATAAAATCTGTCAGTTTAGACGCAGTCGTTATAAATGTAGATTTGAAGTAGTCATTAGAAGGATTAGGAGACCCAATCCAAACAGGAAACAAGAGAATACCGATAGTTTTAAGAAGAGAGGATCGTCAACATATTTACTCCTATTGAGTAAATATGAATGAAATAATGATAAATAAAATCTGTCAGTTTAGACGCAGACGTTAGAAATGTAGATTTGAAGTAGCCATTAAAAGGAATAGGAGACCCAATCCAAACAGGAAACAAGAGAATAGAGATAATCCTAAGAAGAGAGGATCGTCAACATATTTACTCCTATTGAGTAAATATGAATGAAATAATGATAAATAAAATCTGTCAGATTAGACGCAGACGTTAGAAATGTAGATTTGAAGTAGTCATTAGAAGGATTAGGAGACCCAATCCAAACAGGAAACAAGAGAATACCGATAGTCCTAAGAAGATAGGATCGTCAACATATTTACTCTTAATGAGTAAATATGAATGAAATAATGATAAATAAAATCTGTCAGTTTAGACGCAGACGTTAGAAATGTAGATTTGAAGTAGCCATTAAAAGGAATAGGAGACCCAATCCAAACAGGAAACAAGAGAATAGCGATAGTCCTAAGAAGAGAGGATCGTCAACATATTTACTCCTATTGAGTAAATATGAATGAAATAATGATAAATAAAATCTGTCAGTTTAGACGCAGACGTTAGAAATGTAGATTTGAAGTAGTCATTAGAAGGATTAGGAGACCCAATCCAAACAGGAAACAAGAGAATACCGATAGTCCTAAGAAGATAGGATCGTCAACATATTTACTCCTAATGAGTAAATATGAATGAAATAATGATAAATAAAACCTGTCAGTTTAGACGCAGACGTTAGAAATGTAGATTTGAAGTAGCCATTAAAAGGAATAGGAGACCCAATACAAACAGGAAACAAGAGAATACCGATAGTCCTAAGAAGAGAGGATCGTCAACATATTTACTCCTATTGAGTAAATATGAATGAAATAATGATAGATAAAATCTGTCAGTTTAGACGCAGACGTTAGAAATGTAGATTTGAAGTAGCCATTAAAAGGAATAGGAGACCCAATCCAAACAGGAAACCAGAGAATACCCATAGTCCTAAGAAGAGAGGATCGTCAACATATTTACTCCTATTGAGGAAATATGAATGAAATAATGATAAATAAAATCTGTCAGTTTAGACGCAGACGTTAGAAATGTAGATTTGAAGTAGCCATTAGAAGGAATAGGAGACCCAATCCAAACAGGAAACAAGAGAATACCGATAGTCCTAAGAGAGGATCGTCAACATATTTACTCCTATTGAGGAAATATGAATGAAATAATGATAAATAAAATCTGTCAGTTTAGACGCAGACATTAGAAATGTAGATTTGAAGTAGCCATTAGAAGGAATAGGAGACCCAATCCAAACAGGAAACAAGAGAATACCGATAGTCCTAAGAAGAGAGGATCGTCAACATATTTACTCCTATTGAGGAAATATGAATGAAATAATGATAAATAAAATCTGTCAGTTTAGACGCAGACGTTAGAAATGTAGATTTGAAGTGGCCATTAGAAGGAATAGGAGACCCAATCCAAACAGGAAACAAGAGAATACCGATAGTCCTAAGAAGAGAGGATCGTCAACATATTTACTCCTATTGAGTAAATAAGAATGAAATAATGATAAATAAAATCTGTCAGTTTAGACGCAGACGTTAGAAATGTAGATTTGAAGTAGCCATTAGAAGGAATAGGAGACCCAATCCAAACAGGAAACAAGAGAATACCGATAGTCCTAAGAAGAGAGGATCGTCAACATATTTACTCTTATTGAGGAAATATGAATGAAATAATGATAAATAAAATCTCTCAGTTTAGACGCAGACGTTAGAAATGTAGATTTGAAGTAGCCATTAGAAGGAATAGGAGACCCAATCCAAACAGGAAACAAGAGAATACCGATAGTCCTAAGAAGAGGGGATCGTCATCATATTTACTCCTATTGAGGAAATATGAATGAAATAATGATAAATAAAATCTGTCAGTTTAAACGCAGACGTTAGAAATGTAGATTTGAAGTAGCCATTAAAAGGAATAGGAGACCCAATCCAAACAGGAAACAAGAGAATAGCGATAGTCCTAAGAAGAGAGGATCGTCAACATATTTACTCCTATTGAGGAAATATGAATGAAATAATGAAAAATAAAATCTGTAAGTTTAGACGCAGACGTTAGAAATGTAGATTTGAAGTAGTCATTAGAAGGATTAGGAGACCCAATCCAAACAGGAAACAAGAGAATACCGATAGTCCTAAGAAGAGAGGATCGTCAACATATTTACTCCTATTGAGTAAATATGAATGAAATAATGATAAATAAAATCTGTCAGATTAGACGCAGACGTTAGAAATGTAGATTTGAAGTAGTCATTAGAAGGATTAGGAGACCCAATCAAAACAGGAAACAAGAGAATACCGATAGTCCTAAGAAGATAGGATCGTCAACATATTTACTCCTAATGAGTAAATATGAATGAAATAATGATAAATAAAATCTGTCAGTTTAGACGCAGACGTTAGAAATGTAGATTTGAAGTAGCCATTAAAAGGAATAGGAGACCCAATCCAAACAGGAAACAAGAGAATAGCGATAGTCCTAAGAAGAGAGGATCGTCAACATATTTACTCCTATTGAGTAAATATGAATGAAATAATGATAAATAAAATCTGTCAGTTTAGACGCAGACGTTAGAAATGTAGATTTGAAGTAGTCATTAGAAGGATTAGGAGACCCAATCCAAACAGGAAACAAGAGAATACCGATAGTCCTAAGAAGATAGGATCGTCAACATATTTACTCCTAATGAGTAAATATGAATGAAATAATGATAAATAAAACCTGTCAGTTTAGACGCAGACGTTAGAAATGTAGATTTGAAGTAGCCATTAAAAGGAATAGGAGACCCAATGCAAACAGGAAACAAGAGAATAGCGATATTCCTAAGAAGAGAGGATCGTCAACATATTTACTCCTATTGAGGAAATATGAATGAAATAATGATAAATAAAATCTGTCAGTTTAGACGCAGACGTTAGAAATGTAGATTTGTAGTAGTCATTAGAAGGATTAGGAGACCCAATCCAAACAGGAAACAAGAGAATACCGATAGTCCTAAGAAGAGAGGATCGTCAACATATTTACTCCTATTGAGTAAATATGAATGAAATAATGATAGATAAAATCTGTCAGTTTAGACGCAGACGTTAGAAATGTAGATTTGAAGTAGCCATTAAAAGGAATAGGAGACCCAATCCAAACAGGAAACCAGAGAATACCCATAGTCCTAAGAAGAGAGGATCGTCAACATATTTACTCCTATTGAGGAAATATGAATGAAATAATGATAAATTAAATCTGTCAGTTTAGACGCAGACGTTAGAAATGTAGATTTGAAGTAGCCATTAGAAGGAATAGGAGACCCAATCCAAACAGGAAACAAGAGAATACCGATAGTCCTAAGAGAGGATCGTCAACATATTTACTCCTATTGAGGAAATATGAATGAAATAATGATAAATAAAATCTGTCAGTTTAGACGCAGACATTAGAAATGTAGATTTGAAGTAGCCATTAGAAGGAATAGGAGACCCAATCCAAACAGGAAACAAGAGAATACCGATAGTCCTAAGAAGAGAGGATCGTCAACATATTTACTCCTATTGAGGAAATATGAATGAAATAATGATAAATAAAATCTGTCAGTTTAGACGCAGACGTTAGAATTGTAGATTTGAAGTAGCCATTAGAAGGAATAGGAGACCCAATCCAAACAGGAAACAAGAGAATACCGATAGTCCTAAGAAGAGAGGATCGTCAACATATTTACTCTTATTGATTAAATATGAATGAAATAATGATAAATAAAATCTATCAGTTTAGACGCAGACGTTAGAAATGTAGATTTGAAGTAGCCATTAGAAGGAATAGGAGACCCAATCCAAACAGGAAACAAGAGAATACCGATAGTCCTAAGACGAGAGGATCGTCAACATATTTAATCCTATTGAGGAAATAAGAATGAAATAATGATAAATAAAATCTGTCAGTTTAGACGCAGACGTTAGAAATGTAGATTTGAAGTAGCCATTAGAAGGAATAGGAGACCCAATCCAAACAGGAAACAAGAGAATACCGATAGTCCTAAGAAGAGGGGATCGTCATCATATTTACTCCTATTGAGGAAATATGAATGAAATAATGATAAATAAAATCTGTCAGTTTAGACGCAGACGTTAGAAATGTAGATTTGAAGTAGCTATTAGAAGGAATAGGAGACCCAATCCAAACAGGAAACAACAGAATACCGATAGTCCTAAGAAGAGAGGATCGTCAACATATTTACTCCTATTGAGTAAATATGAATGAAATAATGATAAATAAAATCTGTCAGATTAGACGCAGACGTTAGAAATGTAGATTTGAAGTAGTCATTAGAAGGATTAGGAGACCCAATCCAAACAGGAAACAAGAGAATACCGATAGTCCTAAGAAGATAGGATCGTCAACATATTTACTCCTAATGAGTAAATATGAATGAAATAATGATAAATAAAATCTGTCAGTTTAGACGCAGACGTTAGAAATGTAGATTTGAAGTAGCCATTAAAAGGAATAGGAGACCCAATCCAAACAGGAAACAAGAGAATAGCGATAGTCCTAAGAAGAGAGGATCGTCAACATATTTACTCCTATTGAGTAAATATGAATGAAATAATGATAAATAAAATCTGTCAGTTTAGACGCAGACGTTAGAAATGTAGATTTGAAGTAGTCATTAGAAGGATTAGGAGACCCAATCCAAACAGGAAACAAGAGAATACCGATAGTCCTAAGAAGATAGGATCGTCAACATATTTACTCCTAATGAGTAAATATGAATGAAATAATGATAAATAAAACCTGTCAGTTTAGACGCAGACGTTAGAAATGTAGATTTGAAGTAGCCATTAAAAGGAATAGGAGACCCAATCCAAACAGGAAACAAGAGAATAGCGATATTCCTAAGAAGAGAGGATCGTCAACATATTTACTCCTATTGAGGAAATATGAATGAAATAATGATAAATAAAATCTGTCAGTTTAGACGCAGACGTTAGAAATGTAGATTTGAAGTAGTCATTAGAAGGATTAGGAGATCCAATCCAAACAGGAAACAAGAGAATACCGATAGTCCTAAGAAGAGAGGATCGTCAACATATTTACTCCTATTGAGTAAATATGATTTAAATAATGATAGATAAAATCTGTCAGTTTAGACGCAGACGTTAGAAATGTAGATTTGAAGTAGCCATTAAAAGGAATAGGAGACCCAATCCAAACAGGAAACCAGAGAATACCGATAGTCCTAAGAAGAGAGGATCGTCAACATATTTACTCCTATTGAGGAAATATGAATGAAATAATGATAAATAAAATCTGTCAGTTTAGACGCAGACGTTAGAAATGTAGATTTGAAGTAGCCATTAGAAGGAATAGGAGACCCAATCCAAACAGGAAACAAGAGAATACCGATAGTCCTAAGAGAGGATCGTCAACATATTTACTCCTATTGAGGAAATATGAATGAAATAATGATAAATAAAATCTGTCAGTTTAGACGCAGACATTAGAAATGTAGATTTGAAGTAGCCATTAGAAGGAATAGGAGACCCAATCCAAACAGGAAACAAGAGAATACCGATAGTCCTAAGAAGAGAGGATCGTCAACATATTTACTCCTATTGAGGAAATATGAATGAAATAAAGATAAATAAAATCTGTCAGTTTAGACGCAGACGTTAGAATTGTAGATTTGAAGTAGCCATTAGAAGGAATAGGAGACCCAATCCAAACAGGAAACAAGAGAATACCGATAGTCCTAAGAAGAGAGGATCGTCAACATATTTAATCCTATTGAGGAAATAAGAATGAAATAATGATAAATAAAATCTGTCAGTTTAGACACAGACGTTAGAAATGTAGATTTGAAGTAGCCATTAGAAGGAATAGGAGACCCAATCCAAACAGGAAACAAGAGAATACCGATAGTCCTAAGAAGAGAGGATCGTCAACATATTTACTCTTATTGAGGAAATATGAATGAAATAATGATAAATAAAATCTGTCAGTTTAGACGCAGACGTTAGAAATGTAGATTTGAAGTAGCCATTAGAAGGAATAGGAGACCCAAACCAAACAGGAAACAAGAGAATACCGATAGTCCTAAGAAGAGGGGATCGTCATCATATTTACTCCTATTGAGGAAATATGAATGAAATAATGATAAATAAAATCTGTCAGTTTAGACGCAGACGTTAGAAATGTAGATTTGAAGTAGCTATTAGAAGGAATAGGAGACCCAATCCAAACAGGAAACAACAGAATACCGATAGTCCTAAGAAGAGAGGATCGTCAACATATTTACTCCTATTGAGTAAATATGAATGAAATAATGATAAATAAAATCTGTCAGTTTAGACGCAGACGTTAGAAATGTAGATTTGAAGTAGTCATTAGTAGGATTAGGAGACCCAATCCAAACAGGAAACAAGAGAATACCGATAGTCCTAAGAAGAGAGGATCGCCAACATATTTACTCGTAATGAGGAAATATGAATGAAATAATGATAAATAAAATCTGTCAGTTTAGAGGCAGACGTTAGAAATGTAGATTTGAAGTAGGCATTAAAAGGAATAGGAGACCCAATCCAAACAGGAAACAAGAGAATAGCGATAGTCCTAAGAAGAGAGGATCGTCAACATATTTACTCCTATTGAGGAAATATGAATGAAATAATGAAAAATAAAATCTGTATGTTTAGACGCAGACGTTAGAAATGTAGATTTCAAGTAGTCATTAGAAGGATTAGGAGACCCAATCCAAACAGGAAACAAGAGAATACCGATAGTCCTAAGAAGAGAGGATCGTCAACATATTTACTCCTATTGAGGAAATATGAATGAAATAATGATAAATAAAATCTGTCAGTTTAGACGCAGACATTAGAAATGTAGATTTGAAGTAGCCATTAGAAGGAATAGGAGACCCAATCCAAACAGGAAACAAGAGAATACCGATAGTCCTAAGAAGAGAGGATCGTCAACATATTTACTCCTATTGAGGAAATATGAATGAAATAAAGATAAATAAAATCTGTCAGTTTAGACGCAGACGTTAGAATTGTAGATTTGAAGTAGCCATTAGAAGGAATAGGAGACCCAATCCAAACAGGAAACAAGAGAATACCGATAGTCCTAAGAAGAGAGGATCGTCAACATATTTAATCCTATTGAGGAAATAAGAATGAAATAATGATAAATAAAATCTGTCAGTTTAGACACAGACGTTAGAAATGTAGATTTGAAGTAGCCATTAGAAGGAATAGGAGACCCAATCCAAACAGGAAACAAGAGAATACCGATAGTCCTAAGAAGAGAGGATCGTCAACATATTTACTCTTATTGAGGAAATATGAATGAAATAATGATAAATAAAATCTGTCAGTTTAGACGCAGACGTTAGAAATGTAGATTTGAAGTAGCCATTAGAAGGAATAGGAGACCCAAACCAAACAGGAAACAAGAGAATACCGATAGTCCTAAGAAGAGGGGATCGTCATCATATTTACTCCTATTGAGGAAATATGAATGAAATAATGATAAATAAAATCTGTCAGTTTAGACGCAGACGTTAGAAATGTAGATTTGAAGTAGCTATTAGAAGGAATAGGAGACCCAATCCAAACAGGAAACAACAGAATACCGATAGTCCTAAGAAGAGAGGATCGTCAACATATTTACTCCTATTGAGTAAATATGAATGAAATAATGATAAATAAAATCTGTCAGTTTAGACGCAGACGTTAGAAATGTAGATTTGAAGTAGTCATTAGTAGGATTAGGAGACCCAATCCAAACAGGAAACAAGAGAATACCGATAGTCCTAAGAAGAGAGGATCGCCAACATATTTACTCGTAATGAGGAAATATGAATGAAATAATGATAAATAAAATCTGTCAGTTTAGAGGCAGACGTTAGAAATGTAGATTTGAAGTAGGCATTAAAAGGAATAGGAGACCCAATCCAAACAGGAAACAAGAGAATAGCGATAGTCCTAAGAAGAGAGGATCGTCAACATATTTACTCCTATTGAGGAAATATGAATGAAATAATGAAAAATAAAATCTGTATGTTTAGACGCAGACGTTAGAAATGTAGATTTCAAGTAGTCATTAGAAGGATTAGGAGACCCAATCCAAACAGGAAACAAGAGAATACCGATAGTCCTAAGAAGAGAGGATCGTCAACATATTTACTCCTATTGAGGAAATATGAATGAAATAATGATAAATAAAATCTGTCAGTTTAGACGCAGTCGTTATAAATGTAGATTTGAAGTAGTCATTAGAAGGATTAGGAGACCCAATCCAAACAGGAAACAAGAGAATACCGATAGTCCTAAGAAGAGAGGATCGTCAACATATTTACTCCTAATGAGTAAATATGAATGAAATAATGATAAATAAAATCTGTCAGTTTAGACGCAGACGTTAGAAATGTAGATTTGAAGTAGCCATTAAAAGGAATAGGAGACCCAATCCAAACAGGAAACAAGAGAATAGCGATAGTCCTAAGAAGAGAGGATCGTCAACATATTTACTCCTATTGAGTAAATATGAATGAAATAATGATAAATAAAATCTGTCAGTTTAGACGCAGACGTTAGAAATGTAGATTTGAAGTAGCCATTAGAAGGATTAGGAGACCCAATCCAAACAGGAAACAAGAGAATACCGATAGTCCTAAGAAGAGAGGATCGTCAACATATTTACTCTTATTGAGGAAATATGAATGAAATAATGATAAATAAAATCTGTCAATTTAGACGCAGACGTTAGAAATGTAGATTTGAAGTAGTCATTAGAAGGATTAGGAGACCCAATCCAAACAGGAAACAACAGAATAGCGATAGTCCTAAGAAGAGAGGATCGTCAACATATTTACTCCTATTGAGGAAATATGAATGAAATAATGATAAATAAAATCTGTCAGTTTAGACGCAGACGTTAGAAATGTAGATTTGAAGTAGCTATTAGAAGGAATAGGAGACCCAATCCAAACAGGAAACAACAGAATACCGATAGTCCTAAGAAGAGAGGATCGTCAACATATTTACTCCTATTGAGTAAATATGAATGAAATAATGATAAATAAAATCTGTCAGTTTAGACGCAGACGTTAGAAATGTAGATTTGAAGTAGTCATTAGTAGGATTAGGAGACCCAATCCAAACAGGAAACAAGAGAATACCGATAGTCCTAAGAAGAGAGGATCGTCAACATATTTACTCGTAATGAGGAAATATGAATGAAATAATGATAAATAAAATCTGTCAGTTTAGACGCAGACGTTAGAAATGTAGATTTGAAGTAGCCATTAAAAGTAATAGGAGACCCAATCCAAACTGGAAACAAGAGAATAGCGATAGTCCTAAGAAGAGAGGATCGTCAACATATTTACTCCTATTGAGGAAATATGAATGAAATAATGATAAATAAAATCTGTAAGTTTAGACGCAGACGTTAGAAATGTAGATTTGAAGGAGTCATTAGAAGGATTAGGAGACCCAATCCAAACAGGAATCAAGAGAATACCGATAGTCCTAAGAAGAGAGGATCGTCAACATATTTACTCCTATTGAGGAAATATGAATGAAATAATGATAAATAAAATCTGTCAGTTTAGACGCAGTCGTTATAAATGTAGATTTGAAGTAGTCATTAGAAGGATTAGGAGACCCAATCCAAACAGGAAACAAGAGAATACCGATAGTCCTAAGAAGAGAGGATCGTCAACATATTTACTCCTAATGAGTAAATATGAATGAAATAATGATAAATAAAATCTGTCAGTTTAGACGCAGACGTTAGAAATGTAGATTTGAAGTAGCCATTAAAAGGAATAGGAGACCCAATCCAAACAGGAATCAAGAGAATAGCGATAGTCCTAAGAAGAGAGGATCGTCAACATATTTACTCCTATTGAGTAAATATGAATGAAATAATGATAAATAAAATCTGTCAGTTTAGACGCAGACGTTAGAAATGTAGATTTGAAGTAGTCATTAGAAGGATTAGGAGACCCAGTTCAAACAGGAACCATTAGAATACCCATAGTCCTAAGAAGAGAGGATCGTCAACATATTTACTCCTATTGAGGAAATATGACTGAAATAATGATAAATAAAATCTGTCAGTTTAGACGCAGACGTTAGAAATGTAGATTTGAAGTAGCCATTAAAAGGATTAGGAGACCCAATCCAAACAGGAAACAAGAGAATACCGATATTCCTAAGAAGAGAGGATCTTCAAAATATTTACTCCTATTGAGGAAATATGAATGAAATAATGATAAATAAAATCTGTCAGTTTAGACGCAGACGTTAGAAATGTAGATTTGAAGTAGCCATTAGAAGGAATAGGAGACCCAAACCAAACAGGAAACAAGAGAATACCGATAGTCCTAAGAAGAGGGGATCGTCATCATATTTACTCCTATTGAGGAAATATGAATGAAATAATGATAAATAAAATCTGTCAGTTTAGACGCAGACGTTAGAAATGTAGATTTGAAGTAGCTATTAGAAGGAATAGGAGACCCAATCCAAACAGGAAACAACAGAATACCGATAGTCCTAAGAAGAGAGGATCGTCAACATATTTACTCCTATTGAGTAAATATGAATGAAATAATGATAAATAAAATCTGTCAGTTTAGACGCAGACGTTAGAAATGTAGATTTGAAGTAGTCATTAGTAGGATTAGGAGACCCAATCCAAACAGGAAACAAGAGAATACCGATAGTCCTAAGAAGAGAGGATCGCCAACATATTTACTCGTAATGAGGAAATATGAATGAAATAATGATAAATAAAATCTGTCAGTTTAGAGGCAGACGTTAGAAATGTAGATTTGAAGTAGGCATTAAAAGGAATAGGAGACCCAATCCAAACAGGAAACAAGAGAATAGCGATAGTCCTAAGAAGAGAGGATCGTCAACATATTTACTCCTATTGAGGAAATATGAATGAAATAATGAAAAATAAAATCTGTATGTTTAGACGCAGACGTTAGAAATGTAGATTTCAAGTAGTCATTAGAAGGATTAGGAGACCCAATCCAAACAGGAAACAAGAGAATACCGATAGTCCTAAGAAGAGAGGATCGTCAACATATTTACTCCTATTGAGGAAATATGAATGAAATAATGATAAATAAAATCTGTCAGTTTAGACGCAGTCGTTATAAATGTAGATTTGAAGTAGTCATTAGAAGGATTAGGAGACCCAATCCAAACAGGAAACAAGAGAATACCGATAGTCCTAAGAAGAGAGGATCGTCAACATATTTACTCCTAATGAGTAAATATGAATGAAATAATGATAAATAAAATCTGTCAGTTTAGACGCAGACGTTAGAAATGTAGATTTGAAGTAGCCATTAAAAGGAATAGGAGACCCAATCCAAACAGGAAACAAGAGAATAGCGATAGTCCTAAGAAGAGAGGATCGTCAACATATTTACTCCTATTGAGTAAATATGAATGAAATAATGATAAATAAAATCTGTCAGTTTAGACGCAGACGTTAGAAATGTAGATTTGAAGTAGTCATTAGAAGGATTAGGAGACCCAGGTCAAACAGGAAACAAGAGAATAGTGATAGTCCTAAGAAGAGAGGATCGTCAACATATTTACTCCTATTGAGTAAATATGAATGAAATAATGATAGATAAAATCTGTCAGTTTAGACGCAGACGTTAGAAATGTAGATTTGAAGTAGCCATTAAAAGGAATAGGAGACCCAATCCAAACAGGAAACAAGAGAATACCGATAGTCCTAAGAAGAGAGGATCGTCAACATATTTACTCCTATTGAGGAAATATGAATGAAATAATGATAAATAAAATCTGTCAGTTTAGACGCAGACGTTAGAAATGTAGATTTGAAGTAGCCATTAGAAGGAATAGGAGACCCAATCCAAACAGGAAACAAGAGAATACCGATAGTCCTAAGAAGAGAGGATCGTCAACATATTTACTCTTATTGAGGAAATATGAATGAAATAATGATAAATAAAATCTGTCAATTTAGACGCAGACGTTAGAAATGTAGATTTGAAGTAGTCATTAGAAGGATTAGGAGACCCAATCCAAACAGGAAACAACAGAATAGCGATAGTCCTAAGAAGAGAGGATCGTCAACATATTTACTCCTATTGAGGAAATATGAATGAAATAATGAGAAATAAAATCTGTCAGTTTAGACGCAGTCGTTAGAAATGTAGATTTGAAGTAGCTATTAGAAGGAATAGGAGACCCAATCCAAACAGGAAACAACAGAATACCGATAGTCCTAAGAAGAGAGGATCGTCAACATATTTACACCTATTGAGTAAATATGAATGAAATAATGATAAATAAAATCTGTCAGTTTAGACGCAGACGTTAGAAATGTAGATTTGAAGTAGTCATTAGTAGGATTAGGAGACCCAATCCAAACAGGAAACAAGAGAATACCGATAGTCCTAAGAAGAGAGGATCGTCAACATATTTACTCGTAATGAGGAAATATGAATGAAATAATGATAAATAAAATCTGTCAGTTTAGACGCAGACGTTAGAAATGTAGATTTGAAGTAGCCATTAAAAGTAATAGGAGACCCAATCCAAACTGGAAACAAGAGAATAGCGATAGTCCTAAGAAGAGAGGATCGTCAACATATTTACTCCTATTGAGGAAATATGAATGAAATAATGATAAATAAAATCTGTAAGTTTAGACGCAGACGTTAGAAATGTAGATTTGAAGGAGTCATTAGAAGGATTAGGAGACCCAATCCAAACAGGAATCAAGAGAATACCGATAGTCCTAAGAAGAGAGGATCGTCAACATATTTACTCCTATTGAGGAAATATGAATGAAATAATGATAAATAAAATCTGTCAGTTTAGACGCAGTCGTTATAAATGTAGATTTGAAGTAGTCATTAGAAGGATTAGGAGACCCAATCCAAACAGGAAACAAGAGAATACCGATAGTCCTAAGAAGAGAGGATCGTCAACATATTTACTCCTAATGAGTAAATATGAATGAAATAATGATAAATAAAATCTGTCAGTTTAGACGCAGACGTTAGAAATGTAGATTTGAAGTAGCCATTAAAAGGAATAGGAGACCCAATCCAAACAGGAATCAAGAGAATAGCGATAGTCCTAAGAAGAGAGGATCGTCAACATATTTACTCCTATTGAGTAAATATGAATGAAATAATGATAAATAAAATCTGTCAGTTTAGACGCAGACGTTAGAAATGTAGATTTGAAGTAGTCATTAGAAGGATTAGGAGACCCAGTTCAAACAGGAACCATTAGAATACCCATAGTCCTAAGAAGAGAGGATCGTCAACATATTTACTCCTATTGAGGAAATATGACTGAAATAATGATAAATAAAATCTGTCAGTTTAGACGCAGACGTTAGAAATGTAGATTTGAAGTAGCCATTAAAAGGATTAGGAGACCCAATCCAAACAGGAAACAAGAGAATACCGATATTCCTAAGAAGAGAGGATCTTCAAAATATTTACTCCTATTGAGGAAATATGAATGAAATAATGATAAATAAAATCTGTCAGTTTAGACGCAGACATTAGAAATGTAGATTTGAAGTAGCCATTAGAAGGAATAAGAGACCCAATCCAAACAGGAAACAAGAGAATACCGATAGTCCTAAGAAGAGAGGATTGTCAACATATTTACTCCTATTGAGTAAATATGAATGAAATAATGATAAATAAAATCTGTCAGTTTAGACGCAGACGTTAGAAATGTAGATTTGAAGTAGCCATTAGAAGGAATAGGAGACCCAATCCAAACAGGAAACAAGAGAATACCGATAGTCCTAAGAAGAGAGGATCGTCAACATATTTACTCCTATTGAGGAAATATGAATGAAATAATGATAAATAAAATCTGTCAGTTTAGACGCAGACGTTAGAAATGTAGATTTGAAGTAGCCATTAGAAGGAATAGGAGACCCAATCCAAACTGGAAACAAGAGAATACCGATAGTCCTAAGAAGAGAGGATCGTCAACATATTTAATCCTAGTGAGGAAATATGAATGAAATAATGAGAAATAAAATCTGTCAGTTTAGACGCAGACGTTAGAAATGTAGATTTGAAGTAGTCATTAGAAGGAATAGGAGACCCAATCCAAACAGGAAACAAGAGAATACCGATAGTCCTAAGAAGAGAGGATCGTCAACATATTTACTCCTAGTGAGGAAATATGAATGAAATAATGAGAAATAAAATCTGTCAGTTTAGACGCAGACGATAGAAATGTAGATTTGAAGTAGCAATTAGAAGGGATAGGAGACCCAATCCAAACAGGAAACAAGAGAATACCGATAGTCCTAAGAAGAGAGGATCGTCAACATATTTACTCCTATTCAGGAAATATGAATGAAATAATGATAAATAAAATCTGTCAGTTTAGACGCAGACGTTAGAAATGTAGATTTGAAGTAGCCATTAGAAGGAATAGGAGACCCAATCCAAACTGGAAACAAGAGAATACCGATAGTCCTAAGAAGAGAGGATCGTCAACATATTTAATCCTAGTGAGGAAATATGAATGAAATAATGAGAAATAAAATCTGTCAGTTTAGACGCAGACGTTAGAAATGTAGATTTGAAGTAGTCATTAGAAGGAATAGGAGACCCAATCCAAACAGGAAACAAGAGAATACCGATAGTCCTAAGAAGAGAGGATCGTCAACATATTTACTCCTAGTGAGGAAATATGAATGAAATAATGATAAATAAAATCTGTCAGTTTAGACGCAGACGATAGAAATGTAGATTTGAAGTAGCAATTAGAAGGGATAGGAGACCCAAACCAAACAGGAAACAAGAGAATACCGATAGTCCTAAGAAGAGAGGATCGTCCACATATTTACTCCTATTGCGGAAATATGAATGAAATAATGATAAATAAAATCTGTCAGTTTAGACGCAGACGATAGAAATGTAGATTTGAAGTAGTCATTAGAAGGAATAGGAGACCCAATCCAAACAGGAAACAAGAGAATACCGATAGTCCTAAGAAGAGAGGATCGTCAACATATTTACTCCTAGTGAGGAAATATGAATGAAATAATGAGAAATAAAATCTGTCAGTTTAGACGCAGACGATAGAAATGTAGATTTGAAGTAGCAATTAGAAGGAATAGGAGACCCAATCCAAACAGGAAACAAGAGAATACCGATAGTCCTAAGAAGAGAGGATCGTCAACATATTTAATCCTAGTGAGGAAATATGAATGAAATAATGAGAAATAAAATCTGTCAGTTTAGACGCAGACGTTAGAAATGTAGATTTGAAGTAGTCATTAGAAGGAATAGGAGACCCAATCCAAACAGGAAACAAGAGAATACCGATAGTCCTAAGAAGAGAGGATCGTCAACATATTTACTCCTAGTGAGGAAATATGAATGAAATAATGATAAATAAAATCTGTCAGTTTAGACGCAGACGATAGAAATGTAGATTTGAAGTAGCAATTAGAAGGGATAGGAGACCCAAACCAAACAGGAAACAAGAGAATACCGATAGTCCTAAGAAGAGAGGATCGTCCACATATTTACTCCTATTGCGGAAATATGAATGAAATAATGATAAATAAAATCTGTCAGTTTAGACGCAGACGATAGAAATGTAGATTTGAAGTAGTCATTAGAAGGAATAGGAGACCCAATCCAAACAGGAAACAAGAGAATACCGATAGTCCTAAGAAGAGAGGATCGTCAACATATTTACTCCTAGTGAGGAAATATGAATGAAATAATGAGAAATAAAATCTGTCAGTTTAGACGCAGACGATAGAAATGTAGATTTGAAGTAGTCATTAGAAGGAATAGGAGACCAAACCCAAACAGGAAACAAGAGAATACCGATAGTCCTAAGAAGAGAGGATCGTCAACATATTTACTCCTAGTGAGGAAATATGAATGAAATAATGATAAATAAAATCTGTCAGTTTAGACGCAGACGTTAGAAATGTAGATTTGAAGTAGTCATTAGAAGGAATAGGAGACCCAAACCAAACAGGAAACAAGAGAATACCGATAGTCCTAAGAAGAGAGGATCGTCAACATATTTACTCCTAGTGAGGAAATATGAATGAAATAATGAGAAATAAAATCTGTCAGTTTAGACGCAGACGATAGAAATGTAGATTTGAAGTAGTCATTAGAAGGAATAGGAGACCCAATCCAAACAGGAAACAAGAGAATACCGATAGTCCTAAGAAGAGAGGATCGTCAACATATTTACTCCTAGTGAGGAAATATGAATGAAATAATGAGAAATAAAATCTGTCAGTTTAGACGCAGACGATAGAAATGTAGATTTGAAGTAGTCATTAGAAGGAATAGGAGACCCAATCCAAACAGGAAACAAGAGAATACCGATAGTCCTAAGAAGAGAGGATCGTCAACATATTTACTCCTAGTGAGGAAATATGAATGAAATAATGAGAAATAAAATCTGTCAGTTTAGACGCAGACGATAGAAATGTAGATTTGAAGTAGTCATTAGAAGGAATAGGAGACCAAACCCAAACAGGAAACAAGAGAATACCGATAGTCCTAAGAAGAGAGGATCGTCAACATATTTACTCCTAGTGAGGAAATATGAATGAAATAATGATAAATAAAATCTGTCAGTTTAGACGCAGACGATAGAAATGTAGATTTGAAGTAGTCATTAGAAGGAATAGGAGACCAAACCCAAACAGGAAACAAGAGAATACCGATAGTCCTAAGAAGAGAGGATCGTCAACATATTTACTCCTAGTGAGGAAATATGAATGAAATAATGATAAATAAAATCTGTCAGTTTAGACGCAGACGATAGAAATGTAGATTTGAAGTAGTCATTAGAAGGAATAGGAGACCCAATCCAAACAGGAAACAAGAGAATACCGATAGTCCTAAGAAGAGAGGATCGTCAACATATTTACTCCTAGTGAGGAAATATGAATGAAATAATGAGAAATAAAATCTGTCAGTTTAGACGCAGACGATAGAAATGTAGATTTGAAGTAGTCATTAGAAGGAATAGGAGACCAAACCCAAACAGGAAACAAGAGAATACCGATAGTCCTAAGAAGAGAGGATCGTCCACATATTTACTCCTATTGCGGAAATATGAATGAAATAATGATAAATAAAATCTGTCAGTTTAGACGCAGACGATAGAAATGTAGATTTGAAGTAGTCATTAGAAGGAATAGGAGACCCAATCCAAACAGGAAACAAGAGAATACCGATAGTCCTAAGAAGAGAGGATCGTCAACATATTTACTCCTAGTGAGGAAATATGAATGAAATAATGATAAATAAAATCTGTCAGTTTAGACGCAGACGATAGAAATGTAGATTTGAAGTAGTCATTAGAAGGAATAGGAGACCCAATCCAAACAGGAAACAAGAGAATACCGATAGTCCTAAGAAGAGAGGATCGTCAACATATTTACTCCTAGTGAGGAAATATGAATGAAATAATGATAAATAAAATCTGTCAGTTTAGACGCAGACGATAGAAATGTAGATTTGAAGTAGTCATTAGAAGGAATAGGAGACCAAACCCAAACAGGAAACAAGAGAATACCGATAGTCCTAAGAAGAGAGGATCGTCCACATATTTACTCCTATTGCGGAAATATGAATGAAATAATGATAAATAAAATCTGTCAGTTTAGACGCAGACGATAGAAATGTAGATTTGAAGTAGTCATTAGAAGGAATAGGAGACCCAATCCAAACAGGAAACAAGAGAATACCGATAGTCCTAAGAAGAGAGGATCGTCAACATATTTACTCCTAGTGAGGAAATATGAATGAAATAATGATAAATAAAATCTGTCAGTTTAGACGCAGACGATAGAAATGTAGATTTGAAGTAGTCATTAGAAGGAATAGGAGACCAAACCCAAACAGGAAACAAGAGAATACCGATAGTCCTAAGAAGAGAGGATCGTCCACATATTTACTCCTATTGCGGAAATATGAATGAAATAATGATAAATAAAATCTGTCAGTTTAGACGCAGACGATAGAAATGTAGATTTGAAGTAGTCATTAGAAGGAATAGGAGACCCAATCCAAACAGGAAACAAGAGAATACCGATAGTCCTAAGAAGAGAGGATCGTCAACATATTTACTCCTAGTGAGGAAATATGAATGAAATAATGAGAAATAAAATCTGTCAGTTTAGACGCAGACGATAGAAATGTAGATTTGAAGTAGTCATTAGAAGGAATAGGAGACCAAACCCAAACAGGAAACAAGAGAATACCGATAGTCCTAAGAAGAGAGGATCGTCAACATATTTACTCCTAGTGAGGAAATATGAATGAAATAATGATAAATAAAATCTGTCAGTTTAGACGCAGACGTTAGAAATGTAGATTTGAAGTAGTCATTAGAAGGAATAGGAGACCCAATCCAAACAGGAAACAAGAGAATACCGATAGTCCTAAGAAGAGAGGATCGTCAACATATTTACTCCTAGTGAGGAAATATGAATGAAATAATGATAAATAAAATCTGTCAGTTTAGACGCAGACGTTAGAAATGTAGATTTGAAGTAGTCATTAGAAGGAATAGGAGACCCAATCCAAACAGGAAACAAGAGAATACCGATAGTCCTAAGAAGAGAGGATCGTCAACATATTTACTCCTAGTGAGGAAATATGAATGAAATAATGAGAAATAAAATCTGTCTGTTTAGACGCAGACGTTAGAAATGTAGATTTGAAGTAGCCATTAGAAGGAATAGGAGACCCAATCCAAACAGGAAACAAGAGAATACCGATAGTCCTAAGAAGAGAGGATCGTCAACATATTTACTCCTAGTGAGGAAATATGAATGAAATAATGATAAATAAAATCTGTCAGTTTAGACGCAGACGTTAGAAATGTAGATTTGAAGTAGTCATTAGAAGGAATAGGAGACCCAATCCAAACAGGAAACAAGAGAATACCGATAGTCCTAAGAAGAGAGGATCGTCAACATATTTACTCCTAGTGAGGAAATATGAATGAAATAATGAGAAATAAAATCTGTCAGTTTAGACGCAGACGATAGAAATGTAGATTTGAAGTAGCCATTAGAAGGAATAGGAGACCCAATCCAAACAGGAAACAAGAGAATACCGATAGTCCTAAGAAGAGAGGATCGTCAACATATTTACTCCTAGTGAGGAAATATGAATGAAATAATGATAAATAAAATCTGTCAGTTTAGACGCAGACGTTAGAAATGTAGATTTGAAGTAGCCATTAGAAGGAATAGGAGACCCAATCCAAACAGGAAACAAGAGAATACCGATAGTCCTAAGAAGAGAGGATCGTCAACATATTTACTCCTAGTGAGGAAATATGAATGAAATAATGATAAATAAAATCTGTCAGTTTAGACGCAGACGTTAGAAATGTAGATTTGAAGTAGTCATTAGAAGGAATAGGAGACCCAATCCAAACAGGAAACAAGAGAATACCGATAGTCCTAAGAAGAGAGGATCGTCAACATATTTACTCCTAGTGAGGAAATATGAATGAAATAATGAGAAATAAAATCTGTCAGTTTAGACGCAGACGATAGAAATGTAGATTTGAAGTAGTCATTAGAAGGAATAGGAGACCCAATCCAAACAGGAAACAAGAGAATACCGATAGTCCTAAGAAGAGAGGATCGTCAACATATTTACTCCTAGTGAGGAAATATGAATGAAATAATGAGAAATAAAATCTGTCTGTTTAGACGCAGACGTTAGAAATGTAGATTTGAAGTAGCCATTAGAAGGAATAGGAGACCCAATCCAAACAGGAAACAAGAGAATACCGATAGTCCTAAGAACAGAGGATCGTCAAAATATTTACTCCTAGTGAGGAAATATGAATGAAATAATGATAAATAAAATCTGTCTGTTTAGACGCAGACGTTAGAAATGTAGATTTGAAGTAGTCATTAGAAGGAATAGGAGACCCAATCCAAACAGGAAACAAGAGAATACCGATAGTCCTAAGAAGAGAGGATCGTCAACATATTTACTCCTAGTGAGGAAATATGAATGAAATAATGAGAAATAAAATCTGTCAGTTTAGACGCAGACGATAGAAATGTAGATTTGAAGTAGTCATTAGAAGGAATAGGAGACCAAACCCAAACAGGAAACAAGAGAATACCGATAGTCCTAAGAAGAGAGGATCGTCAACATATTTACTCCTAGTGAGGAAATATGAATGAAATAATGATAAATAAAATCTGTCAGTTTAGACGCAGACGATAGAAATGTAGATTTGAAGTAGCAATTAGAAGGGATAGGAGACCCAAACCAAACAGGAAACAAGAGAATACCGATAGTCCTAAGAAGAGAGGATCGTCAATATATTTACTCCTAGTGAGGAAATATGAATGAAATAATGAGAAATAAAATCTGTCAGTTTAGACGCAGACGATAGAAATGTAGATTTGAAGTAGTCATTAGAAGGAATAGGAGACCAAACCCAAACAGGAAACAAGAGAATACCGATAGTCCTAAGAAGAGAGGATCGTCAACATATTTACTCCTAGTGAGGAAATATGAATGAAATAATGATAAATAAAATCTGTCAGTTTAGACGCAGACGATAGAAATGTAGATTTGAAGTAGTCATTAGAAGGAATAGGAGACCAAACCCAAACAGGAAACAAGAGAATACCGATAGTCCTAAGAAGAGAGGATCGTCAACATATTTACTCCTAGTGAGGAAATATGAATGAAATAATGAGAAATAAAATCTGTCAGTTTAGACGCAGACGATAGAAATGTAGATTTGAAGTAGTCATTAGAAGGAATAGGAGACTAAACCCAAACAGGAAACAAGAGAATACCGATAGTCCTAAGAAGAGAGGATCGTCAACATATTTACTCCTAGTGAGGAAATATGAATGAAATAATGATAAATAAAATCTGTCAGTTTAGACGCAGACGTTAGAAATGTAGATTTGAAGTAGTCATTAGAAGGAATAGGAGACCCAATCCAAACAGGAAACAAGAGAATACCGATAGTCCTAAGAAGAGAGGATCGTCAACATATTTACTCCTATTGAGGAAATATGAATGAAATAATGAGAAATAAAATCTGTCAGTTTAGACGCAGACGATAGAAATGTAGATTTGAAGTAGTCATTAGAAGGAATAGGAGACCAAACCCAAACAGGAAACAAGAGAATACCGATAGTCCTAAGAAGAGAGGATCGTCAACATATTTACTCCTAGTGAGGAAATATGAATGAAATAATGATAAATAAAATCTGTCAGTTTAGAGGCAGACGATAGAAATGTAGATTTGAAGTAGTCATTAGAAGGAATAGGAGACCCAATCCAAACAGGAAACAAGAGAATACCGATAGTCCTAAGAAGAGAGGATCGTCAACATATTTACTCCTATTGAGGAAATATGAATGAAATAATGAGAAATAAAATCTGTCAGTTTAGACGCAGACGATAGAAATGTAGATTTGAAGTAGCAATTAGAAGGGATAGGAGACCCAAACCAAACAGGAAACAAGAGAATACCGATAGTCCTAAGAAGAGAGGATCGTCAACATATTTACTCCTATTCAGGAAATATGAATGAAATAATGAGAAATAAAATCTGTCAGTTTAGACGCAGACGATAGAAATGTAGATTTGAAGTAGTCATTAGAAGGAATAGGAGACCAAACCCAAACAGGAAACAAGAGAATACCGATAGTCCTAAGAAGAGAGGATCGTCAACATATTTACTCCTAGTGAGGAAATATGAATGAAATAATGATAAATAAAATCTGTCAGTTTAGACGCAGACGATAGAAATGTAGATTTGAAGTAGTCATTAGAAGGAATAGGAGACCCAATCCAAACAGGAAACAAGAGAATACCGATAGTCCTAAGAAGAGAGGATCGTCAACATATTTACTCCTATTGAGGAAATATGAATGAAATAATGAGAAATAAAATCTGTCAGTTTAGACGCAGACGATAGAAATGTAGATTTGAAGTAGCAATTAGAAGGGATAGGAGACCCAAACCAAACAGGAAACAAGAGAATACCGATAGTCCTAAGAAGAGAGGATCGTCAACATATTTACTCCTATTCAGGAAATATGAATGAAATAATGAGAAATAAAATCTGTCAGTTTAGACGCAGACGATAGAAATGTAGATTTGAAGTAGTCATTAGAAGGAATAGGAGACCAAACCCAAACAGGAAACAAGAGAATACCGATAGTCCTAAGAAGAGAGGATCGTCAACATATTTACTCCTAGTGAGGAAATATGAATGAAATAATGAGAAATAAAATCTGTCAGTTTAGACGCAGACGATAGAAATGTAGATTTGAAGTAGCAATTAGAAGGGATAGGAGACCCAAACCAAACAGGAAACAAGAGAATACCGATAGTCCTAAGAAGAGAGGATCGTCAACATATTTACTCCTAGTGAGGAAATATGAATGAAATAATGATAAATAAAATCTGTCAGTTTAGACGCAGACGATAGAAATGTAGATTTGAAGTAGCAATTAGAAGGAATAGGAGACCCAAACCAAACAGGAAACAAGAGAATACCGATAGTCCTAAGAAGAGAGGATCGTCAACATATTTACTCCTATTGAGGAAATATGAATGAAATAATGAGAAATAAAATCTGTCAGTTTAGACGCAGACGATAGAAATGTAGATTTGAAGTAGCAATTAGAAGGGATAGGAGACCCAAACCAAACAGGAAACAAGAGAATACCGATAGTCCTAAGAAGAGAGGATCGTCAACATATTTACTCCTAGTGAGGAAATATGAATGAAATAATGAGAAATAAAATCTGTCAGTTTAGACGCAGACGATAGAAATGTAGATTTGAAGTAGCAATTAGAAGGGATAGGAGACCCAAACCAAACAGGAAACAAGAGAATACCGATAGTCCTAAGAAGAGAGGATCGTCAACATATTTACTCCTAGTGAGGAAATATGAATGAAATAATGAGAAATAAAATCTGTCAGTTTAGACGCAGACGATAGAAATGTAGATTTGAAGTAGCAATTAGAAGGGATAGGAGACCCAAACCAAACAGGAAACAAGAGAATACCGATAGTCCTAAGAAGAGAGGATCGTCAACATATTTACTCCTAGTGAGGAAATATGAATGAAATAATGAGAAATAAAATCTGTCAGTTTAGACGCAGACGATAGAAATGTAGATTTGAAGTAGCAATTAGAAGGGATAGGAGACCCAAACCAAACAGGAAACAAGAGAATACCGATAGTCCTAAGAAGAGAGGATCGTCAACATATTTACTCCTAGTGAGGAAATATGAATGAAATAATGATAAATAAAATCTGTCAGTTTAGACGCAGACGATAGAAATGTAGATTTGAAGTAGCAATTAGAAGGAATAGGAGACCCAAACCAAACAGGAAACAAGAGAATACCGATAGTCCTAAGAAGAGAGGATCGTCAACATATTTACTCCTAGTGAGGAAATATGAATGAAATAATGATAAATAAAATCTGTCAGTTTAGACGCAGACGATAGAAATGTAGATATGAAGTTGCCATTAGAAGGAAAAGGAGACCCAATCCAAACAGGAAACAAGAGAATACCGATAGTCCTAAGAAGAGAGGATCGTCAACATATTTACTCCTAGTGAGGAAATATGAATGAAATAATGATAAATAAAATCTGTCTGTTTAGACGCAGACGATAGAAATGTAGATTTGAAGTTGCCATTAGAAGGAATAGGAGACCCAATCCAAACAGGAAACAAGAGAATACCGATAGTCCTAAGAAGAGAGGATCGTCAACATATTTACTCCTAGTGAGGAAATATGAATGAAATAATGATAAATAAAATCTGTCAGTTTAGACGCAGACGTTAGAAATGTAGATTTGAAGTAGCCATTAAAAGGATTAGGAGACCCAATCCAAACAGGAAACAAGAGAATACCGATAGTCCTAAGAAGAGAGGATCGTCAACATATTTACTCCTAGTGAGGAAATATGAATGAAATAATGAGAAATAAAATCTGTCAGTTTAGACGCAGACGATAGAAATGTAGATATGAATTTGCCATTAGAAGGAAAAGGAGACCCAATCCAAACAGGAAACAAGAGAATACCGATAGTCCTAAGAAGAGAGGATCGTCAACATATTTACTCCTAGTGAGGAAATATGAATGAAATAATGAGAAATAAAATCTGTCAGTTTAGACGCAGACGATAGAAATGTAGATTTGAAGTAGTCATTAGAAGGAATAGGAGACCAAACCCAAACAGGAAACAAGAGAATACCGATAGTCCTAAGAAGAGAGGATCGTCAACATATTTACTCCTAGTGAGGAAATATGAATGAAATAATGATAAATAAAATCTGTCAGTTTAGACGCAGACGATAGAAATGTAGATATGAAGTTGCCATTAGAAGGAAAAGGAGACCCAATCCAAACAGGAAACAAGAGAATACCGATAGTCCTAAGAAGAGAGGATCGTCAACATATTTACTCCTAGTGAGGAAATATGAATGAAATAATGATAAATAAAATCTGTCAGTTTAGACGCAGACGATAGAAATGTAGATTTGAAGTAGCAATTAGAAGGGATAGGAGACCCAAACCAAACAGGAAACAAGAGAATACCGATAGTCCTAAGAAGAGAGGATCGTCAACATATTTACTCCTAGTGAGGAAATATGAATGAAATAATGAGAAATAAAATCTGTCAGTTTAGACGCAGACGATAGAAATGTAGATTTGAAGTTGCCATTAGAAGGAAAAGGAGACCAAACCCAAACAGGAAACAAGAGAATACCGATAGTCCTAAGAAGAGAGGATCGTCAACATATTTACTCCTATTGAGGAAATATGAATGAAATAATGAGAAATAAAATCTGTCAGTTTAGACGCAGACGATAGAAATGTAGATTTGAAGTAGCAATTAGAAGGGATAGGAGACCCAAACCAAACAGGAAACAAGAGAATACCGATAGTCCTAAGAAGAGAGGATCGTCAACATATTTACTCCTAGTGAGGAAATATGAATGAAATAATGAGAAATAAAATCTGTCAGTTTAGACGCAGACGATAGAAATGTAGATTTGAAGTAGCAATTAGAAGGGATAGGAGACCCAAACCAAACAGGAAACAAGAGAATACCGATAGTCCTAAGAAGAGAGGATCGTCAACATATTTACTCCTAGTGAGGAAATATGAATGAAATAATGAGAAATAAAATCTGTCAGTTTAGACGCAGACGATAGAAATGTAGATTTGAAGTAGCAATTAGAAGGGATAGGAGACCCAAACCAAACAGGAAACAAGAGAATACCGATAGTCCTAAGAAGAGAGGATCGTCAACATATTTACTCCTAGTGAGGAAATATGAATGAAATAATGAGAAATAAAATCTGTCAGTTTAGACGCAGACGATAGAAATGTAGATTTGAAGTAGCAATTAGAAGGGATAGGAGACCCAAACCAAACAGGAAACAAGAGAATACCGATAGTCCTAAGAAGAGAGGATCGTCAACATATTTACTCCTAGTGAGGAAATATGAATGAAATAATGATAAATAAAATCTGTCAGTTTAGACGCAGACGATAGAAATGTAGATTTGAAGTAGTCATTAGAAGGAATAGGAGACCAAACCCAAACAGGAAACAAGAGAATACCGATAGTCCTAAGAAGAGAGGATCGTCAACATATTTACTCCTATTGAGGAAATATGAATGAAATAATGATAAATAAAATCTGTCAGTTTAGACGCAGACGATAGAAATGTAGATATGAAGTTGCCATTAGAAGGAAAAGGAGACCCAATCCAAACAGGAAACAAGAGAATACCGATAGTCCTAAGAAGAGAGGATCGTCAACATATTTACTCCTATTGAGGAAATATGAATGAAATAATGAGAAATAAAATCTGTCAGTTTAGACGCAGACGATAGAAATGTAGATTTGAAGTAGCAATTAGAAGGGATAGGAGACCCAATCCAAACAGGAAACAAGAGAATACCGATAGTCCTAAGAAGAGAGGATCGTCAACATATTTACTCCTATTGAGGAAATATGAATGAAATAATGAGAAATAAAATCTGTCAGTTTAGACGCAGACGATAGAAATGTAGATTTGAAGTAGCAATTAGAAGGGATAGGAGACCCAAACCAAACAGGAAACAAGAGAATACCGATAGTCCTAAGAAGAGAGGATCGTCAACATATTTACTCCTAGTGAGGAAATATGAATGAAATAATGAGAAATAAAATCTGTCAGTTTAGACGCAGACGATAGAAATGTAGATTTGAAGTTGCCATTAGAAGGAAAAGGAGACCCAATCCTAAACAGGAAACAAGAGAATACCGATAGTCCTAAGAAGAGAGGATCGTCAACATATTTACTCCTATTGAGGAAATATGAATGAAATAATGAGAAATAAAATCTGTCAGTTTAGACGCAGACGATAGAAATGTAGATTTGAAGTAGTCATTAGAAGGAATAGGAGACCCAATCCAAACAGGAAACAAGAGAATACCGATAGTCCTAAGAAGAGAGGATCGTCAACATATTTACTCCTAGTGAGGAAATATGAATGAAATAATGAGAAATAAAATCTGTCAGTTTAGACGCAGACGATAGAAATGTAGATTTGAAGTAGCCATTAGAAGGAATAGGAGACCAAACCCAAACAGGAAACAAGAGAATACCGATAGTCCTAAGAAGAGAGGATCGTCAACATATTTACTCCTAGTGAGGAAATATGAATGAAATAATGATAAATAAAATCTGTCAGTTTAGACGCAGACGATAGAAATGTAGATTTGAAGTAGTCATTAGAAGGAATAGGAGACCCAATCCAAACAGGAAACAAGAGAATACCGATAGTCCTAAGAAGAGAGGATCGTCAACATATTTACTCCTAGTGAGGAAATATGAATGAAATAATGAGAAATAAAATCTGTCAGTTTAGACGCAGACGATAGAAATGTAGATTTGAAGTTGCCATTAGAAGGAAAAGGAGACCCAATCCTAAACAGGAAACAAGAGAATACCGATAGTCCTAAGAAGAGAGGATCGTCAACATATTTACTCCTATTGAGGAAATATGAATGAAATAATGAGAAATAAAATCTGTCAGTTTAGACGCAGACGATAGAAATGTAGATTTGAAGTAGTCATTAGAAGGAATAGGAGACCCAATCCAAACAGGAAACAAGAGAATACCGATAGTCCTAAGAAGAGAGGATCGTCAACATATTTACTCCTAGTGAGGAAATATGAATGAAATAATGATAAATAAAATCTGTCAGTTTAGACGCAGACGATAGAAATGTAGATTTGAAGTAGTCATTAGAAGGAATAGGAGACCCAATCCAAACAGGAAACAAGAGAATACCGATAGTCCTAAGAAGAGAGGATCGTCAACATATTTACTCCTAGTGAGGAAATATGAATGAAATAATGAGAAATAAAATCTGTCAGTTTAGACGCAGACGATAGAAATGTAGATTTGAAGTAGCCATTAGAAGGAATAGGAGACCAAACCCAAACAGGAAACAAGAGAATACCGATAGTCCTAAGAAGAGAGGATCGTCAACATATTTACTCCTAGTGAGGAAATATGAATGAAATAATGAGAAATAAAATCTGTCAGTTTAGACGCAGACGATAGAAATGTAGATTTGAAGTAGTCATTAGAAGGAATAGGAGACCCAATCCAAACAGGAAACAAGAGAATACCGATAGTCCTAAGAAGAGAGGATCGTCAACATATTTACTCCTAGTGAGGAAATATGAATGAAATAATGAGAAATAAAATCTGTCAGTTTAGACGCAGACGATAGAAATGTAGATTTGAAGTAGCCATTAGAAGGAATAGGAGACCAAACCCAAACAGGAAACAAGAGAATACCGATAGTCCTAAGAAGAGAGGATCGTCAACATATTTACTCCTAGTGAGGAAATATGAATGAAATAATGATAAATAAAATCTGTCAGTTTAGACGCAGACGATAGAAATGTAGATTTGAAGTAGTCATTAGAAGGAATAGGAGACCCAATCCAAACAGGAAACAAGAGAATACCGATAGTCCTAAGAAGAGAGGATCGTCAACATATTTACTCCTAGTGAGGAAATATGAATGAAATAATGAGAAATAAAATCTGTCAGTTTAGACGCAGACGATAGAAATGTAGATTTGAAGTAGCCATTAGAAGGAATAGGAGACCAAACCCAAACAGGAAACAAGAGAATACCGATAGTCCTAAGAAGAGAGGATCGTCAACATATTTACTCCTAGTGAGGAAATATGAATGAAATAATGATAAATAAAATCTGTCAGTTTAGACGCAGACGATAGAAATGTAGATTTGAAGTAGTCATTAGAAGGAAAAGGAGACCAAACCCAAACAGGAAACAAGAGAATACCGATAGTCCTAAGAAGAGAGGATCGTCAACATATTTACTCCTAGTGAGGAAATATGAATGAAATAATGAGAAATAAAATCTGTCAGTTTAGACGCAGACGATAGAAATGTAGATTTGAAGTAGTCATTAGAAGGAATAGGAGACCCAATCCAAACAGGAAACAAGAGAATACCGATAGTCCTAAGAAGAGAGGATCGTCAACATATTTACTCCTAGTGAGGAAATATGAATGAAATAATGAGAAATAAAATCTGTCAGTTTAGACGCAGACGATAGAAATGTAGATTTGAAGTAGCAATTAGAAGGGATAGGAGACCCAAACCAAACAGGAAACAAGAGAATACCGATAGTCCTAAGAAGAGAGGATCGTCAACATATTTACTCCTAGTGAGGAAATATGAATGAAATAATGAGAAATAAAATCTGTCAGTTTAGACGCAGACGATAGAAATGTAGATTTGAAGTAGCAATTAGAAGGGATAGGAGACCCAAACCAAACAGGAAACAAGAGAATACCGATAGTCCTAAGAAGAGAGGATCGTCAACATATTTACTCCTAGTGAGGAAATATGAATGAAATAATGAGAAATAAAATCTGTCAGTTTAGACGCAGACGATAGAAATGTAGATTTGAAGTAGCAATTAGAAGGGATAGGAGACCCAAACCAAACAGGAAACAAGAGAATACCGATAGTCCTAAGAAGAGAGGATCGTCAACATATTTACTCCTATTGAGGAAATATGAATGAAATAATGAGAAATAAAATCTGTCAGTTTAGACGCAGACGATAGAAATGTAGATTTGAAGTAGCAATTAGAAGGGATAGGAGACCCAAACCAAACAGGAAACAAGAGAATACCGATAGTCCTAAGAAGAGAGGATCGTCAACATATTTACTCCTAGTGAGGAAATATGAATGAAATAATGAGAAATAAAATCTGTCAGTTTAGACGCAGACGATAGAAATGTAGATTTGAAGTAGTCATTAGAAGGAATAGGAGACCAAACCCAAACAGGAAACAAGAGAATACCGATAGTCCTAAGAAGAGAGGATCGTCAACATATTTACTCCTAGTGAGGAAATATGAATGAAATAATGATAAATAAAATCTGTCAGTTTAGACGCAGACGATAGAAATGTAGATTTGAAGTAGCAATTAGAAGGGATAGGAGACCCAAACCAAACAGGAAACAAGAGAATACCGATAGTCCTAAGAAGAGAGGATCGTCAACATATTTACTCCTAGTGAGGAAATATGAATGAAATAATGATAAATAAAATCTGTCAGTTTAGACGCAGACGATAGAAATGTAGATTTGAAGTAGTCATTAGAAGGAATAGGAGACCCAATCCAAACAGGAAACAAGAGAATACCGATAGTCCTAAGAAGAGAGGATCGTCAACATATTTACTCCTAGTGAGGAAATATGAATGAAATAATGAGAAATAAAATCTGTCAGTTTAGACGCAGACGATAGAAATGTAGATTTGAAGTAGTCATTAGAAGGAATAGGAGACCAAACCCAAACAGGAAACAAGAGAATACCGATAGTCCTAAGAAGAGAGGATCGTCAACATATTTACTCCTAGTGAGGAAATATGAATGAAATAATGATAAATAAAATCTGTCAGTTTAGACGCAGACGATAGAAATGTAGATTTGAAGTAGTCATTAGAAGGAATAGGAGACCAAACCCAAACAGGAAACAAGAGAATACCGATAGTCCTAAGAAGAGAGGATCGTCAACATATTTACTCCTAGTGAGGAAATATGAATGAAATAATGATAAATAAAATCTGTCAGTTTAGACGCAGACGATAGAAATGTAGATTTGAAGTAGTCATTAGAAGGAATAGGAGACCCAATCCAAACAGGAAACAAGAGAATACCGATAGTCCTAAGAAGAGAGGATCGTCAACATATTTACTCCTAGTGAGGAAATATGAATGAAATAATGAGAAATAAAATCTGTCAGTTTAGACGCAGACGATAGAAATGTAGATTTGAAGTAGCAATTAGAAGGGATAGGAGACCCAAACCAAACAGGAAACAAGAGAATACCGATAGTCCTAAGAAGAGAGGATCGTCCACATATTTACTCCTATTGCGGAAATATGAATGAAATAATGATAAATAAAATCTGTCAGTTTAGACGCAGACGATAGAAATGTAGATTTGAAGTAGTCATTAGAAGGAATAGGAGACCCAATCCAAACAGGAAACAAGAGAATACCGATAGTCCTAAGAAGAGAGGATCGTCAACATATTTACTCCTAGTGAGGAAATATGAATGAAATAATGAGAAATAAAATCTGTCAGTTTAGACGCAGACGATAGAAATGTAGATTTGAAGTAGCAATTAGAAGGGATAGGAGACCCAAACCAAACAGGAAACAAGAGAATACCGATAGTCCTAAGAAGAGAGGATCGTCCACATATTTACTCCTATTGCGGAAATATGAATGAAATAATGATAAATAAAATCTGTCAGTTTAGACGCAGACGATAGAAATGTAGATTTGAAGTAGTCATTAGAAGGAATAGGAGACCCAATCCAAACAGGAAACAAGAGAATACCGATAGTCCTAAGAAGAGAGGATCGTCAACATATTTACTCCTAGTGAGGAAATATGAATGAAATAATGAGAAATAAAATCTGTCAGTTTAGACGCAGACGATAGAAATGTAGATTTGAAGTAGTCATTAGAAGGAATAGGAGACCAAACCCAAACAGGAAACAAGAGAATACCGATAGTCCTAAGAAGAGAGGATCGTCAACATATTTACTCCTAGTGAGGAAATATGAATGAAATAATGATAAATAAAATCTGTCAGTTTAGACGCAGACGATAGAAATGTAGATTTGAAGTAGTCATTAGAAGGAATAGGAGACCCAATCCAAACAGGAAACAAGAGAATACCGATAGTCCTAAGAAGAGAGGATCGTCAACATATTTACTCCTAGTGAGGAAATATGAATGAAATAATGAGAAATAAAATCTGTCAGTTTAGACGCAGACGATAGAAATGTAGATTTGAAGTAGTCATTAGAAGGAATAGGAGACCAAACCCAAACAGGAAACAAGAGAATACCGATAGTCCTAAGAAGAGAGGATCGTCAACATATTTACTCCTAGTGAGGAAATATGAATGAAATAATGAGAAATAAAATCTGTCAGTTTAGACGCAGACGATAGAAATGTAGATTTGAAGTAGTCATTAGAAGGAATAGGAGACCCAATCCAAACAGGAAACAAGAGAATACCGATAGTCCTAAGAAGAGAGGATCGTCAACATATTTACTCCTAGTGAGGAAATATGAATGAAATAATGAGAAATAAAATCTGTCAGTTTAGACGCAGACGATAGAAATGTAGATTTGAAGTAGTCATTAGAAGGAATAGGAGACCAAACCCAAACAGGAAACAAGAGAATACCGATAGTCCTAAGAAGAGAGGATCGTCAACATATTTACTCCTAGTGAGGAAATATGAATGAAATAATGAGAAATAAAATCTGTCAGTTTAGACGCAGACGATAGAAATGTAGATTTGAAGTAGTCATTAGAAGGAATAGGAGACCCAATCCAAACAGGAAACAAGAGAATACCGATAGTCCTAAGAAGAGAGGATCGTCAACATATTTACTCCTAGTGAGGAAATATGAATGAAATAATGATAAATAAAATCTGTCAGTTTAGACGCAGACGATAGAAATGTAGATTTGAAGTAGTCATTAGAAGGAATAGGAGACCCAATCCAAACAGGAAACAAGAGAATACCGATAGTCCTAAGAAGAGAGGATCGTCAACATATTTACTCCTAGTGAGGAAATATGAATGAAATAATGAGAAATAAAATCTGTCAGTTTAGACGCAGACGATAGAAATGTAGATTTGAAGTAGTCATTAGAAGGAATAGGAGACCAAACCCAAACAGGAAACAAGAGAATACCGATAGTCCTAAGAAGAGAGGATCGTCAACATATTTACTCCTAGTGAGGAAATATGAATGAAATAATGAGAAATAAAATCTGTCAGTTTAGACGCAGACGATAGAAATGTAGATTTGAAGTAGTCATTAGAAGGAATAGGAGACCAAACCCAAACAGGAAACAAGAGAATACCGATAGTCCTAAGAAGAGAGGATCGTCAACATATTTACTCCTAGTGAGGAAATATGAATGAAATAATGAGAAATAAAATCTGTCAGTTTAGACGCAGACGATAGAAATGTAGATTTGAAGTAGTCATTAGAAGGAATAGGAGACCAAACCCAAACAGGAAACAAGAGAATACCGATAGTCCTAAGAAGAGAGGATCGTCAACATATTTACTCCTAGTGAGGAAATATGAATGAAATAATGAGAAATAAAATCTGTCAGTTTAGACGCAGACGATAGAAATGTAGATTTGAAGTAGTCATTAGAAGGAATAGGAGACCAAACCCAAACAGGAAACAAGAGAATACCGATAGTCCTAAGAAGAGAGGATCGTCAACATATTTACTCCTAGTGAGGAAATATGAATGAAATAATGAGAAATAAAATCTGTCAGTTTAGACGCAGACGATAGAAATGTAGATTTGAAGTAGTCATTAGAAGGAATAGGAGACCAAACCCAAACAGGAAACAAGAGAATACCGATAGTCCTAAGAAGAGAGGATCGTCAACATATTTACTCCTAGTGAGGAAATATGAATGAAATAATGAGAAATAAAATCTGTCAGTTTAGACGCAGACGATAGAAATGTAGATTTGAAGTAGTCATTAGAAGGAATAGGAGACCCAATCCAAACAGGAAACAAGAGAATACCGATAGTCCTAAGAAGAGAGGATCGTCAACATATTTACTCCTAGTGAGGAAATATGAATGAAATAATGAGAAATAAAATCTGTCAGTTTAGACGCAGACGATAGAAATGTAGATTTGAAGTAGTCATTAGAAGGAATAGGAGACCAAACCCAAACAGGAAACAAGAGAATACCGATAGTCCTAAGAAGAGAGGATCGTCAACATATTTACTCCTAGTGAGGAAATATGAATGAAATAATGAGAAATAAAATCTGTCAGTTTAGACGCAGACGATAGAAATGTAGATTTGAAGTAGTCATTAGAAGGAATAGGAGACCAAACCCAAACAGGAAACAAGAGAATACCGATAGTCCTAAGAAGAGAGGATCGTCAACATATTTACTCCTAGTGAGGAAATATGAATGAAATAATGAGAAATAAAATCTGTCAGTTTAGACGCAGACGATAGAAATGTAGATTTGAAGTAGTCATTAGAAGGAATAGGAGACCAAACCCAAACAGGAAACAAGAGAATACCGATAGTCCTAAGAAGAGATGATCGTCAACATATTTACTCTTATTGAGGAAATATGAATGAAATAATGAGAAATAAAATCTGTCAGTTTAGACGCAGACGATAGAAATGTAGATTTGAAGTAGTCATTAGAAGGAATAGGAGACCAAACCCAAACAGGAAACAAGAGAATACCGATAGTCCTAAGAAGCAGGATCGTCAACATATTTACTCCTAGTGAGGAAATATGAATGAAATAATGAGAAATAAAATCTGTCAGTTTAGACGCAGACGATAGAAATGTAGATTTGAAGTAGTCATTAGAAGGAATAGGAGACCAAACCCAAACAGGAAACAAGAGAATACCGATAGTCCTAAGAAGAGAGGATCGTCAACATATTTACTCCTAGTGAGGAAATATGAATGAAATAATGAGAAATAAAATCTGTCAGTTTAGACGCAGACGATAGAAATGTAGATTTGAAGTAGTCATTAGAAGGAATAGGAGACCAAACCCAAACAGGAAACAAGAGAATACCGATAGTCCTAAGAAGAGAGGATCGTCAACATATTTACTCCTAGTGAGGAAATATGAATGAAATAATGAGAAATAAAATCTGTCAGTTTAGACGCAGACGATAGAAATGTAGATTTGAAGTAGTCATTAGAAGGAATAGGAGACCCAATCCAAACAGGAAACAAGAGAATACCGATAGTCCTAAGAAGAGAGGATCGTCAACATATTTACTCCTAGTGAGGAAATATGAATGAAATAATGAGAAATAAAATCTGTCAGTTTAGACGCAGACGATAGAAATGTAGATTTGAAGTAGTCATTAGAAGGAATAGGAGACCCAATCCAAACAGGAAACAAGAGAATACCGATAGTCCTAAGAAGAGAGGATCGTCAACATATTTACTCCTAGTGAGGAAATATGAATGAAATAATGAGAAATAAAATCTGTCAGTTTAGACGCAGACGATAGAAATGTAGATTTGAAGTAGTCATTAGAAGGAATAGGAGACCAAACCCAAACAGGAAACAAGAGAATACCGATAGTCCTAAGAAGAGAGGATCGTCAACATATTTACTCCTAGTGAGGAAATATGAATGAAATAATGATAAATAAAATCTGTCAGTTTAGACGCAGACGATAGAAATGTAGATTTGAAGTAGTCATTAGAAGGAATAGGAGACCCAATCCAAACAGGAAACAAGAGAATACCGATAGTCCTAAGAAGAGAGGATCGTCAACATATTTACTCCTAGTGAGGAAATATGAATGAAATAATGAGAAATAAAATCTGTCAGTTTAGACGCAGACGATAGAAATGTAGATTTGAAGTTGCCATTAGAAGGAAAAGGAGACCAAACCCAAACAGGAAACAAGAGAATACCGATAGTCCTAAGAAGAGAGGATCGTCAACATATTTACTCCTAGTGAGGAAATATGAATGAAATAATGAGAAATAAAATCTGTCAGTTTAGACGCAGACGATAGAAATGTAGATTTGAAGTAGTCATTAGAAGGAATAGGAGACCCAATCCAAACAGGAAACAAGAGAATACCGATAGTCCTAAGAAGAGAGGATCGTCAACATATTTACTCCTAGTGAGGAAATATGAATGAAATAATGAGAAATAAAATCTGTCAGTTTAGACGCAGACGATAGAAATGTAGATTTGAAGTTGCCATTAGAAGGAAAAGGAGACCAAACCCAAACAGGAAACAAGAGAATACCGATAGTCCTAAGAAGAGAGGATCGTCAACATATTTACTCCTAGTGAGGAAATATGAATGAAATAATGAGAAATAAAATCTGTCAGTTTAGACGCAGACGATAGAAATGTAGATTTGAAGTTGCCATTAGAAGGAAAAGGAGACCAAACCCAAACAGGAAACAAGAGAATACCGATAGTCCTAAGAAGAGAGGATCGTCAACATATTTACTCCTAGTGAGGAAATATGAATGAAATAATGAGAAATAAAATCTGTCAGTTTAGACGCAGACGATAGAAATGTAGATTTGAAGTAGTCATTAGAAGGAATAGGAGACCCAATCCAAACAGGAAACAAGAGAATACCGATAGTCCTAAGAAGAGAGGATCGTCAACATATTTACTCCTAGTGAGGAAATATGAATGAAATAATGATAAATAAAATCTGTCAGTTTAGACGCAGACGATAGAAATGTAGATTTGAAGTAGTCATTAGAAGGAATAGGAGACCCAATCCAAACAGGAAACAAGAGAATACCGATAGTCCTAAGAAGAGAGGATCGTCAACATATTTACTCCTAGTGAGGAAATATGAATGAAATAATGAGAAATAAAATCTGTCAGTTTAGACGCAGACGATAGAAATGTAGATTTGAAGTAGCAATTAGAAGGGATAGGAGACCCAATCCAAACAGGAAACAAGAGAATACCGATAGTCCTAAGAAGAGAGGATCGTCAACATATTTACTCCTAGTGAGGAAATATGAATGAAATAATGAGAAATAAAATCTGTCAGTTTAGACGCAGACGATAGAAATGTAGATTTGAAGTAGTCATTAGAAGGAATAGGAGACCCAATCCAAACAGGAAACAAGAGAATACCGATAGTCCTAAGAAGAGAGGATCGTCAACATATTTACTCCTAGTGAGGAAATATGAATGAAATAATGAGAAATAAAATCTGTCAGTTTAGACGCAGACGATAGAAATGTAGATTTGAAGTAGTCATTAGAAGGAATAGGAGACCAAACCCAAACAGGAAACAAGAGAATACCGATAGTCCTAAGAAGAGAGGATCGTCAACATATTTACTCCTAGTGAGGAAATATGAATGAAATAATGATAAATAAAATCTGTCAGTTTAGACGCAGACGATAGAAATGTAGATTTGAAGTAGTCATTAGAAGGAATAGGAGACCCAATCCAAACAGGAAACAAGAGAATACCGATAGTCCTAAGAAGAGAGGATCGTCAACATATTTACTCCTAGTGAGGAAATATGAATGAAATAATGAGAAATAAAATCTGTCAGTTTAGACGCAGACGATAGAAATGTAGATTTGAAGTTGCCATTAGAAGGAAAAGGAGACCAAACCCAAACAGGAAACAAGAGAATACCGATAGTCCTAAGAAGAGAGGATCGTCAACATATTTACTCCTAGTGAGGAAATATGAATGAAATAATGAGAAATAAAATCTGTCAGTTTAGACGCAGACGATAGAAATGTAGATTTGAAGTAGTCATTAGAAGGAATAGGAGACCAAACCCAAACAGGAAACAAGAGAATACCGATAGTCCTAAGAAGAGAGGATCGTCAACATATTTACTCCTAGTGAGGAAATATGAATGAAATAATGAGAAATAAAATCTGTCAGTTTAGACGCAGACGATAGAAATGTAGATTTGAAGTTGCCATTAGAAGGAAAAGGAGACCCAATCCAAACAGGAAACAAGAGAATACCGATAGTCCTAAGAAGAGAGGATCGTCAACATATTTACTCCTAGTGAGGAAATATGAATGAAATAATGATAAATAAAATCTGTCAGTTTAGACGCAGACGATAGAAATGTAGATTTGAAGTAGTCATTAGAAGGAAAAGGAGACCCAATCCAAACAGGAAACAAGAGAATACCGATAGTCCTAAGAAGAGAGGATCGTCAACATATTTACTCCTAGTGAGGAAATATGAATGAAATAATGAGAAATAAAATCTGTCAGTTTAGACGCAGACGATAGAAATGTAGATTTGAAGTTGCCATTAGAAGGAAAAGGAGACCAAACCCAAACAGGAAACAAGAGAATACCGATAGTCCTAAGAAGAGAGGATCGTCAACATATTTACTCCTAGTGAGGAAATATGAATGAAATAATGAGAAATAAAATCTGTCAGTTTAGACGCAGACGATAGAAATGTAGATTTGAAGTAGTCATTAGAAGGAATAGGAGACCAAACCCAAACAGGAAACAAGAGAATACCGATAGTCCTAAGAAGAGAGGATCGTCAACATATTTACTCCTAGTGAGGAAATATGAATGAAATAATGAGAAATAAAATCTGTCAGTTTAGACGCAGACGATAGAAATGTAGATTTGAAGTTGCCATTAGAAGGAAAAGGAGACCCAATCCAAACAGGAAACAAGAGAATACCGATAGTCCTAAGAAGAGAGGATCGTCAACATATTTACTCCTAGTGAGGAAATATGAATGAAATAATGATAAATAAAATCTGTCAGTTTAGACGCAGACGATAGAAATGTAGATTTGAAGTAGTCATTAGAAGGAAAAGGAGACCCAATCCAAACAGGAAACAAGAGAATACCGATAGTCCTAAGAAGAGAGGATCGTCAACATATTTACTCCTAGTGAGGAAATATGAATGAAATAATGAGAAATAAAATCTGTCAGTTTAGACGCAGACGATAGAAATGTAGATTTGAAGTTGCCATTAGAAGGAAAAGGAGACCAAACCCAAACAGGAAACAAGAGAATACCGATAGTCCTAAGAAGAGAGGATCGTCAACATATTTACTCCTAGTGAGGAAATATGAATGAAATAATGATAAATAAAATCTGTCAGTTTAGACGCAGACGATAGAAATGTAGATTTGAAGTAGTCATTAGAAGGAAAAGGAGACCCAATCCAAACAGGAAACAAGAGAATACCGATAGTCCTAAGAAGAGAGGATCGTCAACATATTTACTCCTAGTGAGGAAATATGAATGAAATAATGAGAAATAAAATCTGTCAGTTTAGACGCAGACGATAGAAATGTAGATTTGAAGTTGCCATTAGAAGGAAAAGGAGACCCAATCCAAACAGGAAACAAGAGAATACCGATAGTCCTAAGAAGAGAGGATCGTCAACATATTTACTCCTAGTGAGGAAATATGAATGAAATAATGAGAAATAAAATCTGTCAGTTTAGACGCAGACGATAGAAATGTAGATTTGAAGTAGTCATTAGAAGGAATAGGAGACCAAACCCAAACAGGAAACAAGAGAATACCGATAGTTCTAAGAAGAGAGGATCGTCAACATATTTACTCCTAGTGAGGAAATATGAATGAAATAATGAGAAATAAAATCTGTCAGTTTAGACGCAGACGATAGAAATGTAGATTTGAAGTAGTCATTAGAAGGAATAGGAGACCAAACCCAAACAGGAAACAAGAGAATACCGATAGTCCTAAGAAGAGAGGATCGTCAACATATTTACTCCTAGTGAGGAAATATGAATGAAATAATGATAAATAAAATCTGTCAGTTTAGACGCAGACGATAGAAATGTAGATTTGAAGTAGTCATTAGAAGGAATAGGAGACCCAATCCAAACAGGAAACAAGAGAATACCGATAGTCCTAAGAAGAGAGGATCGTCAACATATTTACTCCTAGTGAGGAAATATGAATGAAATAATGAGAAATAAAATCTGTCAGTTTAGACGCAGACGATAGAAATGTAGATTTGAAGTTGCCATTAGAAGGAAAAGGAGACCAAACCCAAACAGGAAACAAGAGAATACCGATAGTCCTAAGAAGAGAGGATCGTCAACATATTTACTCCTAGTGAGGAAATATGAATGAAATAATGAGAAATAAAATCTGTCAGTTTAGACGCAGACGATAGAAATGTAGATTTGAAGTAGTCATTAGAAGGAATAGGAGACCCAATCCAAACAGGAAACAAGAGAATACCGATAGTCCTAAGAAGAGAGGATCGTCAACATATTTACTCCTAGTGAGGAAATATGAATGAAATAATGAGAAATAAAATCTGTCAGTTTAGACGCAGACGATAGAAATGTAGATTTGAAGTAGTCATTAGAAGGAAAAGGAGACCCAATCCAAACAGGAAACAAGAGAATACCGATAGTCCTAAGAAGAGAGGATCGTCAACATATTTACTCCTAGTGAGGAAATATGAATGAAATAATGAGAAATAAAATCTGTCAGTTTAGACGCAGACGATAGAAATGTAGATTTGAAGTTGCCATTAGAAGGAAAAGGAGACCAAACCCAAACAGGAAACAAGAGAATACCGATAGTCCTAAGAAGAGAGGATCGTCAACATATTTACTCCTAGTGAGGAAATATGAATGAAATAATGAGAAATAAAATCTGTCAGTTTAGACGCAGACGATAGAAATGTAGATTTGAAGTAGTCATTAGAAGGAATAGGAGACCAAACCCAAACAGGAAACAAGAGAATACCGATAGTCCTAAGAAGAGAGGATCGTCAACATATTTACTCCTAGTGAGGAAATATGAATGAAATAATGAGAAATAAAATCTGTCAGTTTAGACGCAGACGATAGAAATGTAGATTTGAAGTTGCCATTAGAAGGAAAAGGAGACCCAATCCAAACAGGAAACAAGAGAATACCGATAGTCCTAAGAAGAGAGGATCGTCAACATATTTACTCCTAGTGAGGAAATATGAATGAAATAATGATAAATAAAATCTGTCAGTTTAGACGCAGACGATAGAAATGTAGATTTGAAGTAGTCATTAGAAGGAAAAGGAGACCCAATCCAAACAGGAAACAAGAGAATACCGATAGTCCTAAGAAGAGAGGATCGTCAACATATTTACTCCTAGTGAGGAAATATGAATGAAATAATGAGAAATAAAATCTGTCAGTTTAGACGCAGACGATAGAAATGTAGATTTGAAGTTGCCATTAGAAGGAAAAGGAGACCAAACCCAAACAGTAAACAAGAGAATACCGATAGTCCTAAGAAGAGAGGATCGTCAACATATTTACTCCTAGTGAGGAAATATGAATGAAATAATGATAAATAAAATCTGTCAGTTTAGACGCAGACGATAGAAATGTAGATTTGAAGTAGTCATTAGAAGGAAAAGGAGACCCAATCCAAACAGGAAACAAGAGAATACCGATAGTCCTAAGAAGAGAGGATCGTCAACATATTTACTCCTAGTGAGGAAATATGAATGAAATAATGAGAAATAAAATCTGTCAGTTTAGACGCAGACGATAGAAATGTAGATTTGAAGTTGCCATTAGAAGGAAAAGGAGACCCAATCCAAACAGGAAACAAGAGAATACCGATAGTCCTAAGAAGAGAGGATCGTCAACATATTTACTCCTAGTGAGGAAATATGAATGAAATAATGAGAAATAAAATCTGTCAGTTTAGACGCAGACGATAGAAATGTAGATTTGAAGTAGTCATTAGAAGGAATAGGAGACCAAACCCAAACAGGAAACAAGAGAATACCGATAGTTCTAAGAAGAGAGGATCGTCAACATATTTACTCCTAGTGAGGAAATATGAATGAAATAATGAGAAATAAAATCTGTCAGTTTAGACGCAGACGATAGAAATGTAGATTTGAAGTAGTCATTAGAAGGAATAGGAGACCAAACCCAAACAGGAAACAAGAGAATACCGATAGTCCTAAGAAGAGAGGATCGTCAACATATTTACTCCTAGTGAGGAAATATGAATGAAATAATGATAAATAAAATCTGTCAGTTTAGACGCAGACGATAGAAATGTAGATTTGAAGTAGTCATTAGAAGGAATAGGAGACCCAATCCAAACAGGAAACAAGAGAATACCGATAGTCCTAAGAAGAGAGGATCGTCAACATATTTACTCCTAGTGAGGAAATATGAATGAAATAATGAGAAATAAAATCTGTCAGTTTAGACGCAGACGATAGAAATGTAGATTTGAAGTTGCCATTAGAAGGAAAAGGAGACCAAACCCAAACAGGAAACAAGAGAATACCGATAGTCCTAAGAAGAGAGGATCGTCAACATATTTACTCCTAGTGAGGAAATATGAATGAAATAATGAGAAATAAAATCTGTCAGTTTAGACGCAGACGATAGAAATGTAGATTTGAAGTAGTCATTAGAAGGAATAGGAGACCCAATCCAAACAGGAAACAAGAGAATACCGATAGTCCTAAGAAGAGAGGATCGTCAACATATTTACTCCTAGTGAGGAAATATGAATGAAATAATGAGAAATAAAATCTGTCAGTTTAGACGCAGACGATAGAAATGTAGATTTGAAGTAGTCATTAGAAGGAATAGGAGACCAAACCCAAACAGGAAACAAGAGAATACCGATAGTCCTAAGAAGAGAGGATCGTCAACATATTTACTCCTAGTTAGGAAATATGAATGAAATAATGATAAATAAAATCTGTCAGTTTAGACGCAGACGATAGAAATGTAGATTTGAAGTAGTCATTAGAAGGAATAGGAGACCCAATCCAAACAGGAAACAAGAGAATACCGATAGTCCTAAGAAGAGAGGATCGTCAACATATTTACTCCTAGTGAGGAAATATGAATGAAATAATGAGAAATAAAATCTGTCAGTTTAGACGCAGACGATAGAAATGTAGATTTGAAGTAGTCATTAGAAGGAAAAGGAGACCCAATCCAAACAGGAAACAAGAGAATACCGATAGTCCTAAGAAGAGAGGATCGTCAACATATTTACTCCTAGTGAGGAAATATGAATGAAATAATGAGAAATAAAATCTGTCAGTTTAGACGCAGACGATAGAAATGTAGATTTGAAGTAGTCATTAGAAGGAATAGGAGACCAAACCCAAACAGGAAACAAGAGAATACCGATAGTCCTAAGAAGAGAGGATCGTCAACATATTTACTCCTAGTGAGGAAATATGAATGAAATAATGAGAAATAAAATCTGTCAGTTTAGACGCAGACGATAGAAATGTAGATTTGAAGTAGTCATTAGAAGGAAAAGGAGACCCAATCCAAACAGGAAACAAGAGAATACCGATAGTCCTAAGAAGAGAGGATCGTCAACATATTTACTCCTAGTGAGGAAATATGAATGAAATAATGATAAATAAAATCTGTCAGTTTAGACGCAGACGATAGAAATGTAGATTTGAAGTAGTCATTAGAAGGAAAAGGAGACCCAATCCAAACAGGAAACAAGAGAATACCGATAGTCCTAAGAAGAGAGGATCGTCAACATATTTACTCCTAGTGAGGAAATATGAATGAAATAATGAGAAATAAAATCTGTCAGTTTAGACGCAGACGATAGAAATGTAGATTTGAAGTAGTCATTAGAAGGAATAGGAGACCAAACCCAAACAGGAAACAAGAGAATACCGATAGTCCTAAGAAGAGAGGATCGTCAACATATTTACTCCTAGTGAGGAAATATGAATGAAATAATGAGAAATAAAATCTGTCAGTTTAGACGCAGACGATAGAAATGTAGATTTGAAGTAGTCATTAGAAGGAAAAGGAGACCCAATCCAAACAGGAAACAAGAGAATACCGATAGTCCTAAGAAGAGAGGATCGTCAACATATTTACTCCTAGTGAGGAAATATGAATGAAATAATGATAAATAAAATCTGTCAGTTTAGACGCAGACGATAGAAATGTAGATTTGAAGTAGTCATTAGAAGGAAAAGGAGACCCAATCCAAACAGGAAACAAGAGAATACCGATAGTCCTAAGAAGAGAGGATCGTCAACATATTTACTCCTAGTGAGGAAATATGAATGAAATAATGAGAAATAAAATCTGTCAGTTTAGACGCAGACGATAGAAATGTAGATTTGAAGTAGTCATTAGAAGGAATAGGAGACCAAACCCAAACAGGAAACAAGAGAATACCGATAGTCCTAAGAAGAGAGGATCGTCAACATATTTACTCCTAGTGAGGAAATATGAATGAAATAATGAGAAATAAAATCTGTCAGTTTAGACGCAGACGATAGAAATGTAGATTTGAAGTTGCCATTAGAAGGAAAAGGAGACCCAAACCCAAACAGGAAACAAGAGAATACCGATAGTCCTAAGAAGAGAGGATCGTCAACATATTTACTCCTAGTGAGGAAATATGAATGAAATAATGAGAAATAAAATCTGTCAGTTTAGACGCAGACGATAGAAATGTAGATTTGAAGTAGTCATTAGAAGGAATAGGAGACCCAATCCAAACAGGAAACAAGAGAATACCGATAGTCCTAAGAAGAGAGGATCGTCAACATATTTACTCCTAGTGAGGAAATATGAATGAAATAATGAGAAATAAAATCTGTCAGTTTAGACGCAGACGATAGAAATGTAGATTTGAAGTAGTCATTAGAAGGAATAGGAGACCAAACCCAAACAGGAAACAAGAGAATACCGATAGTCCTAAGAAGAGAGGATCGTCAACATATTTACTCCTAGTGAGGAAATATGAATGAAATAATGATAAATAAAATCTGTCAGTTTAGACGCAGACGATAGAAATGTAGATTTGAAGTAGTCATTAGAAGGAATAGGAGACCCAATCCAAACAGGAAACAAGAGAATACCGATAGTCCTAAGAAGAGAGGATCGTCAACATATTTACTCCTAGTGAGGAAATATGAATGAAATAATGAGAAATAAAATCTGTCAGTTTAGACGCAGACGATAGAAATGTAGATTTGAAGTAGTCATTAGAAGGAATAGGAGACCAAACCCAAACAGGAAACAAGAGAATACCGATAGTCCTAAGAAGAGAGGATCGTCAACATATTTACTCCTAGTGAGGAAATATGAATGAAATAATGAGAAATAAAATCTGTCAGTTTAGACGCAGACGATAGAAATGTAGATTTGAAGTTGCCATTAGAAGGAAAAGGAGACCAAACCCAAACAGGAAACAAGAGAATACCGATAGTCCTAAGAAGAGAGGATCGTCAACATATTTACTCCTAGTGAGGAAATATGAATGAAATAATGAGAAATAAAATCTGTCAGTTTAGACGCAGACGATAGAAATGTAGATTTGAAGTAGTCATTAGAAGGAAAAGGAGACCCAATCCAAACAGGAAACAAGAGAATACCGATAGTCCTAAGAAGAGAGGATCGTCAACATATTTACTCCTAGTGAGGAAATATGAATGAAATAATGAGAAATAAAATCTGTCAGTTTAGACGCAGACGATAGAAATGTAGATTTGAAGTTGCCATTAGAAGGAAAAGGAGACCAAACCCAAACAGGAAACAAGAGAATACCGATAGTCCTAAGAAGAGAGGATCGTCAACATATTTACTCCTAGTGAGGAAATATGAATGAAATAATGATAAATAAAATCTGTCAGTTTAGACGCAGACGATAGAAATGTAGATTTGAAGTAGTCATTAGAAGGAATAGGAGACCAAACCCAAACAGGAAACAAGAGAATACCGATAGTCCTAAGAAGAGAGGATCGTCAACATATTTACTCCTAGTGAGGAAATATGAATGAAATAATGAGAAATAAAATCTGTCAGTTTAGACGCAGACGATAGAAATGTAGATTTGAAGTTGCCATTAGAAGGAAAAGGAGACCAAACCCAAACAGGAAACAAGAGAATACCGATAGTCCTAAGAAGAGAGGATCGTCAACATATTTACTCCTAGTGAGGAAATATGAATGAAATAATGAGAAATAAAATCTGTCAGTTTAGACGCAGACGATAGAAATGTAGATTTGAAGTAGTCATTAGAAGGAATAGGAGACCAAACCCAAACAGGAAACAAGAGAATACCGATAGTCCTAAGAAGAGAGGATCGTCAACATATTTACTCCTAGTGAGGAAATATGAATGAAATAATGAGAAATAAAATCTGTCAGTTTAGACGCAGACGATAGAAATGTAGATTTGAAGTTGCCATTAGAAGGAAAAGGAGACCAAACCCAAACAGGAAACAAGAGAATACCGATAGTCCTAAGAAGAGAGGATCGTCAACATATTTACTCCTAGTGAGGAAATATGAATGAAATAATGAGAAATAAAATCTGTCAGTTTAGACGCAGACGATAGAAATGTAGATTTGAAGTTGCCATTAGAAGGAAAAGGAGACCAAACCCAAACAGGAAACAAGAGAATACCGATAGTCCTAAGAAGAGAGGATCGTCAACATATTTACTCCTAGTGAGGAAATATGAATGAAATAATGAGAAATAAAATCTGTCAGTTTAGACGCAGACGATAGAAATGTAGATTTGAAGTAGTCATTAGAAGGAAAAGGAGACCAAACCCAAACAGGAAACAAGAGAATACCGATAGTCCTAAGAAGAGAGGATCGTCAACATATTTACTCCTAGTGAGGAAATATGAATGAAATAATGAGAAATAAAATCTGTCAGTTTAGACGCAGACGATAGAAATGTAGATTTGAAGTTGCCATTAGAAGGAAAAGGAGACCCAATCCAAACAGGAAACAAGAGAATACCGATAGTCCTAAGAAGAGAGGATCGTCAACATATTTACTCCTAGTGAGGAAATATGAATGAAATAATGAGAAATAAAATCTGTCAGTTTAGACGCAGACGATAGAAATGTAGATATGAATTTGCCATTAGAAGGAATAGGAGACCCAATCCAAACAGGAAACAAGAGAATACCGATAGTCCTAAGAAGAGAGGATCGTCAACATATTTACTCCTAGTGAGGAAATATGAATGAAATAATGATAAATAAAATCTGTCAGTTTAGACGCAGACGATAGAAATGTAGATTTGAAGTTGCCATTAGAAGGAAAAGGAGACCAAACCCAAACAGGAAACAAGAGAATACCGATAGTCCTAAGAAGAGAGGATCGTCAACATATTTACTCCTAGTGAGGAAATATGAATGAAATAATGAGAAATAAAATCTGTCAGTTTAGACGCAGACGATAGAAATGTAGATTTGAAGTAGTCATTAGAAGGAATAGGAGACCCAATCCAAACAGGAAACAAGAGAATACCGATAGTCCTAAGAAGAGAGGATCGTCAACATATTTACTCCTAGTGAGGAAATATGAATGAAATAATGATAAATAAAATCTGTCAGTTTAGACGCAGACGATAGAAATGTAGATTTGAAGTAGTCATTAGAAGGAAAAGGAGACCAAACCCAAACAGGAAACAAGAGAATACCGATAGTCCTAAGAAGAGAGGATCGTCAACATATTTACTCCTAGTGAGGAAATATGAATGAAATAATGAGAAATAAAATCTGTCAGTTTAGACGCAGACGATAGAAATGTAGATTTGAAGTAGTCATTAGAAGGAATAGGAGACCCAATCCAAACAGGAAACAAGAGAATACCGATAGTCCTAAGAAGAGAGGATCGTCAACATATTTACTCCTAGTGAGGAAATATGAATGAAATAATGAGAAATAAAATCTGTCAGTTTAGACGCAGACGATAGAAATGTAGATTTGAAGTTGCCATTAGAAGGAAAAGGAGACCAAACCCAAACAGGAAACAAGAGAATACCGATAGTCCTAAGAAGAGAGGATCGTCAACATATTTACTCCTAGTGAGGAAATATGAATGAAATAATGAGAAATAAAATCTGTCAGTTTAGAGGCAGACGATAGAAATGTAGATTTGAAGTTGCCATTAGAAGGAAAAGGAGACCCAATCCAAACAGGAAACAAGAGAATACCGATAGTCCTAAGAAGAGAGGATCGTCAACATATTTACTCCTAGTGAGGAAATATGAATGAAATAATGAGAAATAAAATCTGTCAGTTTAGACGCAGACGATAGAAATGTAGATTTGAAGTAGTCATTAGAAGGAATAGGAGACCCAATCCAAACAGGAAACAAGAGAATACCGATAGTCCTAAGAAGAGAGGATCGTCAACATATTTACTCCTAGTGAGGAAATATGAATGAAATAATGATAAATAAAATCTGTCAGTTTAGACGCAGACGATAGAAATGTAGATTTGAAGTAGTCATTAGAAGGAAAAGGAGACCAAACCCAAACAGGAAACAAGAGAATACCGATAGTCCTAAGAAGAGAGGATCGTCAACATATTTACTCCTAGTGAGGAAATATGAATGAAATAATGAGAAATAAAATCTGTCAGTTTAGACGCAGACGATAGAAATGTAGATTTGAAGTAGTCATTAGAAGGAATAGGAGACCCAATCCAAACAGGAAACAAGAGAATACCGATAGTCCTAAGAAGAGAGGATCGTCAACATATTTACTCCTAGTGAGGAAATATGAATGAAATAATGATAAATAAAATCTGTCAGTTTAGACGCAGACGATAGAAATGTAGATTTGAAGTTGCCATTAGAAGGAAAAGGAGACCAAACCCAAACAGGAAACAAGAGAATACCGATAGTCCTAAGAAGAGAGGATCGTCAACATATTTACTCCTAGTGAGGAAATATGAATGAAATAATGAGAAATAAAATCTGTCAGTTTAGACGCAGACGATAGAAATGTAGATTTGAAGTAGTCATTAGAAGGAATAGGAGACCCAATCCAAACAGGAAACAAGAGAATACCGATAGTCCTAAGAAGAGAGGATCGTCAACATATTTACTCCTAGTGAGGAAATATGAATGAAATAATGATAAATAAAATCTGTCAGTTTAGACGCAGACGATAGAAATGTAGATTTGAAGTTGCCATTAGAAGGAAAAGGAGACCAAACCCAAACAGGAAACAAGAGAATACCGATAGTCCTAAGAAGAGAGGATCGTCAACATATTTACTCCTAGTGAGGAAATATGAATGAAATAATGAGAAATAAAATCTGTCAGTTTAGAGGCAGACGATAGAAATGTAGATTTGAAGTTGCCATTAGAAGGAAAAGGAGACCCAATCCAAACAGGAAACAAGAGAATACCGATAGTCCTAAGAAGAGAGGATCGTCAACATATTTACTCCTAGTGAGGAAATATGAATGAAATAATGAGAAATAAAATCTGTCAGTTTAGACGCAGACGATAGAAATGTAGATTTGAAGTAGTCATTAGAAGGAAAAGGAGACCAAACCCAAACAGGAAACAAGAGAATACCGATAGTCCTAAGAAGAGAGGATCGTCAACATATTTACTCCTAGTGAGGAAATATGAATGAAATAATGAGAAATAAAATCTGTCAGTTTAGACGCAGACGATAGAAATGTAGATTTGAAGTAGTCATTAGAAGGAAAAGGAGACCAAACCCAAACAGGAAACAAGAGAATACCGATAGTCCTAAGAAGAGAGGATCGTCAACATATTTACTCCTAGTGAGGAAATATGAATGAAATAATGAGAAATAAAATCTGTCAGTTTAGACGCAGACGATAGAAATGTAGATTTGAAGTAGTCATTAGAAGGAAAAGGAGACCAAACCCAAACAGGAAACAAGAGAATACCGATAGTCCTAAGAAGAGAGGATCGTCAACATATTTACTCCTAGTGAGGAAATATGAATGAAATAATGAGAAATAAAATCTGTCAGTTTAGACGCAGACGATAGAAATGTAGATTTGAAGTTGCCATTAGAAGGAAAAGGAGACCCAATCCAAACAGGAAACAAGAGAATACCGATAGTCCTAAGAAGAGAGGATCGTCAACATATTTACTCCTAGTGAGGAAATATGAATGAAATAATGAGAAATAAAATCTGTCAGTTTAGACGCAGACGATAGAAATGTAGATATGAATTTGCCATTAGAAGGAATAGGAGACCCAATCCAAACAGGAAACAAGAGAATACCGATAGTCCTAAGAAGAGAGGATCGTCAACATATTTACTCCTAGTGAGGAAATATGAATGAAATAATGATAAATAAAATCTGTCAGTTTAGACGCAGACGATAGAAATGTAGATTTGAAGTTGCCATTAGAAGGAAAAGGAGACCAAACCCAAACAGGAAACAAGAGAATACCGATAGTCCTAAGAAGAGAGGATCGTCAACATATTTACTCCTAGTGAGGAAATATGAATGAAATAATGAGAAATAAAATCTGTCAGTTTAGACGCAGACGATAGAAATGTAGATATGAATTTGCCATTAGAAGGAATAGGAGACCCAATCCAAACAGGAAACAAGAGAATACCGATAGTCCTAAGAAGAGAGGATCGTCAACATATTTACTCCTAGTGAGGAAATATGAATGAAATAATGATAAATAAAATCTGTCAGTTTAGACGCAGACGATAGAAATGTAGATTTGAAGTTGCCATTAGAAGGAAAAGGAGACCAAACCCAAACAGGAAACAAGAGAATACCGATAGTCCTAAGAAGAGAGGATCGTCAACATATTTACTCCTAGTGAGGAAATATGAATGAAATAATGAGAAATAAAATCTGTCAGTTTAGACGCAGACGATAGAAATGTAGATTTGAAGTAGTCATTAGAAGGAAAAGGAGACCAAACCCAAACAGGAAACAAGAGAATACCGATAGTCCTAAGAAGAGAGGATCGTCAACATATTTACTCCTAGTGAGGAAATATGAATGAAATAATGAGAAATAAAATCTGTCAGTTTAGACGCAGACGATAGAAATGTAGATTTGAAGTAGTCATTAGAAGGAATAGGAGACCAAACCCAAACAGGAAACAAGAGAATACCGATAGTCCTAAGAAGAGAGGATCGTCAACATATTTACTCCTAGTGAGGAAATATGAATGAAATAATGAGAAATAAAATCTGTCAGTTTAGACGCAGACGATAGAAATGTAGATTTGAAGTTGCCATTAGAAGGAAAAGGAGACCAAACCCAAACAGGAAACAAGAGAATACCGATAGTCCTAAGAAGAGAGGATCGTCAACATATTTACTCCTAGTGAGGAAATATGAATGAAATAATGATAAATAAAATCTGTCAGTTTAGACGCAGACGATAGAAATGTAGATTTGAAGTAGTCATTAGAAGGAATAGGAGACCCAATCCAAACAGGAAACAAGAGAATACCGATAGTCCTAAGAAGAGAGGATCGTCAACATATTTACTCCTAGTGAGGAAATATGAATGAAATAATGAGAAATAAAATCTGTCAGTTTAGACGCAGACGATAGAAATGTAGATTTGAAGTTGCCATTAGAAGGAAAAGGAGACCAAACCCAAACAGGAAACAAGAGAATACCGATAGTCCTAAGAAGAGAGGATCGTCAACATATTTACTCCTAGTGAGGAAATATGAATGAAATAATGAGAAATAAAATCTGTCAGTTTAGACGCAGACGATAGAAATGTAGATTTGAAGTAGTCATTAGAAGGAATAGGAGACCCAATCCAAACAGGAAACAAGAGAATACCGATAGTCCTAAGAAGAGAGGATCGTCAACATATTTACTCCTAGTGAGGAAATATGAATGAAATAATGAGAAATAAAATCTGTCAGTTTAGACGCAGACGATAGAAATGTAGATTTGAAGTAGCAATTAGAAGGGATAGGAGACCCAAACCAAACAGGAAACAAGAGAATACCGATAGTCCTAAGAAGAGAGGATCGTCAACATATTTACTCCTAGTGAGGAAATATGAATGAAATAATGAGAAATAAAATCTGTCAGTTTAGACGCAGACGATAGAAATGTAGATTTGAAGTAGTCATTAGAAGGAATAGGAGACCAAACCCAAACAGGAAACAAGAGAATACCGATAGTCCTAAGAAGAGAGGATCGTCAACATATTTACTCCTAGTGAGGAAATATGAATGAAATAATGATAAATAAAATCTGTCAGTTTAGACGCAGACGATAGAAATGTAGATTTGAAGTAGTCATTAGAAGGAATAGGAGACCAAACCCAAACAGGAAACAAGAGAATACCGATAGTCCTAAGAAGAGAGGATCGTCAACATATTTACTCCTAGTGAGGAAATATGAATGAAATAATGATAAATAAAATCTGTCAGTTTAGACGCAGACGATAGAAATGTAGATTTGAAGTAGTCATTAGAAGGAATAGGAGACCAAACCCAAACAGGAAACAAGAGAATACCGATAGTCCTAAGAAGAGAGGATCGTCAACATATTTACTCCTAGTGAGGAAATATGAATGAAATAATGAGAAATAAAATCTGTCAGTTTAGACGCAGACGATAGAAATGTAGATTTGAAGTAGTCATTAGAAGGAATAGGAGACCAAACCCAAACAGGAAACAAGAGAATACCGATAGTCCTAAGAAGAGAGGATCGTCAACATATTTACTCCTAGTGAGGAAATATGAATGAAATAATGATAAATAAAATCTGTCAGTTTAGACGCAGACGATAGAAATGTAGATTTGAAGTAGTCATTAGAAGGAATAGGAGACCAAACCCAAACAGGAAACAAGAGAATACCGATAGTCCTAAGAAGAGAGGATCGTCAACATATTTACTCCTAGTGAGGAAATATGAATGAAATAATGATAAATAAAATCTGTCAGTTTAGACGCAGACGATAGAAATGTAGATTTGAAGTAGTCATTAGAAGGGATAGGAGACCAAACCCAAACAGGAAACAAGAGAATACCGATAGTCCTAAGAAGAGAGGATCGTCAACATATTTACTCCTAGTGAGGAAATATGAATGAAATAATGAGAAATAAAATCTGTCAGTTTAGACGCAGACGATAGAAATGTAGATTTGAAGTAGTCATTAGAAGGAATAGGAGACCAAACCCAAACAGGAAACAAGAGAATACCGATAGTCCTAAGAAGAGAGGATCGTCAACATATTTACTCCTAGTGAGGAAATATGAATGAAATAATGATAAATAAAATCTGTCAGTTTAGACGCAGACGATAGAAATGTAGATTTGAAGTAGTCATTAGAAGGAATAGGAGACCAAACCCAAACAGGAAACAAGAGAATACCGATAGTCCTAAGAAGAGAGGATCGTCAACATATTTACTCCTAGTGAGGAAATATGAATGAAATAATGATAAATAAAATCTGTCAGTTTAGACGCAGACGATAGAAATGTAGATTTGAAGTAGTCATTAGAAGGGATAGGAGACCAAACCCAAACAGGAAACAAGAGAATACCGATAGTCCTAAGAAGAGAGGATCGTCAACATATTTACTCCTAGTGAGGAAATATGAATGAAATAATGATAAATAAAATCTGTCAGTTTAGACGCAGACGATAGAAATGTAGATTTGAAGTAGTCATTAGAAGGGATAGGAGACCAAACCCAAACAGGAAACAAGAGAATACCGATAGTCCTAAGAAGAGAGGATCGTCAACATATTTACTCCTAGTGAGGAAATATGAATGAAATAATGAGAAATAAAATCTGTCAGTTTAGACGCAGACGATAGAAATGTAGATTTGAAGTAGTCATTAGAAGGAATAGGAGACCAAACCCAAACAGGAAACAAGAGAATACCGATAGTCCTAAGAAGAGAGGATCGTCAACATATTTACTCCTAGTGAGGAAATATGAATGAAATAATGATAAATAAAATCTGTCAGTTTAGACGCAGACGATAGAAATGTAGATTTGAAGTAGTCATTAGAAGGAATAGGAGACCAAACCCAAACAGGAAACAAGAGAATACCGATAGTCCTAAGAAGAGAGGATCGTCAACATATTTACTCCTAGTGAGGAAATATGAATGAAATAATGATAAATAAAATCTGTCAGTTTAGACGCAGACGATAGAAATGTAGATTTGAAGTAGTCATTAGAAGGAATAGGAGACCAAACCCAAACAGGAAACAAGAGAATACCGATAGTCCTAAGAAGAGAGGATCGTCAACATATTTACTCCTAGTGAGGAAATATGAATGAAATAATGATAAATAAAATCTGTCAGTTTAGACGCAGACGATAGAAATGTAGATTTGAAGTAGTCATTAGAAGGGATAGGAGACCAAACCCAAACAGGAAACAAGAGAATACCGATAGTCCTAAGAAGAGAGGATCGTCAACATATTTACTCCTAGTGAGGAAATATGAATGAAATAATGAGAAATAAAATCTGTCAGTTTAGACGCAGACGATAGAAATGTAGATTTGAAGTAGTCATTAGAAGGAATAGGAGACCAAACCCAAACAGGAAACAAGAGAATACCGATAGTCCTAAGAAGAGAGGATCGTCAACATATTTACTCCTAGTGAGGAAATATGAATGAAATAATGATAAATAAAATCTGTCAGTTTAGACGCAGACGATAGAAATGTAGATTTGAAGTAGTCATTAGAAGGAATAGGAGACCAAACCCAAACAGGAAACAAGAGAATACCGATAGTCCTAAGAAGAGAGGATCGTCAACATATTTACTCCTAGTGAGGAAATATGAATGAAATAATGATAAATAAAATCTGTCAGTTTAGACGCAGACGATAGAAATGTAGATTTGAAGTAGTCATTAGAAGGAATAGGAGACCAAACCCAAACAGGAAACAAGAGAATACCGATAGTCCTAAGAAGAGAGGATCGTCAACATATTTACTCCTAGTGAGGAAATATGAATGAAATAATGATAAATAAAATCTGTCAGTTTAGACGCAGACGATAGAAATGTAGATTTGAAGTAGTCATTAGAAGGGATAGGAGACCAAACCCAAACAGGAAACAAGAGAATACCGATAGTCCTAAGAAGAGAGGATCGTCAACATATTTACTCCTAGTGAGGAAATATGAATGAAATAATGATAAATAAAATCTGTCAGTTTAGACGCAGACGATAGAAATGTAGATTTGAAGTAGTCATTAGAAGGGATAGGAGACCAAACCCAAACAGGAAACAAGAGAATACCGATAGTCCTAAGAAGAGAGGATCGTCAACATATTTACTCCTAGTGAGGAAATATGAATGAAATAATGAGAAATAAAATCTGTCAGTTTAGACGCAGACGATAGAAATGTAGATTTGAAGTAGTCATTAGAAGGAATAGGAGACCAAACCCAAACAGGAAACAAGAGAATACCGATAGTCCTAAGAAGAGAGGATCGTCAACATATTTACTCCTAGTGAGGAAATATGAATGAAATAATGATAAATAAAATCTGTCAGTTTAGACGCAGACGATAGAAATGTAGATTTGAAGTAGTCATTAGAAGGAATAGGAGACCAAACCCAAACAGGAAACAAGAGAATACCGATAGTCCTAAGAAGAGAGGATCGTCAACATATTTACTCCTAGTGAGGAAATATGAATGAAATAATGATAAATAAAATCTGTCAGTTTAGACGCAGACGATAGAAATGTAGATTTGAAGTAGTCATTAGAAGGGATAGGAGACCAAACCCAAACAGGAAACAAGAGAATACCGATAGTCCTAAGAAGAGAGGATCGTCAACATATTTACTCCTAGTGAGGAAATATGAATGAAATAATGATAAATAAAATCTGTCAGTTTAGACGCAGACGATAGAAATGTAGATTTGAAGTAGTCATTAGAAGGAATAGGAGACCAAACCCAAACAGGAAACAAGAGAATACCGATAGTCCTAAGAAGAGAGGATCGTCAACATATTTACTCCTAGTGAGGAAATATGAATGAAATAATGATAAATAAAATCTGTCAGTTTAGACGCAGACGATAGAAATGTAGATTTGAAGTAGTCATTAGAAGGAATAGGAGACCAAACCCAAACAGGAAACAAGAGAATACCGATAGTCCTAAGAAGAGAGGATCGTCAACATATTTACTCCTAGTGAGGAAATATGAATGAAATAATGATAAATAAAATCTGTCAGTTTAGACGCAGACGATAGAAATGTAGATTTGAAGTAGTCATTAGAAGGAATAGGAGACCAAACCCAAACAGGAAACAAGAGAATACCGATAGTCCTAAGAAGAGAGGATCGTCAACATATTTACTCCTAGTGAGGAAATATGAATGAAATAATGATAAATAAAATCTGTCAGTTTAGACGCAGACGATAGAAATGTAGATTTGAAGTAGTCATTAGAAGGGATAGGAGACCAAACCCAAACAGGAAACAAGAGAATACCGATAGTCCTAAGAAGAGAGGATCGTCAACATATTTACTCCTAGTGAGGAAATATGAATGAAATAATGAGAAATAAAATCTGTCAGTTTAGACGCAGACGATAGAAATGTAGATTTGAAGTAGTCATTAGAAGGAATAGGAGACCAAACCCAAACAGGAAACAAGAGAATACCGATAGTCCTAAGAAGAGAGGATCGTCAACATATTTACTCCTAGTGAGGAAATATGAATGAAATAATGATAAATAAAATCTGTAAGTTTAGACGCAGACGATAGAAATGTAGATTTGAAGTAGTCATTAGAAGGAATAGGAGACCCAATCCAAACAGGAAACAAGAGAATACCGATAGTCCTAAGAAGAGAGGATCGTCAACATATTTACTCCTAGTGAGGAAATATGAATGAAATAATGAGAAATAAAATCTGTCAGTTTAGACGCAGACGATAGAAATGTAGATTTGAAGTAGTCATTAGAAGGAATAGGAGACCAAACCCAAACAGGAAACAAGAGAATACCGATAGTCCTAAGAAGAGAGGATCGTCAACATATTTACTCCTAGTGAGGAAATATGAATGAAATAATGAGAAATAAAATCTGTCAGTTTAGACGCAGACGATAGAAATGTAGATTTGAAGTAGTCATTAGAAGGAATAGGAGACCAAACCCAAACAGGAAACAAGAGAATACCGATAGTCCTAAGAAGAGAGGATCGTCAACATATTTACTCCTAGTGAGGAAATATGAATGAAATAATGATAAATAAAATCTGTCAGTTTAGACGCAGACGTTAGAAATGTAGATTTGAAGTAGTCATTAGAAGGAATAGGAGACCAAACCCAAACAGGAAACAAGAGAATACCGATAGTCCTAAGAAGAGAGGATCGTCAACATATTTACTCCTAGTGAGGAAATATGAATGAAATAATGATAAATAAAATCTGTCAGTTTAGACGCAGACGATAGAAATGTAGATTTGAAGTAGTCATTAGAAGGAATAGGAGACCAAACCCAAACAGGAAACAAGAGAATACCGATAGTCCTAAGAAGAGAGGATCGTCAACATATTTACTCCTATTGAGGAAATATGAATGAAATAATGAGAAATAAAATCTGTCAGTTTAGACGCAGACGTTAGAAATGTAGATTTGAAGTAGTCATTAGAAGGAATAGGAGACCAAACCCAAACAGGAAACAAGAGAATACCGATAGTCCTAAGAAGAGAGGATCGTCAACATATTTACTCCTAGTGAGGAAATATGAATGAAATAATGATAAATAAAATCTGTCAGTTTAGACGCAGACGTTAGAAATGTAGATTTGAAGTAGTCATTAGAAGGAATAGGAGACCAAACCCAAACAGGAAACAAGAGAATACCGATAGTCCTAAGAAGAGAGGATCGTCAACATATTTACTCCTAGTGAGGAAATATGAATGAAATAATGAGAAATAAAATCTGTCAGTTTAGACGCAGACGATAGAAATGTAGATTTGAAGTAGTCATTAGAAGGAATAGGAGACCCAATCCAAACAGGAAACAAGAGAATACCGATAGTCCTAAGAAGAGAGGATCGTCAACATATTTACTCCTATTGAGGAAATATGAATGAAATAATGAGAAATAAAATCTGTCAGTTTAGACGCAGACGTTAGAAATGTAGATTTGAAGTAGTCATTAGAAGGAATAGGAGACCAAACCCAAACAGGAAACAAGAGAATACCGATAGTCCTAAGAAGAGAGGATCGTCAACATATTTACTCCTAGTGAGGAAATATGAATGAAATAATGATAAATAAAATCTGTCAGTTTAGACGCAGACGTTAGAAATGTAGATTTGAAGTAGTCATTAGAAGGAATAGGAGACCAAACCCAAACAGGAAACAAGAGAATACCGATAGTCCTAAGAAGAGAGGATCGTCAACATATTTACTCCTAGTGAGGAAATATGAATGAAATAATGAGAAATAAAATCTGTCAGTTTAGACGCAGACGATAGAAATGTAGATTTGAAGTAGTCATTAGAAGGAATAGGAGACCAAACCCAAACAGGAAACAAGAGAATACCGATAGTCCTAAGAAGAGAGGATCGTCAACATATTTACTCCTAGTGAGGAAATATGAATGAAATAATGATAAATAAAATCTGTCAGTTTAGACGCAGACGTTAGAAATGTAGATTTGAAGTAGTCATTAGAAGGAATAGGAGACCAAACCCAAACAGGAAACAAGAGAATACCGATAGTCCTAAGAAGAGAGGATCGTCAACATATTTACTCCTAGTGAGGAAATATGAATGAAATAATGATAAATAAAATCTGTCAGTTTAGACGCAGACGATAGAAATGTAGATTTGAAGTAGTCATTAGAAGGAATAGGAGACCAAACCCAAACAGGAAACAAGAGAATACCGATAGTCCTAAGAAGAGAGGATCGTCAACATATTTACTCCTAGTGAGGAAATATGAATGAAATAATGAGAAATAAAATCTGTCAGTTTAGACGCAGACGATAGAAATGTAGATTTGAAGTAGTCATTAGAAGGAATAGGAGACCAAACCCAAACAGGAAACAAGAGAATACCGATAGTCCTAAGAAGAGAGGATCGTCAACATATTTACTCCTAGTGAGGAAATATGAATGAAATAATGAGAAATAAAATCTGTCAGTTTAGACGCAGACGATAGAAATGTAGATTTGAAGTAGTCATTAGAAGGAATAGGAGACCAAACCCAAACAGGAAACAAGAGAATACCGATAGTCCTAAGAAGAGAGGATCGTCAACATATTTACTCCTAGTGAGGAAATATGAATGAAATAATGAGAAATAAAATCTGTCAGTTTAGACGCAGACGATAGAAATGTAGATTTGAAGTAGTCATTAGAAGGAATAGGAGACCAAACCCAAACAGGAAACAAGAGAATACCGATAGTCCTAAGAAGAGAGGATCGTCAACATATTTACTCCTAGTGAGGAAATATGAATGAAATAATGATAAATAAAATCTGTCAGTTTAGACGCAGACGATAGAAATGTAGATTTGAAGTAGTCATTAGAAGGAATAGGAGACCAAACCCAAACAGGAAACAAGAGAATACCGATAGTCCTAAGAAGAGAGGATCGTCAACATATTTACTCCTAGTGAGGAAATATGAATGAAATAATGAGAAATAAAATCTGTCAGTTTAGACGCAGACGTTAGAAATGTAGATTTGAAGTAGTCATTAGAAGGAATAGGAGACCAAACCCAAACAGGAAACAAGAGAATACCGATAGTCCTAAGAAGAGAGGATCGTCAACATATTTACTCCTAGTGAGGAAATATGAATGAAATAATGAGAAATAAAATCTGTCAGTTTAGACGCAGACGATAGAAATGTAGATTTGAAGTAGTCATTAGAAGGAATAGGAGACCAAACCCAAACAGGAAACAAGAGAATACCGATAGTCCTAAGAAGAGAGGATCGTCAACATATTTACTCCTAGTGAGGAAATATGAATGAAATAATGAGAAATAAAATCTGTCAGTTTAGACGCAGACGTTAGAAATGTAGATTTGAAGTAGTCATTAGAAGGAATAGGAGACCAAACCCAAACAGGAAACAAGAGAATACCGATAGTCCTAAGAAGAGAGGATCGTCAACATATTTACTCCTAGTGAGGAAATATGAATGAAATAATGATAAATAAAATCTGTCAGTTTAGACGCAGACGTTAGAAATGTAGATTTGAAGTAGTCATTAGAAGGAATAGGAGACCAAACCCAAACAGGAAACAAGAGAATACCGATAGTCCTAAGAAGAGAGGATCGTCAACATATTTACTCCTAGTGAGGAAATATGAATGAAATAATGAGAAATAAAATCTGTCAGTTTAGACGCAGACGATAGAAATGTAGATTTGAAGTAGTCATTAGAAGGAATAGGAGACCAAACCCAAACAGGAAACAAGAGAATACCGATAGTCCTAAGAAGAGAGGATCGTCAACATATTTACTCCTAGTGAGGAAATATGAATGAAATAATGAGAAATAAAATCTGTCAGTTTAGACGCAGACGATAGAAATGTAGATTTGAAGTAGTCATTAGAAGGAATAGGAGACCAAACCCAAACAGGAAACAAGAGAATACCGATAGTCCTAAGAAGAGAGGATCGTCAACATATTTACTCCTAGTGAGGAAATATGAATGAAATAATGAGAAATAAAATCTGTCAGTTTAGACGCAGACGATAGAAATGTAGATTTGAAGTAGTCATTAGAAGGAATAGGAGACCAAACCCAAACAGGAAACAAGAGAATACCGATAGTCCTAAGAAGAGAGGATCGTCAACATATTTACTCCTAGTGAGGAAATATGAATGAAATAATGAGAAATAAAATCTGTCAGTTTAGACGCAGACGTTAGAAATGTAGATTTGAAGTAGTCATTAGAAGGAATAGGAGACCAAACCCAAACAGGAAACAAGAGAATACCGATAGTCCTAAGAAGAGAGGATCGTCAACATATTTACTCCTAGTGAGGAAATATGAATGAAATAATGATAAATAAAATCTGTCAGTTTAGACGCAGACGTTAGAAATGTAGATTTGAAGTAGTCATTAGAAGGAATAGGAGACCAAACCCAAACAGGAAACAAGAGAATACCGATAGTCCTAAGAAGAGAGGATCGTCAACATATTTACTCCTAGTGAGGAAATATGAATGAAATAATGAGAAATAAAATCTGTCAGTTTAGACGCAGACGATAGAAATGTAGATTTGAAGTAGTCATTAGAAGGAATAGGAGACCAAACCCAAACAGGAAACAAGAGAATACCGATAGTCCTAAGAAGAGAGGATCGTCAACATATTTACTCCTAGTGAGGAAATATGAATGAAATAATGAGAAATAAAATCTGTCAGTTTAGACGCAGACGATAGAAATGTAGATTTGAAGTAGTCATTAGAAGGAATAGGAGACCAAACCCAAACAGGAAACAAGAGAATACCGATAGTCCTAAGAAGAGAGGATCGTCAACATATTTACTCCTAGTGAGGAAATATGAATGAAATAATGAGAAATAAAATCTGTCAGTTTAGACGCAGACGATAGAAATGTAGATTTGAAGTAGTCATTAGAAGGAATAGGAGACCAAACCCAAACAGGAAACAAGAGAATACCGATAGTCCTAAGAAGAGAGGATCGTCAACATATTTACTCCTAGTGAGGAAATATGAATGAAATAATGAGAAATAAAATCTGTCAGTTTAGACGCAGACGATAGAAATGTAGATTTGAAGTAGTCATTAGAAGGAATAGGAGACCAAACCCAAACAGGAAACAAGAGAATACCGATAGTCCTAAGAAGAGAGGATCGTCAACATATTTACTCCTAGTGAGGAAATATGAATGAAATAATGAGAAATAAAATCTGTCAGTTTAGACGCAGACGTTAGAAATGTAGATTTGAAGTAGTCATTAGAAGGAATAGGAGACCAAACCCAAACAGGAAACAAGAGAATACCGATAGTCCTAAGAAGAGAGGATCGTCAACATATTTACTCCTAGTGAGGAAATATGAATGAAATAATGATAAATAAAATCTGTCAGTTTAGACGCAGACGTTAGAAATGTAGATTTGAAGTAGTCATTAGAAGGAATAGGAGACCAAACCCAAACAGGAAACAAGAGAATACCGATAGTCCTAAGAAGAGAGGATCGTCAACATATTTACTCCTAGTGAGGAAATATGAATGAAATAATGAGAAATAAAATCTGTCAGTTTAGACGCAGACGTTAGAAATGTAGATTTGAAGTAGTCATTAGAAGGAATAGGAGACCAAACCCAAACAGGAAACAAGAGAATACCGATAGTCCTAAGAAGAGAGGATCGTCAACATATTTACTCCTAGTGAGGAAATATGAATGAAATAATGAGAAATAAAATCTGTCAGTTTAGACGCAGACGATAGAAATGTAGATTTGAAGTAGCAATTAGAAGGGATAGGAGACCCAAACCAAACAGGAAACAAGAGAATACCGATAGTCCTAAGAAGAGAGGATCGTCAACATATTTACTCCTAGTGAGGAAATATGAATGAAATAATGAGAAATAAAATCTGTCAGTTTAGACGCAGACGATAGAAATGTAGATTTGAAGTAGCAATTAGAAGGGATAGGAGACCCAATCCAAACAGGAAACAAGAGAATACCGATAGTCCTAAGAAGAGAGGATCGTCAACATATTTACTCCTAGTGAGGAAATATGAATGAAATAATGAGAAATAAAATCTGTCAGTTTAGACGCAGACGTTAGAAATGTAGATTTGAAGTAGTCATTAGAAGGAATAGGAGACCAAACCCAAACAGGAAACAAGAGAATACCGATAGTCCTAAGAAGAGAGGATCGTCAACATATTTACTCCTAGTGAGGAAATATGAATGAAATAATGAGAAATAAAATCTGTCAGTTTAGACGCAGACGATAGAAATGTAGATTTGAAGTAGCAATTAGAAGGGATAGGAGACCCAAACCAAACAGGAAACAAGAGAATACCGATAGTCCTAAGAAGAGAGGATCGTCAACATATTTACTCCTAGTGAGGAAATATGAATGAAATAATGAGAAATAAAATCTGTCAGTTTAGACGCAGACGATAGAAATGTAGATTTGAAGTAGCAATTAGAAGGGATAGGAGACCCAATCCAAACAGGAAACAAGAGAATACCGATAGTCCTAAGAAGAGAGGATCGTCAACATATTTACTCCTAGTGAGGAAATATGAATGAAATAATGAGAAATAAAATCTGTCAGTTTAGACGCAGACGATAGAAATGTAGATTTGAAGTAGCAATTAGAAGGGATAGGAGACCCAAACCAAACAGGAAACAAGAGAATACCGATAGTCCTAAGAAGAGAGGATCGTCAACATATTTACTCCTAGTGAGGAAATATGAATGAAATAATGAGAAATAAAATCTGTCAGTTTAGACGCAGACGATAGAAATGTAGATTTGAAGTAGTCATTAGAAGGAATAGGAGACCAAACCCAAACAGGAAACAAGAGAATACCGATAGTCCTAAGAAGAGAGGATCGTCAACATATTTACTCCTAGTGAGGAAATATGAATGAAATAATGAGAAATAAAATCTGTCAGTTTAGACGCAGACGATAGAAATGTAGATTTGAAGTAGTCATTAAAAGGATTAGGAGACCCAATCCAAACAGGAAACAAGAGAATACCGATAGTCCTAAGAAGAGAGGATCGTCAACATATTTACTCCTAGTGAGGAAATATGAATGAAATAATGAGAAATAAAATCTGTCAGTTTAGACGCAGACGATAGAAATGTAGATTTGAAGTAGTCATTAGAAGGAAAAGGAGACCCAATCCTAAACAGGAAACAAGAGAATACCGATAGTCCTAAGAAGAGAGGATCGTCAACATATTTACTCCTAGTGAGGAAATATGAATGAAATAATGATAAATAAAATCTGTCAGTTTAGACGCAGACGATAGAAATGTAGATTTGAAGTAGCAATTAGAAGGGATAGGAGACCCAATCCAAACAGGAAACAAGAGAATACCGATAGTCCTAAGAAGAGAGGATCGTCAACATATTTACTCCTAGTGAGGAAATATGAATGAAATAATGATAAATAAAATCTGTCAGTTTAGACGCAGACGATAGAAATGTAGATTTGAAGTAGCAATTAGAAGGGATAGGAGACCCAATCCAAACAGGAAACAAGAGAATACCGATAGTCCTAAGAAGAGAGGATCGTCAACATATTTACTCCTAGTGAGGAAATATGAATGAAATAATGAGAAATAAAATCTGTCAGTTTAGACGCAGACGATAGAAATGTAGATTTGAAGTAGTCATTAGAAGGAAAAGGAGACCCAATCCTAAACAGGAAACAAGAGAATACCGATAGTCCTAAGAAGAGAGGATCGTCAACATATTTACTCCTAGTGAGGAAATATGAATGAAATAATGATAAATAAAATCTGTCAGTTTAGACGCAGACGATAGAAATGTAGATTTGAAGTAGCAATTAGAAGGGATAGGAGACCCAATCCAAACAGGAAACAAGAGAATACCGATAGTCCTAAGAAGAGAGGATCGTCAACATATTTACTCCTAGTGAGGAAATATGAATGAAATAATGATAAATAAAATCTGTCAGTTTAGACGCAGACGATAGAAATGTAGATTTGAAGTAGCAATTAGAAGGGATAGGAGACCCAATCCAAACAGGAAACAAGAGAATACCGATAGTCCTAAGAAGAGAGGATCGTCAACATATTTACTCCTAGTGAGGAAATATGAATGAAATAATGAGAAATAAAATCTGTCAGTTTAGACGCAGACGATAGAAATGTAGATTTGAAGTTGCCATTAGAAGGAAAAGGAGACCCAATCCTAAACAGGAAACAAGAGATAAATTGCTACTGCTGATTAGAATCAAAAATACTGGCTGGGGTGTCAACAGGATGATAGCTGAAAAGATGTTTGAAATCTCAATAAATTCTCTATAAACAATTATTTACTGACGCCTGATGAGATATGTATATATATCGTTCTCATTTCATATGGATAACAACACACACATTCACACACACACGCATTATATATATATATATATATATATATATATATATATATATATATATATATATATATATATATATATAGTCATTTTCCAAGCGTAGCCGAAAATATGCGGCGCTCATGAGGATCGAATTCACTGCTCAGTTTCAATTTTTCTAGCTAGACAATCTGGCTAAACATTATACCGCCACGTATATATATATATATATATATATATATATATATATATATATATAAAAGTGAACATAGTAGTTAACACTTAGAGGCGACAGTCTGTTTCATGCTAGATGCAATCGTCTATGTTCCCTTTTATATTTACACACGCTCTATCTCTGATATTGAGCACTTTATCCCATAAATATAGCACACTTTAAGACTATATTTCTT
>OZ038489.1:109954414-109976914 GCA_964036315.1 Acanthosepion esculentum | reverse complement strand
ATTCCTCTGTAAACTGTTTTATTGCAGCACGCTTCAGGACACGATCTGTGCATCTTTCCAGCATTGCTTGCAACACAGCACTACGTTCATTATTTGTCAATTCGTGATTTTTCCAATTTCGTCTAGCATTTCTGTCAATTGGCTTCTCTTCTCCCATCATAATCTCTTGCCAGCGAGTGGTCTGAAAAAAAAATACAATTTTAATGTGGTGGAAAAGTGATATAATTTGTGCTTCAAATTATTCTACCTGAATAAGCTAATATAAATACTTGAGGAACATCAATGCTAACCTGTTAATATAAACGGCAAACAATTCGACTAAGAATTAGTATATTCCACATGAGATTTCCGGCTATGGAACGACTATTTCGGGAGAGAGAAGGTATATGTTTTGACAGTAAATAACCCAAAATATTTTGATATACCGTAAAATAAATCAAATAATGAACTTATAATTTTCATTAGTTGATCGATCTTACTAATCCGATTTTCAGATATATTCGCCTACTCCTTAATAAACACCAATCTACCTTAAGCTATACGTATTTGAAACATTGTGCCAACAGATATCTAATCATTCTAATAACACATTCAAAATTATTTAACTAATTTGCAATTATCAAAAACAACATAAATAATATTCCATGGAAATTACAATTCGAAACCCTGTCAACTTAAAGGAGTTAACGATTTATAAGAAAAATAACAAAAGCCAGTAATTCACAGCGTGACTTTCTCTGCAAGTAAGCATATTTCTTAAGAAAATGAGGAGGTTAAAGATTTGGAAGAGAGAAAAAAATGTTCTATTTTGGTGGTGCATGTTTAAGTATCTTCGTGCCGAATTCTGAATCGAATCATGCAAGGCTTGCGAAGAAAAAAATTTCTGAAAACTGAAGCAGCGAAAACAGTATAATGAAGAGAAGTCTTTGGTTAAGAGGTATGCGAGACAGGCATGCAGATGTAAGAGATTTATTTGAGAAACGAACATCTGCCTCTTGTCGACGTAATCATCCATAATTGCTGATGTCCAGAGACATTGCTATGGATTGACTCGAAAAGAATATATTGCATATGCTTCTATATGTGAGCTGCCTCCTACCACTGTGTCTGCTTGTGTGAATGTGTACTGTCTCCGAAATAATTAAATGAAAAATCTCAAATATACATAACGTAAATGTACATAAATAATAGTCAGCATCCATCTCTCTCTCTCTCTCTCTATCTATCTATCTTTATATATAAATACATATATATATATACATATACATACAGATATATATATGTATATATATATATATATATATATATATATATATATATATATATATATATATATATATATATCACACTATAATATTTGGTTCTATTAAAATAAAATAAAAATTGCCCTCAGCTATATACATACATGTAAATCTATCTATCTATCTATCTCTCTATATATACATACATGTATATATACACACACAAACACATATACATATATATATATATATATATATATATATATATATATATATATATATATATATATATATATATATATATATATATCACTCTATAATACTTGGTTCTATTAAAATAAAATAAAAATTGGCTTCAGCTATGTACCTGCATGTTAATCTATCTATCTATCTATCTATCTATCTATCTATCTATCTATCTATATATATATATATACATGTATATATACATGTATGTATATATATATATATATATATATATATATATATATATATATATATCACTCTATAATAATTGGTTCTATTAAAATAAAAATTGGCCTCAGCTATATACATACATGGGAATCTCTCTCTCTCTCTCTCTCTCTCTCTCTCTCTCTCTCTCTCTATATATATATATATATATATATATATATATATATATATATATATATCATTCCATAATACTTCGTTGTATTAAAATAAAATAAAAATTGACTTCAGCTAATTTTTGCCATTTTCCTGAATATGGAGAAGAGCTTTATATTTTAGTAATTTTCAAACATGTTGGTTGTGATATTTTAAATACTGTATTGTACTAGTGTAAACAGGCTAATATTGCTTAAAAATAGCCATATATATATATATATATATATATATATATATATATATATATATATATATATATATATATATATATATATATCAATTATATGTATAGGATTTCATCATATATATATATATATATATATATATATATATATATCAATTATATGTATAGGATTTCATCATATATATATATATATATATATATATATATATATATATCAATTGTATGTATAGGATTTCATCATATATATATATATATATATATATATATATATATATATATATATATATATATATGTATATATATATATATATATATATATTTACAGACTCATAGGAAAATGAACCTGTTCTTGTGTACCTGTGTCATATGGATGTGTGATATATTGAATGTGTGATATATGTGAACCTGTGTGATATTTGTGTGTGTCTGCGTGTGCACGTGTGATATGTATGTGCGTTATAATGAATGATATGTCTGTATGTCTACATTTCTGTGTGTATGTGTGTTGCAGCAAGTCTTAGCAATGATTTCGTGAAGAGTACCATGCTTACTTTAATCAATATTTTTAGACACCGATTAGTGGGTTCGATGGCAGAATAATTGCGATCGGCGCCTTTTGCCGTTGCCCAAAGGCAAAATCAGAATATTGGAAGCTGATTTATATCGCCGTAACTGTATATAAGCATAGTACCATTAGTGCTAACCTCAATGTTTCCACATTGTAGCAACAGCTCTGTTGAGTACCAGAATTTGCTCTAATTAGACTGTTATTAATTCCAATAATTATTCAGCAGCTCACCGACTCGATCTGTTCACTCTCCATTTTCTCAGAAGATGACACACATGGTATAGCCAATTCAAAAGACGTAACACTGATGGGCCGAAAATTGGAGATATTTAATATAAAGAGTATAAACTTGTATATCTGACCTAAACATATTGAGTAGTTGCGATGGTCTTATTTATGTGCTGTGTTTTAAAATGACGTTGGTGATCATAGCTCTCCACAAGTTCCTGTCTCTTGTAGCTGTTAATAACTTTTGTATATCTGTTATTTCTCCTGGTTCCTATTCAGCCATCCATTAGCCAAGCACACCAAGTATGTTATGCATTGCTTTCTTCTTCTCCTCTTGATCTCTGTCCGTCCCGTGAGCATCAGATTTTCCAAGCCCTCTTTCCTCATTATATACCCCAGAAACCTTCAGTTATCTTTTCTTGATGTTAAGTATTAGTTTACTGTTTGTTTCAATTTCCTTAAAAAAAAATCTTCGTTGCTCATATGTTCATGGTATCCACGGCATTCTTCTGTGGAACCACTTTACTGTTGCTTCTTCAAGTTGTCTATTCAAGTTTGGGGTACATCGTCCAGCAATCACTGATATACAGAATGACCTATATCAGGTAACAATTCAACACATTTTCCCTTGTCTCTAGCGAAATTTCTTATTACTCTGTTAAGATTTTGGAATACTCCCTTAGCTATCCCAGCATGACTTCGGATTTTATAGTCATACATCCCGTTCTCTGTTAAAAACATTCCAGATATTTAAATGTCCGCACTTGCATCGTTTTCGTATCCTCGATTTGCAATCCGTACATTTTGCTCTTCCTTTTGCTAACAGCCACTCATTCTATCTTCTTGCAATTGATGTGTAATTCTTTCTTCTCTATTTGCTTCACTAGCTGCTGCATTGGTTTTGTAGCTTTCTTTCTGTATCTGTCCATATTTATGAGATGAGGTATTATGTACATTATTTAAATTATTCGGACTAATGTCCTCATCTTTGTCGCCATATTTATTATAAGATTTCGGCCTTTCTGTGCTCCGGCTTTCTTCAGATGGTTGGAATGTCGAACTGAACGCTTTACTTCGCTAGCTGGTGTAGACTGTTCTAGTTCCGCGTGCCTTGTCTAATGTATGTCAGTTATCAGTTATCTCCTGTTAATTTCCCTCTTAGTGTTCTCCACTGCCTTAACCGGGTATTGAACTCACACTCAAGGACACAGTGGATAAAGGCGCTGGTTAGATCTAGTGAGAGGACCCAAAGAGTGTGAGTTCAATACTCGGTTAAGGCGGTAGAGAACTTGGCGAGGGGAATTAACAGGAGATAACTGATAACCTATATCCATTAGACATGGCACGTGGAACCTGAACAGTGTACCCTAGCGAGCGAAATGAAGGGTTCTGTTCGACATTCTAACGGCCCTAAAAATTCGCGGAGCTTTCTTTCTGTGTCTGCTATCAATACTGTGTCATCTGAATATCTTATTTTGTTAAGATTGTGGACGCCAGAAATGAATCCTAGTAGGACTTCTAGTTCCCTCAGAATCGCCTCTCTGTATAGGTTGAATAAATTCGGTGCGAAGACACATACTATTCTATTTTTTTATATCTGCTGATGTCATTTTCTATCCATATGCAGGAAGATTGCTGTCAGTATAGTTTCTTGATTATTCTAATTTCCTTCCCAAATATGTCAATGTTGCTGAGCAATTCCAAACGATTTTTGTCACGTAATCTACCGAAATCCTTTGCGTAATCTATAAAACATTGAGACACATCCTTCTGATTTACTACTATTCATTCTGATATTATACTGAACATAAATATCACCTTCTTTTTAATAGTGACTTTAGTTAATCCGTACTGTCCCTTGCCCTATATCTGTTTTAATTATGCTGCGTGATCTATATTCCTTAGAATTCGGATGATAAGTTTGGATATATGGCTCATTAAGCTGATATTCCGACTTTTTGTAGCTTCACTCGCGATATATTTCGATCAGACCTCATCTATCTATCTATCTATCTATCTATCTATCTATCTATCTATCTATCTATCTATCTTTTTAATCTTTTCCTCGTTTGTTTACAAGCACAGAGGTGAAGAGATTGGCACAGATCATTTGTGCATTTTATATCGCATCTCCAATGAATCTATCTATAGAAGAAAAGGGCACTTCTTTATGGTGTCATTGTTAGCAAACTTGTCTCGCTGGATCAATTACTACTGAATAGTGACTTCTATCCTCATTGGGTGCCCTGTATTTTCGGCCTTGTGTCACATCTAAGCTACGCTTAGAGAATCACTCAATATATATAAGAAAAACGGTCCTGCTTTCTCTATTGATGCCAATGTTCTGATTCATTTGGTACTCATGGACGATATAATAATTATCTTGTACATAAAAGGACCATTTGCCACCTAGAGTTCCAAGATATAGTACCTTATAACTCTTCAAAACAGAAACTATGATCTCAATTTAAATAAGTGATGACACATACATTGAAGCTGTCATTAAAAAATCAGGAGGTTGAAATTGAAATACAAGTAATTTAGATATACTAAACAGCTCAGATGTCGCGGCGTATGGATTTAGAATAATTTTTTTATACGAGAGAAAGAAATTGTATTAGAATAAACTATACCAGAGTTACCCTCAGCACCGCAACTTACTCCAAAACCAAAAGATCGGCGTTAAATCTCGAGACATGTCTCTTCTGCTCGCTACTTTCAAATGGATGTCATGTCTAGCTCCAAATGGTTTAAAAACTATCGAAACTCTCTGTTGTATAAATCACTTTCTAAGATCAATGTTTCAAAATGCCTTTGAGGATGTGAAGCCTGAGAATCCACGGCAAAATAAAAAAAACTTTTTTAAATATTGCGGACTGAAACCACATTACTTGAGGACTCCCAACAGTAGAAGCAACTAAAATGGACATGATTAACCTATTTCCCTTAATAATTGTTTCAAGAGAAAGTTTATATAAATGTCAAGCGAAAAGAGAACAGGTGTCCCGGTTCATAAATGTCAAATATTTCCTTTAAAGGAAGTTATCATTACGAAATCGAGGCTAGAGCGAAAACTGAGAACTGATGACATGTATGGAAGGAGCTACCCAGATTCACTTTCCAGTCTCATTAGACGAATAGTGTTCCCGCGTATTTGTTTGTTATGTATTAATTTCAACCTTTCTCCCAGACGTACCGTTTCAAGCCTCTCGCAAGTCTATCGCTATTTCCTTGATAAATTTACATCCTAATTGATCTCTCTCTACTTCAAGTGGTTATTATGCATTATAAAGGGTGAATATTAATTTCAAAAATATTATTGTTTAACCTATACTCATGATCTCAGAGGAATACTCCTGCTTGGAAGATTTCGATGTCCAAGAATATACGACATACCGGGTGAAACAGCGCCATTGTCCAATCCGTCTAACTGCAAATTTGTCCAAGTGCTAGGTTAAAATTGTAACAGTTGTATCTTGAATATGAAGAAAGATATCATACTGGAATTCTCAGAGTTTTTCTAACATTACATCACTTTGAGCAAAAAAATAAATAAATGAATTAAAAAAAAGAAAAAATAATGATTACATAGATAAAGCCCTTAGTAAAGTGTGGGCTGTACTTGTCAGAACAATTTTTTGTATCTCTTTGAGGCATGGAGTTCCAGGGATCCCTTCAATCAGCCTACTGGTATCTTTTCCAACCAGTCCAATGGCTCCAACTACAACAGGGATTGTTGATGTTCCCATGTGCCACATTTTTGAGATTTCTATTTCAAGGTACTTGTATTTTGACAGTTTTTCGAATATCTTCAAAGATACATTGCAGTCTGCAGGAACTGTCATATCAATAAGGAGGCATTTAATTTGTTTGTGGTCTTTAATAGCAATGTCTGGGCGGTTGGCTTTTATTGTTCTGTCAGTGTGTATTGTGTAGTCCCATAGAATTGTAACAGGTCCTATCTCCGTAACCGGGTCTGGGTGGTGTTCGTACCAGTTTCTTTCAGTTTCCTTCGCGTAGAAGTTGCATATTTTCCAGTGCAGATATTGGCCCACTCTGTCATGTCGGGTTTTATACTCAGTGGGTGCCAATATCGTGCAACCTGATACAAGATGATCAATGGTTTCTGGATATTTATCACAGAATCTGGACTTTGGGCTAACACAGTATTTTAGTATATGTGCTTGATAATTCCTAGTTAACAAGCATTGGTCCTGTGCAGCAATAATAAAACCTTCAGTTTCAGCTTTCAACCCTGCACTACGTAGCCATTGTTATTATTATTATTATTATTAGTAGTAGTAGTATTAGTATTAGTATTATTATTATTATTATTAATATTAATATTATATTGTCATTATTATTATTGATGATTTAAAAATTATATTATTATTTTCAGGCCAAAATAATAAAAATGAACATTCATAAGTTTTGGAAAAAAGTGGCAAAATAAATTGAGGTTTTTTCAAATTCCTATTCTTCCGTGTTTAGCACATATGTGCAAACACAGTTCCCTCCCTTTATACGGTTGATCATCATGATTTATACACTTAATTGATGGAATGGTTTCGTTTTGTATTCATTTAGTTTAGTCCACTTTACATTACTTGTATCCGTTTTGCAATCCATTCTACACTCAGCTAAAATACGGGAAAAAACATATCACCTTAATCACGCTCACTGACATGAGCTATATCCCCTGTGTTTATTTTTTGTTTGTTTAGAAATATCTACTTTATTTTCACCTTCTCTTTGACAAGCCCCTATTATAATTTACGCTTCTTGGGATTACATCGCCATGTTTATTGTCTTGTTATTCTGTTGATTTTTTTTTCTGTAACGACAAAAATAATTTATCGGTTTGTATCTTTTTGTTTTACTTCTTACTTTAGTAAAAGCTATCCCTATACATACATGCTCATGCCCACATGTAAACACATACGCATATCTACCTATCGTTATATCTGTGTATATATATATATATATATATATATATATATATATATATATATACGTTTGTGTGTGTGTGTGTATTTATCTACGACTTGGCCGCGTGTAACTAATGGATATAACATGTGATGTATTAAATTGCTCGCTCGTAACTGTCTTCTGAATGATGAGATCATATATCTTAATTGTGGGTCCATTTCGTGAAGTTGAAGCTGACTGAAGATCTTAAAACATGCCTGCTGTATTCAATTATGTTGTTTGCTAAAATCGCAGTTAGGGCTTTTAAAATAAGAATAAGCTTTCAAAAGTAGATGTTGAGGTGTTTATATTTATAGAACTATTATATTTTTTTACTTGTATGTTTGTATCTGTCATACATTGTGAAACGGTAGTGCTGAAATATATCCAACATCCTCATACCCCAAACACGACAAAATATGAATGAATATGAACAAAGATCCTCACACATAAATATAGCAACTGAATACATCTGGATTATCTGTAGAATAGTTTTTTAGTATTGCCTGACTGTATGTTTACACTTTAGATAAAGCAAGTAAAAAAAATATCTGTAAATCTTATAGCAGAAAACGGAAAGCGTGACAGTGAAATGCAATGGGACATTGCGATCGCTTAATATGTATTTCAAATGTTAAGCAGTGTATTGAGAAACAGAAAATTTTTTATTAGAAACAAAGAAAAAATACTAAACTGTTACGTGATACCTGTCCTCCTATTTGGTAGTAAATTCTGGACAATCTCCTCAAATATGAAGAAGCAACAGAAATATCGTACAACAGAAGTATGTTGGGAATACCATGGAATAAATTTCTGTGCAACGACGAAAATGGAAACAAAATGAAAACTTATGCCTAACATAAGGAAGAGACATTTCTAGGACACATAATGAGGAAGGACGGCTTGGAAAATCTGATACCTTCAGGACAGATTGAAGTATATAATATATTTAGTGTACTTGAATAAAATGATGGCTTACAGAGTTTAGGAGAAATAAGAATAAAATATTAATAATTACAAAGCACAGGACATTAAGGAGAGCCATTATCGTCAAAATCCTGAGTGTACACAGCATATAAAAAGGAGAAAATTAAATGAAATTCTATCGTTTTGATGCGTCCTTTTGTGAGTTAAATAAGAATATAATTTATGTCTGATTTTCTGGGATGAACGAGTATTAACAATTGCATTCTAACTATTGTTATTAACACATAGCTTCGGTGTTTGCGTTGCCCGGTCTTCTTCTCTTTCCTGCCACTCCGCGCAATCCGATAAGACATTCGAACTGAACACTTTATTCAGATTTTTCTCATTTTATTGTCAATAGCTTGTATTTTTTTTCATACATCGTGTTACTTTTAGTACTTTTCAATTAATTCTCGTCTTAGTTCACTTAATCTTAGATTGAACTCACAATTACTAACGTACCAATTTCAGGAACCATCTACTGTTGAAGAAATCCGAGTTAAAAGTCTGAAACTTTAAACTAATGTCCTCGGTACTTTCTTGTCTTCCTGCTTCTGCCGCTGTTAAGATGCAATTTTTCTCTAAATCTCTTTTCTTTAGGAAGGAAATAAAAGGGTTTTATCCTAACGCACAAGTTGGCCTTAATTTTTAGCAATAATCTTGCCAATCTCATCAGTTATAATCTTTATTTACTCAGTTCTTAATGGTAAGTCTATTCAGGCAGAGAAAATTAAATTTCTAGTTAATCTCACAAAGGATCTGCTGCTTGATGTTAAGTGTGACAACGGATGCCTTGTTAATTTTAGTACCCCCAATGACTTTTCCCTCTTTTAATCGTTTTAGAAAAGCGGTTTTGTGTTCCATCTGCATGACCGATACTAAACACCATGAATCCTTACGACTTTTCGGGTTAACGTTTTACGCTGTCATGAAGGGGAATGGTCATATCGAATCAACTACTAGATGTGTTGCTAGAAATGGAGGTTGGCTATGCCATGCTAGACATTCTGTCTTGACAGACTCTCTCTTACACACTTGTAAGTCGGTCATCCGTGTAAGCATTAAATATTGCTGCCACATTTGGCCTGGTGAATCTGAGATATATTTCGAGATTCTTGATAAAATCCAAACAAGAATATGCAGTGTTATCTGTCCTGATGGGGCATCTCGGTCTGAATGAATTCCCTATCGCCGTTACATAATTTCCCTGGTCCTTTCTAGAATTAATTCCCTGATAAGTCTTCTGATGTGTTTTTTTTTTAAATTTCTGTTTGGTACCTGACTTCAGGAATTCATGCGAAGTATTAGATTGGCAAAAATGTCTCATCATGTTACAGTTGGAATGGTTAGAGATAACCGTAAGTTCTATGCTAACACTTTCTTCCCTCACGTTTCTCGCATGTGGAATTATCTTCTGGCTTCAGGCTCTGTTTTTAAATATGTATATGTGTGCTGTTGTCTACGAATAACATACGCATTTGGTTGCTGAAATTCAAAGGTGTGATGGTGATTTTCTAAGCACAGCTCAGATGTGGCACAAGGCCGAAAGTATGGGGCACCCAGTGAGGATCGAACTCACTACTCAATTAACGTAATTGATCTAACAAGACAATCTTCCTAACCATTACACCACGTCAAGTTGCCCAATTCAAAGATGGGATGTGTGGCGAATATTTATCGTGAATGTATACATGTCAACAATCAGACTATTTTTCTATTCTTTCCTGACCTGAAAATCACCATCCCATCTTTGAATCTCAGCAACGAAATACGTATTTATGGAGACAACAGCACGCATATACATACATATGTCAAGTCCAATACTGTCCACACAAGTTTATGTTTGTATGAGCTCCGGCGGTCGAGCGCGTGTGTATGTGTGTCTGCGTACATCAATGGGTGTACGGACATGCATCTAAGTTTGCGTTAGCATGAGTGACACAAGGACATCGACTTTCCCCCCACTTCTATAATAACACCGATACACGCAATCTACATAAATCCAATTTAAAAAAAAAATTTAATCAGTTTGTCTGGTGATAGCAAGAGCGTGATTTTGAGTTTGATTTTATAGTCTAATTATTATATGGGTCTTATTGCTTAGTTAATTTGTTTATTATTTACTTTATTTATTTGGATTCATTGATTTTGTTTTTAGTTTTTATTTTTATTTTTTTTTTTTCGTCTATTCTAACGGGTTTGATTTGGTAATTTGTTTGGGTTAATTTATTTTACTTATTTAATTGTGATTTTGTTTATTTATCTTTTTAATTTATTTTATTTATCTATTTATTTTTTTTCAGTTTTCGGTTTTAAACTAACGTAGAAAAAATGTGTTTTCATGTCTGCATTTTGAGATTTTGAGATGAGCTCGGATGTTTTATTTAATAATCTATTTTGGTCTGGGAAGGTCATGATAGTTATTTTTTGATTGGTTGTTGTAGGCTGATGATCTTTTCCTTATTTTTCAAGATCTTTTTTGGTGTGGTGCGCGTTTTGTTTTTTAACTTTCCAGATATACTTTGAAATCGTTGTGCTGTTCGCATATTTACTATTTGTGAAATATGTTTTGGATGCATAATTTCGTTGTTTCCAGGGTCCTTCAGTTACTCCTATATATACTTTTTCTTCATTGTCTGGGGATTTTATCGTGGCATGGTATATTATTTGTTTTGTAAACAATTACCGTTTAAGAGACATTCGTTCTTTGTTCTGCAGTTGCACGTGGGTTTGATATATATATATATATATATATATATATATATATATATATATATATATATATATATCAGTTTTCAGACACACAGACACACAGACACACACACACACACATATATATATATATGTATATATATATATATATATATATATATAATTATATATATATATATATATATATATATATATATATATATATATATATATATATATATATATATATATATATATATATTATAATAAAGAGAATGAACAGTAAGATATATAATCCGGTCTTCTTATTATTTATTTTCTAAAAACAGTGCCCAATGCAACTCCATAGAGCATATTTCCAAGCCATTTTTGGAATAACTTTTCGAAAGTAACTCATATTTTAATACAATAGTTGTCAGTGACATTGAATACCTTACCACCGGTTGTCAATATGATTGAATTTCCCGTATCCTTAGAAAATAATATTATGAATGTATGTGCTTATAAATCTCAGTAAATTTGAATATAAGTTATTCCAAAATTCGCCTGAAAATGAAACAGTACTAGGGACTTTAGGTTCATTCTATAATTGAATTTGAAGATTTTAATTTCTGTTTTTGAAACAGTGTAATTCCTGTTTAGCGATGGAACCATATTTTTAAATTAGTAAATGTTTAATATATATATATATATATATATATATATATATATATATATATATATATATATATATATATATATATATATGAGTGTTTGTAACGATTAAAGTCGCGTAACTATTAGTTTCGTAGGGGCGACACCAGTACGGAAGCCACAATAGTAGTGCGCTTACCTGCGAAAAATAACGTGACGACGCTCTTCTTTTAGTTAAGAGTTTTTGTTTTCCTAGAATAGATGGCAATAAATGCTATAGATCTCTGTATGTCCCTGATATCTACCAATATTTGGTTAGAGATGAAATGGATTCTTACACTTCCCAAGGCTATCAGCACGTAATGAAAACAACTGGAATTCGAACACGATTCTCCAATTCATCAATGACAGTTGTTATCCATTAATGCTCCATCCCTTTTATATCTGTGTACCTAATATGTTTATTCAAAAAGCTTTCATTAAAATCGATTTATTATTATTTTTATGCCAAGTTTTACAACCTGTTTATAAATATGCGCTCATCCGGAATATATTCGAAAAATCTTTTTTCATTCGTGCAATTCTTGCCTCAATGAATTCAAGTCATGAATCCATGACAAGGAGCAACAAATAGTAAAATTGTGTTGTGTTGATGATTCCATATTTTTTTTTCAACATTAAGTGATTCTACCGCAAAATTATCCCATTAATCGGATTTAATCCCTGAAGCAAAATTACCGCATTATTCGCACGTAATTTGCTTTAAATATGTTTCCTGAAGCTTGAAGCCTTATCACTTACGCAGCCATTGTTTCTCTTAAATCTTTGATTTATTTGTTGACAATGACGTAGTAAGGATATGAATAAAAGTTGAAAAGAAACAAAATAAATCGATATGAATTTCACACGGTCATCAATAGAGAGCGGATTCTGGAACTGACCCTAATCAACTGAAAATTACAAAATGTTTCCCCCTCAGAATGAAGACATGGCACTGCATTTTTTGTCGATCATATTGCGAACACATTGACCAAATCAAATACCGTCAGGCTAAATAACAATTCATCCAGTTCCAGTCTTAAAATGACATACCATTATCGACACACAAGTAGAAAGTTTAATTGATTTTAGAATAATTTGAAAGTACCAAATAGACACAAAATGACATGTAGACACAAAATGACATGTGCTGGGTAGTCTTATAGTTTATTGTTTCTTATACACTTTGAAACATGATTTAAACAAATATAAAAAACGTTTGGTTTGGTTTGGTTTGGATTATTTTGTTAACTGTATATGAATATCAATGTGTTATTTAATGCCGACAACATTTTTAGGAGAGATTTGTATGAATAGAATATGTATTCTTCGGTTTAGATTAGTTTGGTTTATTTTGTTTTACGGCATATCAACCTCAATGGGTTATTTAACGCCGACAACATTTTTAGGATAGATTCGTATGGATAGAATATGTATTCTTTAGTTTGAATTTGTTTTGTTTATTTTGATTTACGGCATATCAACCTTAATGGGTTATTTAATGCCGACATTTCTTATTGCTGGTAATATTTTGTTTTGTCAAAAATCTGTTTCTGGTAATAGTTTACCTTCAGAAATATATTGCTGGTAATAATTTTTTTCAAAAAAGTATTGCTGGTAATAGCTAACTATTTTATCATAGCTGGGACCCTAACAGATGCTACCACCATGGGTCAGTGTGGACCTGGGAACACCAGCAATTAAGAGAGGGTTCCACGCTTCTCAAACCTCCTGATCAGATGCCTTGCTGCTGGATGTAGTTTATCGTCTTACCCAGGACGCGGATGAAGTTTAACATCTTACCCAGGACGATATTAACGATGTGTAAATCATTCTAGCAGAACATCTTTATGTAATTCATTACTAAGCATGAATTATCTTAATATTAGGAGTAAATGACTTGGCAAACAGGGAAATGATGATTTTGGAGCGAATATTCAACGATGCAATTTATATAAAAGGTATTACAAGAGAAATTAATTTTCTATTGAAACCTGGAACATTTCTCTTATTCAAAAAACAAATGATTGTACCGAAGTGATTTTGAGTGAATAATTATTTTGATGATGCTTTCATATTTATTTTCCTGCATGAAATTCTAACAAGTAACATAAAGCTGAAAATCCCAGAGTATATACTAGGAGCATTCGACATGATTTGCGACCCAATTTACTAGAACGTGTTATAAATGGCCTAGAATATCGTAATTTAATTTGTCACTATTATACATCTAAAAAGCTGTTCTGCTCACTTCTGTTATGCCATATTGAAGGAGATGGCCGTAAAGAGGCTTTGACAAAAACTACTAAAAACGGTTTTTCATAGCTGACTAATTTTTTAAATGCAATCGGGAGGTGAATACAATTTTGAAGCTTTCTATGCAATAAAGTATTTTGGTAAATTGAGCAAAGCCGCTACAGAAACATACAGAATTCTAAAAACGTCTTATGGATTCAGTTGTATGAGATAAGTATCTGTTTTACGGTGGAACAAAGGTTTAAAAACTGTATAGAGGAGGTGATAGAGGATGATATAAATTGGAAGAAGCGTGTCTTCAGAACATCAAGGATGTTTAAGAAAATTCACAATTTTCTAGGGGAATATCGTTGTTTACCTTGAAAGATAATAAGCGTAAAAGTTGGAGTTGTTTTGACAGCTGTAAAGAGAATTATACATGAAGATCTGAACATGCCCAAAATTTGTGTTATTGTGACGAAAGGGAGATGGTTGAAGGGCATCACAACTGTGGCTTACCCTCCTTACAGCGTAGACCTTCCGCTCTGTAAATTTTGTTTGTTCGGCAAGCTGAAGGAGAACACTAAAGAATGTCGTTTGAAGATAGTGAGAACATGAAGGATTATGCGACAAGAGTCCTGGAAACATTTACTTTGGATGACTTATATGAGGCCTTCAAGAATTGGCTGGAGTCTTGCAAGATGTCAAGTGAAGAGATTAAATTTTTGTACTTTTTTATATTAATAAACTTTTCTCCTTAAAAGAAGTCTGAAAACTTCTGGAATGTACATCTTTAGCAAAAACAAATGTGTGTTATTTCTTTAAGTTTATTTGGTTTGATTTGGTTTACAGCATATCAAATTCTATGAGTTATTTAATGCCAAGATTTTTATTTATTCTGGTAATATTTTTTGTCAAAAATGTATCGTTGGTAATATGTTTTTCAAAAAATGTATTGCTGAGATTAAAAAAGTTTTTTATATTTTCATAATGTTTTGACCACATTTTGGGGTAACTCTTTGCCCATAGATGGGATCATAACATTCTCCCACCCCAGATCAGGGTGGACCTGGGTACACCAGCTATTAAGGGGTAGTTTCATGCATTTCAAAACCTCCTAATCAAAGGCCTTGCTGTCGGATGTAATTTATCGTCATACCCAGGACGCAGATGTTGTTTATCTTCTTACCCAGGACGCAGATGTAGTTTATCGTCTTACCCAGGACGAGGATGTAGTTTATTGTTTTAACCAGGACGCAGATGTAGTTTATCGTCATACCCAGGACACAGATGTAGTTTATCGTCATAACCAGGACGCAGATGTAGATTATCGTCATACCCAGGACGCAGATGTAGTTTATTGTCATACCCAGGACGCAGATATAGTTTATCGTCATACCTAGGACGAGGATGTAGTTTAGCGTCATAACCAGGACGGTCTTTAATTTGCAAAATAATGGTTTTCTTTACTTCAGCATCTTATTTCTTCGTTACAATATTTCTCTTCCTTACAATTTTCTCAATCAGTCTTCTCTACATTGAACCACACTGTAGAAATGAGCTTATTTAATAAACAGATATTACTGTTAATTCTTTAGTTATTCTATGTAAAACATATCCGATTGGTTCGTCTTTCATCTTGTTATTATCAAGGCTTTTTTACATAAAACCTGAAACGTTTCTTTTTGGAGAAATTCGATGTAAATTACTTTTCTATTGAGTCATCCTCGTGAGTAATTTTGTTTTTTCTTTTTATCGTCGTCTACTTTTTTTAAGTTTTCCTTTTTTACTATTGCTCTTTCGTTTATTTTTCTGTTTTTTTTTCTTTCTCTCTTCGTTACTTCTTTCAATTCAATAACAAGAAAATGCTTCTCACCATCCCGATCAGCGGCAATGCTGAAAAAAATATAAAAAAACAGCAACAAAATGAACAGTTTCGAATGGTGCTGCTCGTTAATATTGAAAGGCTCCACTTATCTTTTTATGAACCGTTTTCACATCACGCCCAATAGAAAACAAAAGCGCTGAAAAGACGGCTTGTTGAATTCAAGAATAGTATTCCATCTTATGACTAATTATTTGACTATTACGGGCAGAAAACATTTCGCTGGCAAATTCGCATTTAATTGTTTATATGACTAAGAACCAAAAACAAACTTGTGAAGTGCACAGTTGCTCTGTTGCAGTCACCCAGACGCTTGAATTTTCCTTTCTCTCTCCTTATTTTTATTGTGATCGATTCCTGCTTAGTTATATATCCGCGTTCTGGGTAAGACGATAAACTACGTCCGCGTCCTGGGTAAGACAATAAACTACATCCGCGTCCTGGGTAATACGATAAACTACATCCGCGTCTTGGGTAAGACAATAAACTACATCTGCATCCTGGGTAAGACGATAAACTACATCTGCGTCCTGGGTAAGACGATAAACTACATCTGCGTCCTGGGTAAGACGATAAACTACATCCGCGTCTTGGGTAAGACAATAAACTACATCCGCGTCCTGGGTAGGACGATAGACTACATCTCCTATATGCTGTATTCCAAGTATCCACTATATCCCATAGTAAAATGTGTGCCTCAGCCAATATACACACTATCTGTTCTGCCATTACTGTATATAATCTAAACAGATAGGGGTTTAGATTTATTCACACATATATCTTGGCCTCGATATCCCCTGTGAGGATTAAGCTTTTCTTCCTAATTAACTCCAAGACAAAATCATTCTAAGTATTCTCATTCCGAGTATAAGTATTCTTTTTATTAACATTTTCTTTAAGACATTCTTGTTGCTCACTCGTTCCCTGGTGTTCTTTGTATCCTTTTGAAGGATTACGTTCCTTTCGTCACGAAGAGGGTGAAGATAGTCTAGCATTCACCGATCTACAAGAGGATTTTAATCACATAATGCTTTCAATAAAAAATGTTTTAATAACATTTTTCCAACCAAATATTAAAAACATTATATGACGGCAATACACCAGAAAAAACAAGCCTTCTTATAATGGTAGAACCGGAAGCATTTGTCCAGATTGATGTATTTGTAATTAAAAAATGTTGTATACCAAGCTACCATTTCTCCAAAAGAAAATATTTATGATAAAATGCATACATATGAATATCCGCTGGTAATTGGGAACAGACTGTACAATCACCAGCATTTTTCTCCCATGCTTCGTTAAGACACCAAACTTCTCTATGTAAGGATTATTGGAAATTTAAAGATAGAGGCTTCACCATAAAAATACAATGGGATATCATATGTCAGTCTCAAACTCCCAACAACTTTTGGATCAGATGAAATCTATGCGTGCAAGAAAAGATTATAATTATTAAATATATAAATGATGACCAATTATTCAATCAAAGAAATGAAATTATTTTCAAGTGTAGATATAAGAACAAATGTAAAATGCCATAACAAATTGATTTTTGCGGATATACACTTCAAATATTCATTCTTATTTTTTTATATGCGTACAAATATATGTGAATACGCGTATTCATATTTGCATATGTAGTTATATCGATTGACAGACATATATATATATATATATATATATATATATATATATATATATATATATGTGTGTGTGTGTGTCTCTGTGTGTCTCTGTAAGTGTGGATATGTTTGATTGTTTATACGATTGTCTTGCTAATGCTTACATCGCTTTTAATTTTTTTATTTTTTATTTTATTTAATAATTCATATTTTCATATTTTCATATTATCGATAATATTATTTTGTATGTTCAAAACTTGTACTTTATAATTATCTAAATTTATTAGTTCTATTTATTTATTTTATTATAATAATTTTATCATATTATTTTATAACATTATCTTATTTTTGTCGGATATTATTATTATTATTAGTTTAAAATTATGATGATCGTATTATGTAATGATGATTGCTGTATATTATTAATTTCTTTTTCCCTTTTTCTTTCTCTGATTTTTCCTTTCTCCTTTATCCTTGAAGAAATGATTATAACAATACTTCTAAAATAAATTATAACCGATATAGAATTTTAATGTGTTTTCATGATTTATAACTATATATTGTTCTGCAACTTACACAGAAATCTCACTGGATTTATGTCCTCTTTGGAATTATATCTAAGAATTACAAATTGGCATTAATATATATATATATATATATATATATATATATATATGGGGGGGTATGCATGGGGTTTTTTGTGTATGGAGGTGTTTCTGTGTGTATCTGTGTGTGTGTAAATAACGAGCGACTGGCGATTACGTTTAGCATAAACAGACTGTCGCCTTTGGGTGTTGATTTCAATAACCACATTTATATTTGCATACATTATATGCCTGATATTGAACAATTTATCCCTAAATATAACATATATTAAAACTATATTTTATCACATTCAATATATATATATATATATATATATATATATATATATATATATATATATATATATATATATACATATATATATATATATATATATATATATATATATATATATAAATACATATATATATATATATATATATATATATATATATATATATATATATATATATATATATATATATGAAAAAAATTACTTTTATGGAATGCTATAGTGATTGGTAAAATTGCTCAATATTAGAGATAAAGCCTATATTAATGTAAATGTATATCCACATACATTTTCTCGATAAATTCCTAAAATATTGTCATAATATCACCAGCGAAATCATAATATCATAAACGAAATGAATGAGATAATATTTATATTATTTTCATTATTCGGACTGTTATCCTTATCTTCATTTCCATATTCACAACGATTCGGCCGTTGTACGCTCCTGCCCCCTTCAGGTGATCGGAATTTGTTCCACCAGGGTAGATAGTTCTAGTTACAGGTGCTATGCCTCTTTTGGATGTCACAGTTATTTCCCTTTTTAACACAACTCTCCATTTGTTGCCTTTTTTGTTTCACCACTAATGCAGCCTGGTATTGAACTAACAACATTTTGGTTCTAGTCACTGGATATAAGCAACAATCTACCCCGGTGGACGAAATATAGGTTTCAGTTCGAGATACCAATAATCAGAAAATGTCCGGAACGCACAACGGCCGTAATTTTGTGCATATGTCAATTAAGATGTGGATAACTGTCCGAATAATGTAAATATTGTCAATAATCATAATACATCTTCATAAAGATATAGACAGATATCGAATAAGGAGACTCCAACTTAATAAACCTAAATCTACTGAAAATCCACTATGGTAGGCGGCGGCGTAAAAATTAAAGCTTAAAATCTTTTGATTTCCTTGACGATCTAAAAATGTTCTTTTTTTTCCAAATGTATCATGTAATCGAACTTCAAAAGTGCGTTGGATTTTAGTATTTTAGATTTTCATCGAAATAACTACAAACTGTAACCAATCATTTTGTTTGTATCTACCCTAACTCAGGAACTATTCCAGTGCCCACATTTGGACGCTGGCATCGATTACCGATATATACATTTATGAACACTGCACTCTGTCCGCTGACCTGAGATGGAACAAATACACTGAATCTATAGCTTCATCTACCGCATCTGTGTCGCACCAGAAAGTTTTTTCACGCCTGAATACATCCTTCAAATCTATACATTAACCATTCGTTCTTGCATGGAATACTGCTGCCATATATGTTTGGACCCTCCACTCTTCGCCTCAAGGTCCTCGACAGGATCCAGAGACGGATATGAAATGTGATGGTTGCTGATCTGGCATCTCGTCTACAGTCATTTTCTCACGGACGTACCGTTGCTTCCTTCTGTCTTTTCTACAAGGATTTTCATAGAAACTGCTCCTACGACCTACGTTAAGTGTGCTGCCAGGTTGGCATCTCGGTCCGACATTTTCACTGTCAAAACAGTTAAATGTCGCCGTTACTTCTACTCCAACAGCTTCTTATTTCGCACTTCCCGTCAGTAGAACTCACTTCCTCTTACTTGCTTCCCTGATAATTATAATCGTCAAATATTCAAATGTAATATCAATCGACATCTTCTGATGCCTCGATCTTGTTCCCCATCCTTCTCTTTATCCTTTCCTCAAACGCACCTCTTTTCTCTTGCTCTATCTCGCTGTAACCCCTTGCGTGCCAGTGGCACTCCCGCCTTGCTTGGGGTGAAATGCTTAATAAAATGAGGGTTGCGGTGTTACAATCTCAATTTTCTGCCGGCATCGATGTTTTCTTGGAATCAGAGAAAGAGCAATTAAAACTGCATTCTTCTCTTTGTTTCATATCTGCGTGTTAATAAGCTATAACCTACCAGACTGACATTACGGCTAAACCAACTGAGAAAATGTACTCCTTAAATGACTCCTTTTCTCCCCAAACCCTACAACATATAGCTTGCTTGTTCTTGATATTTGGAGATAGATCTCTGTAAGTCCTGTCTCTAAGAAGTCTGATGAATAATTTGATGTTTCGAACTGTCGGCCTGTAAGGCATTTACTTCTTTTTGTGAAAAGTACTAATGGGTCAAATCAACTCTGAATTGTTTGGGCATCTCGCTTTACTCGGCCTGCATGGATGCAAACAATATAACTTTCGTTTCTCTTTGCCTCCAAGTAACCGCTTGTGTCTCACTTGTATTATAGACTTTCTTGGGGTAAAATGATTAAACAAATATAACAAAACCAGAAAATCTTCCAAATATTTAATGTTAATGTAAGGGGTATAGATTACTGAAATTGCGAATATTATATATATATATATATATATATATATATATATATATATATATATATATATATAGAGAGAGAGAGAGAGAGAGAGAGAGAGAGAGAGAGGGATGCACACATATAAAAATATATGCAGTAAAATATTATTATTTCTATGCGTGTAATCTCGTGTAGCGGGATTTCAAATAAACCGCTCATATAGATAGATAGATAGATACATACATACATACATACATACTTACACACGCACACACACCATCGCACACACACATACACACACACACACATATATATATATGTGTGTGTGTGTGTGTGTGCGTGCGTATATATAAGAAATGGATATATAGTTCATGCATCGATTTTCCAATGTCTCTCGATTTCTCTGTGTATACACACAGACACACACACTGACACCCACACACAAACACACACACAAACAGAGGGTGCATTTTATTTTTAAATTTGGGTATTCCTGTTTTTTGTTTTTTGATTTTGTCGACTGCACAATATAGTAAGCTCTGTTGGACACTGTCTTTAAGAAAAAGACCACCATGACGCAAATCACGCCGCTAGAAATCTGGAAACTGCATGTTGTGCTGCGTGTCATTTGCACCGGAATCTCCAATACGAACACTTCAGAGTGTTTGGGGGTCAATCGGAGAAGAATGCGTAGGATATGCAAAGAGTTGGATGAGTCTAATGGTGATTACGAACGTGTTTGGATTGGTCACCATTGATGGCGACGTTATATCTTCAGTTATCTTCCTTTGTCTGGCAACAAGTCTGTGCTCGTTGCGTCAGTGATTTCAGTATACATAATTAGAGTCATGTGATCAACTACGATTTAAATCTTGATCATATTTTCAAGCCAGCTGTGGAAATATCAACTCTATGCAGAAGATGTAATCTATTTAATCCTCATTGCCTTAGTTGTCAAACGTACATATTTACAGATTATAGTAATCTTATATATCGCTTGGTGTCTAACATAAGGAAAGTGATAAGGATGACTTTAAAAGTATGTGTCTTCAATAGCCATAAGAAAAAAAAAACTTTCTCGGCTCTCATTGAAAGGAAGGCCGAGTTCGTGCAGCAAGCCCGGAGTATTATTGAAGATCAAAGAAAAAGTTCAATGAGGCCGTTGTTGCCAGCTTAAAATTTCGTAGGCCCAAATCAGATATATGTTGCGCAAAGACATCAAATACAAATCCGACGTTAAAATTAAAAAAGATACTAGGGGAAAAATGAGTGAAACACCACATTGAGATCAACAAATCTGTTTTTTTTTCTCAGATGCGAACAATCTCTGTGCAGAAGACTTAGCAGAGTGCCATGTACCAGTCTCACCTAAATCCCCACTGTGTCAGTCTTAGCGTTAAGGAGCAAACATGCCCCTTCGTGCTTC
>OZ038489.1:109946914-109949414 GCA_964036315.1 Acanthosepion esculentum | reverse complement strand
AAAGAGGATCGAACTCACTGCCCGGTCCTAATTTATCGCACTTGCTAACTATTACACCCCGTTGAAGTGCCCTTTTCTTCGTGCCCTAGTAATTTACTAAACGTTATTTAGATGTTGCATAATGCCGAAACTATGAGCCACCTACTGAAGATCGGACTGATTATTCAGTCGTAATTGATACAGCGAGACAAACTTCCTAACCATTACACCACGTCGAAAGGCTCAATATGAGCTGCAAATGGTTCCTACATAGTATATACCAAATATATTTTTAATACATATGCTTTACAACAAACGATTATTGATAGATACAACGGAAATTCACACATATTGCTTTGGACTTATATCAATATTTCATATCTTATACATTATTTGATATGACGTTTGACAGATATTTGGGCTAATGTGAAGAAGAAATCTTACAGAAATTAACCTGAGTTTTATCAGCCGCTGTTGAAAATCTGTCAGTTTCAATCAAGGTTTGAAGATTGCTAAGATGAACACGAAGTTTAAGTTTATTCCACGTACTTATAAATTAAATTTTGACCTGAAAGCTCAAACACATACACTTCAGCTTACACACGCGTAGTCCTGGAACCATTTTCTTGGTGGATTTTTCATTCTACGATGAAAGCCTTTTTCCAGTATTTCGCAATGCCTACCATTATTCAATATTCTTTCAATATTATGTGAAGTGCCCATCCAAACAGCAAATAAAGGCGGCCTCATTTCAGTGTTTACTTCTGGAATAATATTTTAGATGTCATATGTTTCAACCTCTCTCCAGAAATCTCTCAATTTTGTTTCACCAATATATACGATCTTGATCATGTCAGATCTTAATATTTTGATAAAAAATGAATATGGCCCCTAGAGATAATAATGAACAAACGGTAAAGACGTTTTCACATGCCCGAGCTTCAAGCTGCCAGGTTTCATTGTCCTACATAGCAGCATGGATAACTAATTTTATACTTGCTTGCTTCCGTGTTATCTCCGTTCAGAAATTTCTGAATACATCTGGCTATGCAAACAGCTTGTACATTATATTTTAACTAATGGATCTGTCTGCTTGTTTAACTTGCTTTTCTATGTAGATCGGCAATCGCGAGACGTTCAATTAATTTTCGAATGATAGCAAATTTGTGCTGATAGTCAATCGTCACCTAACAAAACTCTTGAGAGAGACTTTTATGTCTACCGTTTTAAAAAAAAGTCTACACGTGACATCAAATATTTGCAATGACGGCTCAATATAGTTGGTCGCTGCAAGTTGTTGATTATCGTTCATGCCCGGCAGAAATTTGCAAATTAATCATTTAAACAAAATCATTTTTAATTGACTTTATCTCCCTTTTGGGAATATAATCCGGAACATTACTATACCCACGTGTCTTAACGATAGCGGATCGAAATGATAAATCGGATATCCGGGTTCGAATTACATTCAAGTCCGTTAATTTCACTTGCGCGTAAAATGTATAAATCTATCTCTTCATTTCTTCCAGCTATGGGTTACACATTAAGACAGTCTAGGTTTTTTAGCTGGTTTTGTTTGGCAACTAGTATAGAGGAGATCAACTCAAAATTCAAAACTGTATGTAGACCTGACGAAGGAAAGGATCGTGTTTGCATTGACTCTATGATCAAAACTATAGTTTACGTCATCCTTCACACCTATGCATACCAACACTACAGACACACATGCATATATATATATATATATATATATATATATATATATATAGATAGATAGATAGATAGATAGATAGCCTGACTTAAGTTATGCAAATCGTATGAAATTTAAAAAGCCTGAAACAATAATTACTTTTAAAATATTCTATTTCCAGCATTTTGACTAAATGTGTATCTCCATTTAACGAATATCATTTAACGAATATGATTTGAAAGTACTAGAATCACTTCTAACAAAGGCACATATCTTTGGAATGGGTAAGGATTCTAAAAGACATGAGATAAACAATATATAGAATATATGAGAAGTTGAAAATAGCCAAGAAATCTCCGGTTTACCTGCTTCTGAATAAAACTCTCAGTTGACATCTGATAGAAATATGGATAAGACAAAGGAAGGATTTTATCCAGTTTAGAGCTGATTACGGCTAAAAGCAGATAGCCATAAACGTGCAGTCTGGTAATTTGGACAGGAATTCTCAAACAAATTTTTAATGGGCCATACAAAATCGGCGTCAAACCGAACAATGCGAAATAATTCCATTTCAAGAATGAGCGTTTCTTTGAACTGTACAAGTCCCAGACATGAAGTTTCAAAGAGGAGTGTGTATGGCGACATTCTTTCCTATATATCTAAGGCTAGGAACGGGTTATTTGAGCGTAAACACTTTTTTACAACAAGAAAGATGATAGAATGGCCGCCATCAAGTCCTAATCTGAATGCGATCGAATATATAGTTTGAAGTTGGCAAACAATATGTCTGCATATCTGACCTCTTGGATGCAATTAAACCGCCATGTCGGA
>OZ038489.1:109916914-109944414 GCA_964036315.1 Acanthosepion esculentum | reverse complement strand
ACCTCCGCAGACGAGAATCTGCCCATCGGCATAGCTTCGTCTGGGTTTCTCTCTGCCGGAAGGCAGGGAATTTGACAAGCAGAGCCAGGCAGCGGATTGCCTGAATCCTTTGACATTTAACGAACTCACGTATTTGAATTGACGTCCCATTTTCATTTCAAAATCCGTATATTACGTTTATTTATTTACACATTCAACGAAACTTATTAAAAAAATGTGTTCGCACGTTGGGATTGATTCTTCGTTCACCTTTGTAGAGGAGACTACAATATAGATAGATAGATAGATAGATAGATAGATAGATAGATAGATAGATAGATAGATAGATAGATTTTTTTAATATACGCTCTTAAATAGGGCGCCGTATTGAGTCATACAGATAGATAATGAACAGATTAAAATAGATAGATATTTTTTTAATATACCCTCTTAAATCGCGTGCTGGGTTGAGTAGTTTAGATAGATAGTGACCAGAATGAAACACATAGATGTAAACAGACGAGGAAAAGATTAAACAAACGAGGAAAAGTTTAAACAGACTGATAGATAGATAGATAGATAGATAGATAGATAGATAGATAGATAGATAGATATTTTTTTTAAATGCCCTCTTATATAGGGCGCCGGATTGAGTCGTATAGATAGATAATTAACAGAATGAAATAGCTAGGTAGCTAGTAACAGGATTTCTTCCTGCTTAGAGTCACTGTCAATAATGAAACTTCATACTGTTAAATAATTTCAACATATATTTTTAAATATTAAACTCACCCCAAGCGAAGCATTAAAGCCACTAAGACCCAAGGGGTTACCTTGTGTGAAGGAAAAATGAATACTTACTGAAGCACGAAAACAGAAGTTAAATCAGGAAGCCAGTAGATAACAACTGACATTGCATTTAAATTTTTGAAGAGCAAATTGCCTGGAAAGCAAGAAGCCGGAAGTTATTTCCATAAGCTAGAAATTTTTTTAGAATAGAAGTTACGTTAATATCTAGACAACTCATCTTTAAATTGATCAGAACGTGTAGCTATTCTTGCAATGCACTTAAATTCATAAAGTCAAGATACCATACCAAAGAACATTTACAATATAAGTATTTCTAGAAACGGAACATGGTAGAAACATTACGCCGGTAGAATGTGACTGAAGCCGAGTTAAATTTGATTTTATTTAACTTTTTTCGGTTGCGTATAAAGGAATATGTATCTGAATTCTATATCTACAGGGTGATCTGAAAGAATTGTCACCCTAAACAAAAATTATGAGAAGAATAGAAGAACAAGTAATATAGTAATACAAAACATATGTACAGGATTCAGTTTATTCACTTTCATTGACGCTGTCACACATCGAAAAAGTCTCTATGAACACCATCATTTTAGTGTCAGCCATCTGAAATAGACAATGATAGTATGTAGGGCGATTTTCAGACCATGCTGTTGATCACGGAAGAACTGTTCATTTTCTAAATAAGCATTAAAATACTAGGTTAAATTAATATCTTATGCGACATAATAATTAATTACTTTAATGTTTTTTTAAAGAGTAATAAGAAAGCGATTAATTATTTTGATTTTACAAGGATTCTTCACATTTGAATTTTGATTATGGAATTGCCGATTTTATGAGAAATGGTTAACTGGAGGAATACACACTGGAAAATTAAAAAAGGAAGTATTCTAAGATATAAAATAATTGGATAAGATAATGTATAATATTCAGAAACAATGTTTTTTTCAAAATCTATAATACAGTTATTCGTCGCGATGTTTTCAATTTAGATTTACTCGTTTTACATGTGAAATATATATTCATACATTTATGAATAACTGAATTTTTTTATCGTCATTTCATTATAATATGTTAAATAATAAATAATGCATTCATTCTGTTTTTTTCCGGGATGTTTATAATTTTGTAAATATAAAAACATTTTACAAATACAAAATATAACAAATGTTTATTTTTTGAATATGTTTGCTTTCTTTTCTGAAGAAAAAAAGCCTAAATAAAGTTTCGTATATTTGTTTTTTTTTATATTTCGGTAAATAGCTTCTTAAAACAAGAATCCTTATTGAGAAATTCTACAGTCGTAGAGCTGTCAAGAGAAAAACATTTTTACAGTCACTTTTTAAAAATTTGCCGATAGAATAATAATATTATGAGTATTAATAGTTTTAGTATTACATTCTGAATGAATCGGGGTAACAATTATATTTAGCAAGTCTTAAGTACGGGAGGATGGTACTGCCTGTCATGTCACAAAGATTTTCGTCTATAACTTTCGAATGATTCTTACTCTATATAATAAGTCAGATTTTTGTAACGTTTGCAAAGTGTAATTTACATATATTTGAGATATGCCTTTCATTTCAATGGGATGGAAATGAATGTCCAAGTCATTTCCCTTTTATTCTCCAGTCTGGCATTCCCACTTCAAGACACAGAGAGTTGGTGATATTTTCTCTTTGTGTTGAGTGTATACCATATTAGTAGATACAGCTATATAAATTATTTTGTATTCATTTTCTGTTAGTATCGAGGAGGACAATATGCAGTATTCATTGTTTAATAACTCGACGTGTTTAAAATTCACAGATCCAGGTAGTCAGTGGTACATGAACTTTCCATTTCTCGGACAGGGTTTAGACGTATTTTTTTAACAAGTGCAATTGCAAGGTAAGGTATTAGTAGTAGTAGTAGTAGGAGTAGAAAATTATTATTATTATTATTATTATTATTATTATTATTATTATTATTATTATTATTATTGCATACTAATTAAAATAGACATTTACATTCATTTTCGGGAAAATTGTTTAGACTTTGTAAATGCATACACATTTATGAGATGTCTTCCGGTCATATCACGTTGAAAGACAAATTCTCGTCAGATCATCGAATATAAGCAACGTCGAATCTTTTTATTATCTAGATCGGTAATCGTTTCGGAATATTAGGTGCTGTAAGATTTGCATGTGCAGTGTTCGTTTGGTGCATTAAATGACAGAACTAAATGTAAAATAGGAGAGCCGACATCAAATTCGAGTCGCTTACGTTGCATTCACTTAAGCGCAAATACCCATCGGTAATCATGACACGGAGAGAGACACGATACCCCAAGACTTGCATATCCGTCTCTAGCTACACACATTAAGACCAGTGCAGTAAAATAATACTCCATTCCTACCCATTCCCTAAAACCAAGAAATAAATTTCAGTGGCTGAGAAAAATGCTCTTATAAGATATTTGTATCTGCCACGTTTGCGAAGTAACTCATATATTCTGACACAGAAAGATTGCAACGTATTTTGTGAACTTCTTGTAGATAAAAACTTCAATATCCATTGTCTTTTTTTAATATATCAGTTTGATTTTTAAACATAAAGGACAAAGTTACAAATGTAATGATAACAATTCTTTGATTGTTAAAAGCGATTTTGGATTTTCGACCATATTCTAAGTGGCTGTATGAAAACTTCTTCAACGTGCGTGGAGTTCTTCTTGTCGACGCCAGGCGACCATAATAGGCTGGCGGCCACCTCTTCAGGCAGTCAGCATGTTTGTCAAGTGGCCAAACAAACGTAACCGGATCGAGAATATCTCCTTAAGCTGTTTAAATATAGACTTCTCCGCATACCTACAATGCGCTGGGATCGATTACAGGATTTCAATTTTATGTTAGCTTTCTTCGAGAATAGATTATTTTCATTTTATTCTCCTAGTCATTCTTATTTAGTTTCTTCTTCTCTATTGATTCATGTTTTTCGAGTATGATTCCATTTTTTTTTTGGCAAATATCTTGGCATTTACTTTCTTTTTTTTTTCCATATTTCGTCTTAAACATTTTTAGCATTCTTTACTTTCATTCTTTATTTTGAAGTCGTATTTCTTATGTCGATTTATACAATTAATATATTATCGAAGATTTTCATTGATTAGCGCGTGTTCCGTTCGAAACATTTCATTTTCATTCCTTTACCTTTTAAGTTTCTTTTTTATTATTATTGTAGGTTACTCAATATTCCCCTCCGTTCTTCGGCTCTTCAGTAGTTCCGGTGATTATTAAATTTCCTAAGCCTTTTTCCCTTAATTATCTGTCACAGGAATTTAAACTTTGAATTTCCAAAGCTAAGCGTAAATGTCATTTTAGTCCCTAAAAAATCACCGTTGAACTGTGAGTAAAAGATTTCACAAGTCGTTCTTCATTATTATGTGCCCCAGATATTTCATGTATTATTTTCCGACATAATGAACAGGATAAGGAGAAATAGAAATATTTTATAGATTTAACAAGTTTCACTTTCACTTTATTCTATCGCCCTACAAACCTTGAGAGAGACTCACTTTAGAGGGCTACAGTATATATGTGTAGAATGAGTGGAGAAAAAGATATTAGGAATGGGAATTATGAAGGAAAGGAGTATATATAACGCCACCGCCTGTCTTGAAAAAAAGATAATATTTAACTATTTATGGAGTCATCAACATGGTAGTCTGTTCCCCGAAGTGGCATTTATTGGTATATAACTGTCAGTTCATAACCTGCTTTTTAATTCTTTTCGAACATGAAGTACATTTGATTAATCAAACTCGGTGGAAATAGCGTGAATGACCTTGCAGCAAATGTTCAAACAAGATGTTTTAAAGAGGGGGGCTCGTTTCAACATTTGACATCGAAATATCGATAGATTAGCGACAGGATTGCAACATTGCATCTGTGGGAAAAGTGGTTGGAGCGAGGTAAATAAGAACCAACCCACCCATAAAACCGCGTAACAGAATTTGCCCGCTATCATGGCTAGATTAGGAGGATTGTGAAGCTCTAGCCAAAATATCATCGTTTGGGAGGACTTGACGCTGGGGAAAATACATGATATCAGAAGGTGTTAGATACATTCCAGCAAGTTTAAGTTATTTTAAGTTACATTTCCTTTTAGGAGGTCTTGCTTCATCTTTCTCTACAACAAACTATGTTCTCAAGATCAAATCAATATCTAACTCTGAAAAAGACAAAAAGCATAAAAGCACACTTACCTATTCTGTAAAGTAAATTACTCGAAGCCTACATTATCTAGACCGCTGAAAAATCGCCTAGCAACGTTAACTCCTATGAAAGGATAGACCTTGTCGTAAAACGAGTTACATGCTCACGCGTTATTCGCAGGACTTGAATCGTTCAAAACGTCTGAAAACCGCGTGAGCGTGAAAATCCAGTATATGTGAATGTATATGCACTCTATATGAATGTATCTATATGTAATCTATAGTATTGTCGATTAATTTTAAATCGAGTTTTCGAATTTATAAAAATTTCTTCTCAGAAAAAGAGTAAATTCCGACAGAAAATGCCCGAAGTTCATTTCGGAAGAAATTTATATATACATGCATATATATATATATATATATATATATATATATATATATATATATATATATATATATATATATATATATATATATATATATATAGGTAACTATACTCGTGTCGAAAAACCTTCGAATTCTTGATTCACCAATGGTTAAATCAATCACGAAGGGAAAAAAGGTTTTAAAAATGAACGAGCCAGGAACATGAAAGTCTGTCGAAAAATAATCGCACAGATACAGGTTCAAGGCCCAAAGAAAAAAAACCTGATACGTGTAAACAACTAACTAAAGATCTCGATACAAACGTAAAACTGACCCTGACAATCTGCCTAAGTGAAACCTTGGTAGGTTTGTCTGGCTCATTAGGTTTGAATATTTATATATATATATATATATATATATATATATATATATATATATATATGTGTGTGTGTGTGTGTGTGTGTGTGTATATATATATGCGTATGCATGTGTGTTTGAGTGAATGAGTCAGTGTGTGTGTGGTGTGTGTGTGGTGTGTGTGTGTGTGTGTGTGTGTGTGTGTGTGTGTGTGTGTGTGTGTGTGTGTGTGTGTGTGTGTGTGTGTGTGTAAATAGGCCGAGAATTTACAGTGGCGAGGACGGATATATAAAAACGCGCTCAAATTGACTTAATAATTTTCATCGTTTCATAGTATGATATATATATATATATATATATATATATATATATATATATATATATATATATATATATATATATATATATATATGTGTGTGTGTGTGTGTGTGTGCGTGCATTACCAGTTTTAAACTTTGCAGTATTAACTGATAAGTTTTTTTTTCTGTATTTACTTAATGCAATTAACTCAATTCAATTCATCTGTAATTTTATTTTTATTTTACAATTAACGTTATAGAATTTCTAAGTTATATTTTGTAGCTTTTATACCCAGTGATATTACGTATAAGGTAAGATTTAATAATACATCTGTATAAACATGTTTCCTTGTATCATATGGAATAAATAACTATAAGGAAGTCCATAAATATATTCTTCGTCGTCTTCCATGTGCCATACCCCTTTAGGGCTTACACAATGAATTCCCTATTGTTTGTCGCTAATGCTAAGACTTTACTGACCTGTTATGCAATATCAGTCCTCTATATGGCAGGTGAAGTCCTTTATAGCAAATGAAGAAGGGACTTGAAACATGATAAGTGTTCTTAAGAATGATGCTGAGCATACCTTGGACCGGCCATGTGAACAACTACGTGCACAATGGAATTAACACAAGGAAGAGACAACTGACATTTATTGGGTAAATAATGAGGAAATATGGACTGGAAATGTTAATATTCACAGGACAGAATATATGCAGGTGGGATAGAGTAAAACAACACGTAACCTACCTAGCGAGCATGTGTAAATGGATGTTGGAACAAGGTTTAGGAGATAGAAGAAAAAGAGAAAATTTATTAAGACCTACAAAAACAGGAAATTGTGGAGAGCCATGATCGCTAACGTTCCGAAGAGAGACGACACATAGAATGTTAAGATTCCTCCTAATTCTTTCTCTGCCAACTATTTGCTCAAGCTATTTAGGTAGATTATTCGCTCATTTTCTCGGACACTCTTACCGTTAATATGTTCTGCGAATTACATTCACCAAACCTTCTTTCCTCATTATATATCCTAGATATTTCACTTTCCTCTTTCGGAGATATTTTCTTCCGTTTTCATTAAAGATTCCTCCTCACTCACATGTCCAGACCCATGTGTTTTAGCATGCTTCTGTAGAACCATATTTCAGTTACAGTTTATATCGTTTTCACCTGTGAGGAGACTGCCCCACTTTCAGTATAGGACAGATTTTTATCAATTTAAATATTTTTACTTGTTTCTAATGAAATGTAATTTGTAGCTTAATTCTTAGCTTAGCTTTTGGAAGGGACCGTTCTCTATTTCATTGTGCTTTCGAATTCCGGTGTCAAATTGTCTGACATCATTTAAAAATCGAACCAAATCGTAGAGACTGATTCCCTGTAGCGTTTCTTTAGGCCTTGATTCTCACTTTTATTTATTACCTTCTGTAGGAGATTCTGTTATATTCATGTTATCTGCGTATCTTATATTGTTAAAATTTGTAAAATTTAAATATTAGACATATATGATGGACTCGCTCAATTTACATGAAATTTAAAGAAATTACACAACTTCATATTATTGATTTGAATGTATTCAACACAAGGACACAAATGAATTGAAATCTTCAGAATTTTCAGTGCGTAATGCCATTGAAATGAAATCATTCCTCGCGGATCAGTTCATTTTCAATAGCTGTTTGATCCTGCTGGAATAATGCATTCCTCCCATAATTGACGTTTGACAATTAGGCTGGGCAGGTCAATATAACATCGCTGTACCGCTGCAGAATTCAGTGAACTTCTCTCAACAACAATCTAGATTTACTTTGATTAAAATTGACACTCACAACACACCGTTATCCAAATGGATGTTTGGAAAACCCTTGCCCCTTTATACAATTATCCTGCCGATAGCACTGCATTTTATCATGAACAACTACATGGTAATTGTTACAGATATCTACAAACATATATAATTCCCCCCCTCTCTCTCACCATATATATATATATATATATATATATATATATATATATATATATATATATATATATATATATATAGGGTGTCCATAAAGTTCCTGTGCGCTTTTAAAATTTATAACTTTATTTCTATTAGCGATAGAAATAATCTGTAAAAAATGTTATAAAGTTTAATGTACCTAGTTTTAAGTATAGCTAAAATAACTAATAAGATTTCAGGCATTATGTTATAAATTATATATCAGTTGGCAAATATTTTCCGTAAACTTCAAAATCGTATTACCCTTTTATTGCTAATGATGGAGGAAACTTAAATAAAATTTAAATAAACATTAAAAACTATAGAATTACTTATTTCTAATCCTTATTACAAATTATTTCTATCGCAAATACAAATAAAATTATAAATGTTTTAATGTGCACACGAACTTTATGGACACACTATATATATATATATATATATATATATATATGTGTGTGTGTGTGTGTGTGTGTGTGTGTGTGTGTGTGTGTGTGTGTGTGTGTGTGTGTGTACAAAGGTTGGACAAAATAATTAGAACAGGTGCAAATTCCACTCCTATATTTCAAAGACCTATTATATTAAGAACTTTAACTAAAACTTCGTAATTGCATGTTATATCTATAGTAAATGCATTTATTCATCTAATTTACTGCCGTTGGCTTATTTATTTTTAGAATTTAATCAAATTTAAACTAAATTCGTGACCTCTCTGAGTTCGAAAAAGGAAAAATTGTTGGAGCTCGCATGGCAGGAGCCTCGATCAGTAAGGTTACTAAATTGTCTGGTTTTTCAAGAGCTACCATATCAAAAATTATGATGCAATTCAAGAAACAGGGTAAAACGTCTAGCACGCATAGCAATTCGGGCTGGACTTGAAAACTTACTGACAGGAACCGATGTGCATTGAAATGCAATGTGGCGAAAAATCATCGGACTACTGCGGCCAAGGTGTCTGCTGAGTTGAATAATCATCTGAATAGTCCAGTTTCTACTGAAACTGTTCATCGTGACCTTCATAAGGCTGGATATCATGGAAGAGCCGCAGTAAGGAAACCTCTTCTCTCTAATCGTAACATTCAGAAGTGGTTGAAGTGGTGCCGAGATCACAATGCCTGGTCTGCCAACCAATGGAAGCAAGTCATATTCTCAGACAAATCCTTTTTTTCTCTTTGCCTAACTTCAGGGCAAGTTTATGTGTGGAGGAAGCACAAAGAAGATTACAACTTTGACTGCTTTCTTCCAACAGTGAAGCATGGTGATGGAGCAGTGATAGTTTGGGCAGCTTTATGATGGAAATGTGTCGGTCCAATAGTTGCACTGCGTGGTAGAATCAACAGCAAAGATTACCTGAATATTTTGGGAGATCATGTTCATCCAATCGTCCAGACTTTATCCCCCGATAGTTTCAGCTGGATCGAAAATTAATTGTTTTAACTCCGCGCTTCAAAATATTAACCGAAATGCATTCCGTTGATATTGTCCATAATAAAGAAGATAGAAAGAAAGAAAAATAAACGAAGAATGAAATTAAGTAAAAAAAAACATAATAGAATTAACGTGGCTAGTCGGACTGCGTACATCTTACCCCTATCATACTTAAAAAGCAACTTATTTCTAGTTTTAATTTTATAAATAATCTTTTAAACATATCTGATGATTTGTATGACCTGTTATTCAAAGAACACATTTGTATTTCAACTTATTTTTGTTATTCTCTACCACCAGTGAAGCCGTGGACATGGCTCACCGGTTTAAGTAGTTGTCACATTTCGATCCTAAGCAAAACAAAATATACCGAAGGCCCATTATCAATCATGAAGGATATCCTTACTTGGAAGCCGTACATCTTTATAAACTGATATCCTTATTGTTTTGCATCAAGGTAAACCAAGATTAACATTTATTGATTAAATAACTTTATTTATTTTTCTAAAATGATTTACCATTGATATATACAGAGGTAGCACAAGAAATAGAAGCTTGCATATATTTTATAATATATCTCTGAAATGATGATGAAAACAGGAAAAGAACGTAACGACTGTTGGCTCCAATCAGCGCCAATTCTAAAATTGTCACTTCGATTGACCAGCATAAAAGTAGCCTGGAAGCATAAGATTATACAACGAAAGTCTTGTACACTTTGTTTGCTGTAGCTTCCCGCGGTTTGATGCAACAACTAATTAACTTTTGCTCAATCTTTGTTCTTTACTGCATAGCCATCTAGCGATTCAATGCACTGTGTATCCACCATTCATTCATAAAACACTAACATTAAACATCCCTTTACGTTCGATATTTGAGTTGTACCAAATGACTGTATTGTTAATCATTGAGGTCACGTAACGAAAAAGATTCACTTCTTTTCCAGTTGTTTCAAACACTTAATAAGGACATGTCGTGCTAATATTTTCCTTTGCTAATATCCGTTTCTCCTAGTATTGGGCCAAATTTAAATAAGATAAACCCCTGGAAATAAGCAATATCCGACCATTAAGCTGAATAACAATGTCAATCATTATATAAATAAGTATTCAAAATTGCTGTTTTTCTTACTGTTTATCACAGCAGACCTTAAATGTCATTAGCGGAAAGGGGCCTAGAAGAAGAAAAATATTCCTTGAATTTATTGTTTTGCAATGAAGAAATTTAAATGTAGATCTCATTCACTAAATAAATATGTGGATTTCCCGCTTGCGGAATATATATATATATATATATATATATATATATATATATATATATATATATATATATATATATATATATATATATATGGTGGGTTGGCGAATCCAGGTGTCGGGTTGTCGGCCTTAGCCCAACAAAAATCATTCGTAGTGCATGTTATCCCCCTGCATCAAAATATTAACCGAAATACATCATATATATATATATATATATATATATATATATATATATATATATATATATATATATATATATATATATATATATATATATACAGGGGTTGGACAAAATAATTGGAACAGGTGCAAATTCCACTCCTATATTTAAAAGACCTATTATATTAAGAAATTTAACTAAAACTTCGTGATTACAGAATAGTCCATTTTCTACTAAAATATCCGGCGCGAGCTCCATAAAGCTGCATATCATGGAACAGCTGCCGTGCGGAAAAACCTTCTCTCCCCTCGCAACATTCAGAAGAGTTTGAAATGGTACAAAGATCACAATGCCGGGTTTGCAGTTATATGGAAGCAAGTCATATTCTCAGACGTGTCCAGCTTTTCACTTTTTCCAACTTCAGGGCGAGTTTATGTTAGAGGCAGCTCAAAGAAGCATACAAACTTGACTGCCTTCTTCCAACAGTGAAGCATAGAGGTGGATCAGTGATAGTTTGGACCGCCATATCATGGAAATACCTCTGTCCAAATTTGCCCTGCATGGTAGACACAACAGCAAAGATTACCTGAAAATTTTGTGAGATCATGTTCATCCAATGACACAGAATTTATTCCCTGATGTTGACTGCATCTTCCCAGACGATAATGCTCCAATACATACCACTCAATTCGTTACTATTTGGTATGAAGAGCATGAATGTTAGCTAGAACACATGGAGTGGCGTCCCCAATCTCCAGATATCAATATTATTGAAAACTTGTGGTGCATTTTTGAGCGGCAAGTTAGGTGCCGCTATCCGCCACCTTCTAGTCTGAAAGAGCTGGAGCAGCTGTTAATGGAAGAATGGCTGAAGATTTATCTGGATGAAGTCAGGAAGGTGTATGATTCCTTTCCTAGACGTATTAAAGGTTTGCACGAGAATAAAAGAAGACCATCTCCATATTAAATAAATTTTCTTTGAATATAACAAGTGTTTCAATTATTCAGTCCAACCACTGTATATATGAGTGTGTGCGTATATGTGAATATTTATATATATATATATATATATATATATATATATATATATATATATATATATATATATATATATATATATACAGGGTGTCTCAATGTACTCTCACTTTGAATGACGAGAAAACCTTTATTTATGAACATACAGTGAAATGGAATAGCTTTGAATACAGAAGAAAAATGTAATTGAAGAATCATGTTTGCAAATGCTCAAATTGATGACTCAAAAAAAAGCATGTTAGAGACAGTTAAAGTGTGAGTACAGTTTTGAGACACCCTGTATAATATATATATATATATATATATATATATATATATATATATATATATATATATATATATATATATATATATATATATATATATATATAAATGCATATATGCCTGCGTTCCTGTATGTGCATCAATTCTGATTAAAACGAACCGACAAGATCTGTTTGTTTATTTTTCTATTGTATTTTCATAATTTTAGGATAGTGTTTTGAGTATTGTGCTAGCAGTTGTGGAAAAACTCTCTGAAGTTTCTATTTGATCATTTTAGTTCAAGTACTTTCGACTTTTGCAGTCATGATCAAGTCCCTGTTCGTATGGTACGTTGAATTCCTTTCCCTCGATCCTGGTATTGTTTCGCAAACAGCTTAACAGAAATTAAAAATAAACTGAATCAACATTTGACTATAATTATATCCTAGACTTTACTTACGAACTCAACATCAAGAATATATCCCTTTTCTTGACGGATTGTAGATGTCAATAGGCATAACTTTAGCATATCCCTTAAAAAAAAAATCCCACTAGCAAAAGTCATGCTTACTCAACTCCAAAGATAAATGTCTTAACAAATAAAAATATCTGTTAACAAAACAATTTATGCCGAGCAAAGCAATCTATACTTCAGGCATATTATTCCATAATGATCATTAAATAAATACTTAATTTGCCTAACCACGTCATCGATGAACAAATAAATTTAGATTTAACGAAACTTAGAAATAATAACGCTTCCCCCACGCAAACAAAAATAAACACACCTTTAACTTATTTTATCGTAACGAAATGCACTCTAATTTTAAGCAGGATGAAAAATCAATTTAAAATATAATTCACGGTACATATCACTCAATGGTCCTAACAATCGTCCGACATTATCATCGACTAAAGTAACTGTAAAACCTCTAACTACATTTGACCTTATAAACACCCCCTTATGTAAGAATACTATTTATTTATTCTCATAAGGTATGGAAGATGGCATCACCAAAACTAATAAGCAAAAGCAACATTAAATACTTATATTTGGCATATATGCGCTGCATTCTCCCGAAGACTGATCTGTCACTGTTGAACCAGCACATCGTCAACCACCAACGGACAAATATCAAGGATTATTTTTCAACCTAGCCTTGCTTGTGGTGCACAATCATCTTCCATTCGAATTGAAGAGCTTGGGTCCCTTTGATGATGAAGCTTTCAACCTTTAGGCCAACAAAGTCATCAACAACAGATATGATATCATCATCACTGAGATATTTGTTTGCAGCAAAGTGTTTTGTCATGTTGGGGTGTAAGTGATAGTTAAGTAAGGAGAATAGGGACGGGGATCAACAAGTTCAAAGCCCGTCATGCACGGCAGTCATTTTCATCAAGTAGTTTGCTTTTTGTGGATTTGGTATTCATAGCCTACTTTTGCAAGTAGCTCCATTGATAGCGCAGCATTCTTGAAGTGACTCAATGGACAAATACATTTTGCATCCAAAATAGCTCAGATAAAACGGTTATGACCTTCTTTGTGGCAAAGTAGGAGGGGTGTTTTCGCTAAACACATTGTCTCTAATTATGTGTCTCAATGTTATTAAACCAATACATATTCTTAGTTAAGAAACGTTCAAGGAACTCTGACGGATCTGATTAAACAATACCAGGTTTTCGCGCGATGTGTTCATACTGTTGCGTGTTTAATTAGGTGCCAGAATCCGTAGCCACTACCCAGGATAAACCTTCATCATGGCAAATCCACAGTGCAGAATATTCTCAACTCACTCACGGGATATGCTAATAACTTTGGCTATTTTTATTTATAGACAAACCCCTGTCATTCATAATCATATAATAAAACCGATCGCTGTTTTCCTAGACTGTGGAAGTTGCAGGACATCCAGATATTGGTTTAGCATCAAAAGTTTTCCATTCCCTCCTTTTGCACTGCGTATAAAGCTGAAGCCTCAATCACTAATGCAGAAAAGAATTCAGCATGAATATCCTAGGGTCAGCACCCTTGGTGTCAGGTTTTGACCATTTCCAGGAGAAGTCGCTACTAGTTATATTTTAAGTTTTCTTTGAACATTCAGATATCACTTTAATTGGAAACAAATAAAGTACAAATGAGGTGGAATTAATCAATGACAGATTCCGCAGCTCAATTCATATTCGTATTATTCAGGGTATGAAGTTTTCAGCACACACTCATATATATATATATATATATATATATATATATATATATATATATATATATATGTGTGTGTGTGTGTGTGTGTGTGTGTGTGTGTGTTTGTGTGTGTGTGTATATAAGGGAAGACATTTTGGGGATTTAGCCTAATCATATATAGTAATTAATCGAGCCTAGAATAATCCTCAACAGAATGCAGAAAGCACATGGACGAAACGGCCGCCTAGTGCTTTCTGCATTCTGTTGGGGATTATTCTAGGCGCGATGGTTTACTATATATGATTACTCTAATTCCTCAAAATTTCTTCACTTGTATATCCTTGCTTGACCCAGCTAATACTCGTGAGAAGTGGCTAGGGGTGAAAAGAAGATGTGCCTCCTGGGGCACTGTTCCGCGAGTATTTGCATACTTGGAGCAGTATCACTACAGAACTTAGTGAGAGGCGGCGCTAGATCGAGTCTAGTCAGTTTCTTCTTCGTCACCGTGGCCCGTGGTACGTTTGCTTTGGGTTGTTAGATGCGCATTGCTGATGAGTCCCAAATAGGACGAAACGACTGTTCTGTGCGTTCTGCAATCTGCTGAGTATTCATCTATGCTCTATTAATTACTATCACTTTATAAAACATACATATAACAAACTATTTCTATTTCTAATTCTAACAGTTGAAATATAATCCTTGAAAATGGCTAAATGTATAGCCGAAAGCGCTCGGATAAAAAGAACATTCGGACAGTTTTTATATAATTTATCCTCTGAAATGAAAAACCTCATTAGATCGCACGAGAAATTATATAAAAAACTAAATAAAAGCACCTTGTCAGTCGTTTTTAATTAAATGTGCATGAAAGAAGGGTTGCTGCCTAAATATACAAATATATATATATATATATATATATATATATATATATATATATATATATTATGGCGATAAAGGTATTCAGCTTAATATTACTAGACATATTAAAACGCGGGAAGCAACCGGTTTCGCTCCCGCTCATCAGGCTTGCAACGGGAGATTTTAATTTAAAAAACAGAAAATGTACACTAAAAAGAATTGTGGAGGGGGAAAAAATGAGCAAAATGAGCTAGAGGCAATTGACAGCGAGCCCCAACAAACAGTCACGTTGTTCACATAAGGAAGGTTTGCGGGACACGATGTAAAGTGCCTCCAGCAACTTCAGGTGAAATATCGAGTGTGACCGGGACAATACGGTGAACCCGTCAACACTAAAATTCACTGCACACGATCTGCTATTTAATAAGTGCTCACAAATGGCGGACCCGTAGGTGTTTGGGACGAGTCCATTCAGCGGCAAAGTGTGGTTCCTGATTTTGGTAGGAACGTGCTGCTTAATTCTCATGTCCAAGCGCTGTGTCGTCCTTCCTATGTAGTCAGCCCCGCAACTACAACCATATTTATAAATTATAGAATTAATTTGATGAGGAGGGAGGACGTCTTTACACACTGGACCAACCATGGGCCGGGTTTGAAAAACAATCCGTACCTCGGCAGAGAAAAATCAGCGATGAATCTTTGATGAAATTTGTCGAACCATACTTTCACATTTGGTTCCAACCCAAGGCAATCTTAGATAAACAGGGCACTTTTTAACGATACAATGTTTTGTATCATATTTTGCTCATATATTTTTTTTCCCCTCCACAATTCTTTTTAGTGTACATTTTCTGTTTTTTAAATTAAAATCTCCCGTTGTAAGCCTGATGAGCGGGGGCGAAACCGGTTGCTTCGTGCGTTTTAATATGTCTAGTAATATTAAGCTGAATACCTTTATCGCCATAATAAAATTTTGTACCTTTAAAAATGTCTTCAAATATATATATATATATATATATATTATAAATTAATAGATTTAAAATATGGTTTTACCGCTACACAGTGATGACCATGTTTCAGAAATGGAAGCTAAAGCCCCTGAATTTAATTTTGTTATTAAACCAAAGACATTAGTTCCATTTCCTCATCAAGCGAATTTTGGAGTAGCTTCCATTTCTGAAACATGGTCATCACTGTGTAGCGGTAAAACCATATTTTAAATCTATTAATTTATAATATTAATGCTCTGTAAATTTAAATTTACATAGAGCACTATTGTGTAAAAATAAAAATATCTATAAGAACACCGGATTTTATATCTTACTGTTCTTTCCTTTTTTATTTATATATACATATATATATATATATATATATATATATATACATATATACGTGTGTGTGTGCGCGTGCGTGTGTGTTTTATATATATATATATATATATATATATGGAGAGTGAGAGAGAGTGATGTAGATAGATACATTTACATTTATTTGTTCCCGATAGAATTAGATTCTCTTGACAGAATATTTGAGTGGAGAAGCAAGGATTTTCAAAACATCTATTTGGTAAAGTGTCTGCTTGTTGTGGGATTGCATTTCGACCAAAATAAAGTTAATTTGTTAGTTAAAGAATTCCTTAGCGGCACGAAAATTGTATAATGACCAATTATAATTCTAATAATATAATGTCTAATTGCAGGTACTTGATATCACCACGATGCTAAATGTCGTCCATTTTCAAAGGAAGCCGTTACAAGTTACATTTGAACCATGAACCGTCAGATATCAGTTTACCTGTCAGGAAACGATGCAATTATTAAGAAGAACTGAAGTTGATGCATGCAATATTTCACAGTTCTTGCCTTCCTCCTTCCTAGTCATCCTAAGAAAATTTCAGACCGTCCTCGTATTTCATTTTAAAACCAGTTTAAAAATTCAGTTGGCAATACTCATCGAAATTGCTTAATATTTGCCTTAGAAAGACAGTGCCCATTAAATGTCACCTCTTTTGCAATTAAAAATATGTATTTTCTATATAAAACAAACTGCTTGATTGTCAGAATAAAAAAAAAACTTCCAAGGTGTTAGCTAAGTATGAAGGACGCCACAATTAAGCCGGTAAAGAAATTCAGTTACGTGGGTAGTGCAATAACAAATAACAACAAATGTGAAACAGAAATATGAAAGTGCTTATGAATAACGAAAGATGTCTTCCAGAAATTAAGCAATGAATTAAGGACATCTTTTGTTGCACATCTTTTGTCGCACATCTTTTGTCGTACATCTTTTGTCGCACATCTTTTGTCGTACATCTTTTGTCGTACATCTTTGTTATCACATCATCGCAAATTCCAATCTGGCCTTCCCATTCTCACAGCTGATGAGAGGTTTGCCTTTATATTTCTGAACCTAAAGTCTCCTTTGAACGGTGGATTGTGAAATCTTCGGTACTGCACACTGGACTTTGTTGGCAATGTCACTGGCGGTTCTTTTGTTGGGTTCCCTCTCAGCTCTAATAATGTTTCTCGCATCAACTGCTCTTGCTTTCTATGGCCAATCTGTTCTATGTTTGTTGCTCATTAGACATATAATACTTTTTCGTGAGTTTCCAAATTGTTTTTTTGTTTTGTTATGCCCAATATAAGTCCAATGTTTCTGATCGATTTTCCTTCATTTTTCAGCTTCACAATAGCTAACTTTTCTCCCATAGACAGCTCTCTCGTCTTCACGTTGGTCCATCCTATTTAACAAAAAAAAGGCAGCTTCTTCAGATGAACACCTCGTCTTAAACCAACAGTAGTCATTTAGTACTATTTAATGTTTAAACAATCAATCTAAAAGGCAACACCTGGGCAAGAAGAAACACCTGTCAGTTTCGTGTTCCAGTAGTTTTGCTCACTTTAAAAATTGGTGGGTTAAAAAAAAAGGCGTCATGTGTTAAGTTGTTTAGCATATCTAAATGTAAATACCAGGAAATAAAAGTTGAAATTCTGAACTTTATCTCATATTCATCTTTTGATCTTCAGTTAACAAAAACAGAAAAGAAAAAAGGAAGTGATCTTGCAGTTCCAATGTTTTTACCAGGATTGTGTGTATATATATATATATATATATATATATATATATATATATATATATATATATATATATATATATATATATATATATATGCACATTTCATTAAAAACGACTTACAAGGTGCTTTTATTTAGTTTTTTATATAATTTCCCGTGCAACCTAAAAATGTTTTTCTTTTTAGATGATAAATTATATAAAAACTGTCCGAATGTTCTTGTTACCCGAGCGATTTCAGCTATACATTTATAACAAACTATTTCTAATTCTAACAGTTGAAATATAATCCTTGAAAATGGCTAAATGTATAGCCGAAAGCGCTCGGATAAAAAGAACATTCGGACAGTTTTCTATAATTTATCATCTGAAAAGAAAAACATTATTAGATCGCACGAGAAATTATATAAAAAACTAAATAAAAGCACCTTGTCAGTCGTTTTTAATGAAATGTGCATGAAAGAAGGATTGCTGCCTAAATACACAAATATATATATATGTATATGTATGCATATATAAAAGTGAACATTGAAGTCAACACTTAGAGGCGATAGACTGTTTAATGCTAGACGCAATGGCCTGACGATTGCAGCTAGCATGAAACAGCTACTCACCCCTAAGTGTTGACGTCAATGTTCACTTTTATGTTTACACAGTCTCTACTCTGATATTGAGCAATTTATCCCATAAATATAGCACACCTTAATAATGTATTTCTGCATGCATATATATATATATATATATATATATATATATATATATATATATTTATATATATATATATATATATAAGTAGTAGTAAATTAGTAATATTAATGATATTAAATGAGGAAATGCCTTCGTTAGCAAAATTTTAAATTGGAATTACCAATCACTCGATGAATTTTGTGATCCTTGTTTTTTATATTATAAGCTGATAAGGTCTTCCTTTTGATTACGTTAGCGAAGGGATTAATAATCTACTTTTTGTATCAATGATACATTGTAATATATATATATTGAACTGCACCACATATTTGATATATATATATATATATATATATATATATATATATATATATATATATATATATATATATGAATAAATATAAATAAATAAATATATGTGTGTGTGTGTGTGTGTGTGTGTGTGTATTGAGATACTGATTTGGCATTCTAGTTGGACAGGTCATTTAGATAAATGATTTTCCTCTTAAAATTTCCTAGCCACATAGAATAAATACAGGATATTTACTTTAGATTTTGATGAAAAATCTAAGTCTCCGATGGCGCCAGTGACTTTGTAATTCTTCATTTCGAAACAAATCGTTACACAAACTGCGACAAATGAGATAACGCATTTGGCAGTATGCCACTTAAGAGAAGTCAACATCATTCAATGAGTCATTACTTTCTAAATATCCGACAACTGAAGCAGTTACAAAGAAAGAGGAAAATCTATATGCAACAGCATTTGACTAAGAAAAAATATTCTTTTTCTTTCTCTCTTAATGTAGTACTGCCTATGGGTTTCTAACTATCACCGACTTATACATTTTTTAATTTCTGAGCACATGTCTGGAAGTATGAAGCATGATTGAGGAAACTTGTCCGAATAAAAAATGAACACTGAGGTGTCAACGTGTTTCAATCTTCCTTCGACTCTCAGCAAATTGGAATAAAACTCAAGGAGTTATAAATAAAGCCTGAGACAGGAGCAGACGAAATCAAGTGATGAAAACATATACACGTCAGAATAATTAATGAAATATTGGTAATGCTTAATATTAGTGCTTCAAATACAAAAGAAGACCAGAAAGCGAACCAACTGAAATGATTTCTAAATAATATGTGTGTGGGTCAACATTTAAGATTTTTATGTTACAATATTTCACGATAGCTTGGAATAAGCAAAATTTATATGGCATTTTATAAAGCTAAAAAACAACCGGTTTCTTCCGAGATTTATCAAGTTTATTTCTGGGATATCAAAATAAGCGTGTACATTTAATTAAAATTAATGATAACGAATAAAGAAAATAAAAAAAAAAATGAATTTTAAGAAAGCTAGGGTCCAATAACATTCATACGCAGTAAGCATTCCCTTTGTAAACAAAGGGAAGACCCACGGGATCTGATATACAAGGACTCTACTTCTTCTGCAATAGAAGAGCCAGAAGTATTGGTTAGTTGACTTTCCTGGCATCCGGATTCAAAATCCATTCGTTATCATTAACATTAATTAAATTTACACGCTTATTTTTATATACCAGGAATACACTTGATAAGTTTGGGACGAAACCGGTTGTTTTTTTTTTAGGTTTTTAAAATGCCATATAAAACTTACTTATTCCTACATATATATATATATATATATATATATATATATATATATATATATATATATATATATATATATATATATATATATTTACACACACACACACTAATATATATATAGAAACATATATGTATATATATATTTGAGGTGTGAGTATATATATATATATATTTGTCATCCACAGACAGACTGTTTCGCTATTTCACAGCTCATCAGTGTGGCTAGACGTCCAGTTGCCTCTAGCTAGGATCGAAACCCGACTTAATTGGCGTCAGTCGGAACTTCTACCACTAAGCCGTCGGATGAAAGTGAATTTTAGCGTGTTTATTTTTAGATTTAGATAAACACACAGTGACTGACAGTGACTCAATTCTGCCGAAGAGTCATGCAATATTAGTTTAAATAGTCACTGTTTACAAACTCACACCTCAAATATATATATACATATATGTTTCTATATATATATTAGTGTGTGTGTGTGTGTGTAAATATATATATATATATATATATATATATATATATATATATATATATATATATATAGATATATATTTGAAACAAAGGAGGTGTGGAAGAGCAAAGTAAAGTGGTGGATCGAAATAAATATGACAATAAATATAAACTGGAAACCGTTTACCTCTCCTCGCTCAAGCAAGGACAAAAACATATTATGTGAATAAATACTAAATACCTGTTATATGTTTTGATTCGCCGCTTGACAATGATAAATACCTTTTTCTTCTCCTTCCCCAATTTCTGTTTTACATTTTGTATATATGTATATATACTTTTAAAATGTCCATTTTTAATAGGCATAATATTTAAATGTTACTGTAAAAAGTAAGAAAGACAAATCAATAGTGAACATTTGAAATTAAATACTATGACACTTAGTGATGTAATTGATTGCAGATCTCCATCAGCTCATTTCTATTAATTATTCGTTGATATCCATTTTGCGGGGAAGTCTACAATAGACAGTACTATTTAATCCATAGCAGGAGTTAGAATAAATTGATCGTTGCTTTTCCCAATGGTATCGTTTTTTTAACTTGCAGACAACATGAAACCGGATTTAAACCCAGCGATTCCACAATCGGCACCGATATCCATTACGCTACACACATGTCCATCTTAAAGAGCATATATTTCCTATCTTAATCATCGGACTTAATTAATGGCGAAAAGATGAATAAGCATACACGAAAAACATGACTTTTCTTTCACAAACAAGTGCACATATAAAAATATTCCATACAAATTTTGAAATAAAAATAAAACATCAATTTTTACCCAAGAGAATGCTTCACCAATCACTACAATCACAACACCGATCATTTGACTAAGTCAAGAATTAATGTTTATCTTTGGTACGTATCCCCATAAACTGTGCCTCTTAGTCTATAACTGTCAACCTCGAGTAGCTCTTGGGCTTTTTACAGTCTGAATATAATTATGAAGTATATATTAGTTATATATTAATATTCAAATTAATAACTATACATCAAGGTACTTAGTAACAAGATAATTTATTAAGCGTATATGGGTTTACATATGACCATATGACAAAAACAAAAATACATTATAGATTCAAAAAACGATTGTTTTCTCGTAAGAGTTTTAAAGCCAATCGAACAGCTGTACCGTCGTGGCGGGAATAATTCTATGATGGTATCAACACCTCTGCTTGCATAAGGAATGGATTGCATTTATTCTCAAGATCCTTAGCAATCGTCGCAAATCAATTTAAGTTAAAAGCCACTGTTCTGACTAAAACGCAAAAAAAACATCATTTTTCGTTAGACACGATAAAACGGAAATGTCCTAATTATAGCTGCCTTTACGCATTAAATATATGTATATATATATATATATATATATATATATATATATATATATATATATATATATATATATATATATTATTCTATATATCTATTTACACACACACATATATATATATATATATATATATATATATATATATATATATATATATATATACTATTCTATATATATATATATTGTTACGAACTTGTAGCATATAGATGACCAGGGGTTTAAAAAAAGAAAACGTGGGTTCTTTTCTCGGTATTCACACAGGAATGGAAGCAACACAAGGGAGTTAACGAAGAACAGACGCAAGACGATGGATTTCAAAATAAAACATTTATTTATAAATACATATACAGGTAAAGAAAGAAAAAAAGAAAATTCATTTAACAAAGGGGAAGGGGACCATGAAAGAAGAGAAGATGCGAGCAAATACATGCATATACATAAGAAAAGATCAAGCCAAGTGAATCAACTTATCTGTCACTCGAATTGACGTTTCCACACAAAATTCTGATTCGCCGAAGCGAGAGTTCGTATGTTAGCACAATATTTTGGTTGGCAGTGAATTTTCCTTGGTTCCTTTTCTTTGGAAGTGTTTGGGGTTTCATAGCATCTCGTACAGGCGTTTCGTTGGTCGATTCAGTTTCGTTGTTACACTCTCATATCTAGTCGACAGATTTTGCTGTCTTCTTCATTTCAGTGGGCAGTCCATTTGGAATCGGGACGATTTTGCGCAGCGAAGTTCATCTGCCACTGGTCAGACGGAAAACTGAAGATCATTTTTAGATATTTTTGCTGTTACCAAAGACAGTTACGTGCGTTTTTTACGTCCTTGACTAGGTACACGGGAGTATGGGGCAAAGATCACGCGATGGCCAAAATTTCAGTCAACGCTTAGTAGGGTCTGATCACGTGAATCACAGCAGGAGATCCTGATGGTGCCTAGAATTCATTTATGGTCAACACCCTGATAGCTGCTAGATTTTGGAACCAGGTCATTTTCGCGTCGGGTCGCTTCAAAGTTCATGGACTCGTGGCTTGTAGGTGGAAGTGTAGGTAAATAGGTAAGGAAGTTGTAAAAGAAGAGAAGGGTATGGCTGATCATGGAACATATTCGCTCAAAAGTTGAAAGCATTGGATTTTATCTATTTTTATTTATCTATTTTTTTTTTTTATACCTAACTAATTTTCGACAAGAATTTGGGATTTTTCTTTGGGAATTTTTTTAGCCTAACGCCTATATGATTAATGAAATCGTGTGTATGTCACAATATATATATATATATATGTATATATTTATATTTACGCATTATATATATATATATATATATATATATATTCTATATATATATATTTACATACACACATATATATATATATACTATTCTATATATATATATATATATATTTACGCACACACACACATATATATATAAACTATTTTATATATATTTACACACACTTACACATGTATATATATACTATTTTATATATATATTTACACACACACAAATATACAAACACACACACACACACACACACACATATATATATATATATATATATATATATATATATATATATATATAATTAAGTAATTAATTGAGTATGAAAGAATGCTCAACAGAATGCAGAAACCAGTGGACGGCCGTTTCGTCCTATATTTGGGACTCATCAGCAGTGCGCATCCACTACCGAGAATTGAAACCCTGACAGTTAAGCTATCAAGCAAACGTCATGCCAACTGTTCCAACGGGCCTTGCTGACGAAGAGGTAGCAAATCAGACACAATATAGCGCCGATCGCTCACATATTCCGTAGTTAAACTCAACTCAACTGTCAAGTTTCTTCCGATGTTATATAGACCACAGATCTTTTGTATTTTTCCGATAATCCCTTCACATATAGTAGGCAGATCGATGCTCTTTTCTGAGTGTTGTTATACTCTTGTACAAATCTATCTTTACTTATCGGAGCTGCTGCTCAATACCCAGTGAACTTGTTAAGTTGTAGGCTACTGTTTACACTAGCTATTTCTGGTTAATATATCTCTGGGTCGCCACTTAGGACTAGTGTTTGAGTTGTAAGTAGTGGATAATCCCTTTCTTTACACTGTATGGTAGTCAATGTTGAAGTTTAGGTATTTACTTAAATACTGAATGTTGGCTTGCGTTATACGAATGTCTTGAACCGAGTCTCTGTTGAAGATTTTAGCATATCCAGAGATGCAAGATTTTGTTGTTTCCTCTCTCCATTGTGAACTGTATCGATGATCTTATTGTGTTCACATGGTCTAGTAACAGTTGGGCCTTTTCTTTTTGTGGACAGAGTATGAAAGTTTCATCCATGTATCTCAGCTATAGTTTTGGCTTTAATGATGTCAATTTTAATGTCATTTATTTGAAGTATTCCATGTATATGTTTGCCGTTGCTGGTGATAATGGCGAGCTCATTGCTAACCCTTCATCCTATCGAGATATGTCTGTTCACATTCCGAAGTGTATCGTTTGTGTACAGAAAGTCAGCATCTCCACCAGGTTATCTATTGGTGTACTGGTTAGTACTCCTAAGAATGAGTGCTAGGCAAGTCTGTACCTGACTAAAGATAGTGACTCCTCAGTGGGTACCTTGGTGAACAAATTCACCACGTCCAGGTTCACCATCCGTTTGGATTGGATGTGAATATCTTTGATTATTTCGCCGAAGTGTGCGGAGTTCTGGACATGTGAAGTCGACTTTCCTATTAATGGGACAAGTATATCTACAGGAAAGCGACTCTGATGGTAGCACACAGATCGTTGGCAGCTAACAATTAGCCTGACTGTTATACAGGTATCGTGAATTTTAAGGAGACCGTATATGTGAAGTACTTTAGTGTAATTTCTGCGATAACTGGGTATATGTTTGGCTGGGGAGTGATCCTTTTCCTTGATTAGGATCTGTAAAAGCTTTCGTTCGGTTTTCATTCTTGGAACTTTCTTCGCTCTACCTATCAGTTCTAATAGTACCTTCCAGTTTTTCTCTATATTCTGATGCTTCCATCATTACAGACGCATTGCATTTGTTAGCTGCTACTATGATGATGTTTTCGTATCTCTGTAGGGTTCTGATTACCAGCTTCTCCATTTTCGTGGTTTGATTTCGGCGGCTTGGCTTTCTCCAGTATATGTCTCACTTTCCATCTTAGCTTTTTCTGCTCGAGTCTGCAGTATGTTCAAGGCTATTTCCTCAATTCGGATATTGATGTCCAATTATGGTATTCGCCTAATTGTTGTGGGGAAGATGGCACAATTATTTAGTACTAACTCCTCAGTCGCATTCAGCTGGTGTTCACTGATGTTGATTACACCCTTTACTGGGTATGATAAACCTTGTGGATCACCTTCTGATCTTTCAGCCTGTTTATCCTCTGTACTTGGCAGGCCTTGACTTCATCGAATCCGTGTCTGAAGGATTTATCCAGATCAAGCTGGATCCTCTTTCGGTCTTTTTCGCGGGTAATTCCTTTGAAGAGAGCCTCGAACTTCTGAGAAATATCAGGTTGCAGTTAGAGACGGCTATGTATAACACGGACAATATAATTATAGACGATAGGCGGGAAGCTTGTTAATCGACTGTCACTACGCCAACTTCATTGTGCGCACTGCCATTCCTTATTTTTTTCTAACATTTAGCTTTTTATGTCCATTTTCTGGAATTTGGGCATTTAAGACAAAATCGGTCCAGTGGATTCTAATCTTGTGACTGGGCATCCATTTCACTAAAAGAAAGGGTTGATGGTTGAGCAAAGGCCGGTGCAGTGGTTTGATTTGGGCGGCTTGGCTTTCTCTAGTACATGTCTCACTTTCCATCTCAGCTCATCCACCCGAATCTGGGGATGATGAAGGATATTTCGTCAATTCGGACATTGATTCGCCTAATGATTGTGGCGAAGATGACACACTTATTTAGTACTAATTCCTCAGTGGCATCCAGCTTGTTTTGACTGATGTTGATTACTGTCTTCACTGGGTATGATAAAACTTGTGGGTCACCTTTTCATCTTTCAGCTTGTTTATTCTCTGTATTTGGTTGACCTTGACTTCATCGAATTCGTGTCTGAAAGATTTATCCAGATGATGCTGGATCCTCTTTCGGTCTTCTAAGTGGATAATGCTTTTGAAGAGAGCCTCAAACGTTTGAGAGATATTAGATTGCAGTTTTTGTTATATCGAACGTATGTACTGTATTCAGTACAGCCGTTAGAAACGCTTATGTATAACACGGACAATATAATTATAGCTGATTGGCGGGAAGCTTGTCATTCGAATATCACACCACCAACTTTATTGTGCGCACTGCCATTACGTTATTTTTTCTAACATTAAGCTTTGTATGTCCATTTTCTGGGATTTGGGCGGTTAAGACAAAATCGGTCCAGTGGATTTCAATCTTGTGACAGTACATCCGTTTCACTAAAAAAACAAATGTCGGGTTGATGGATATAGACAGAAGCGTGACAGTGTTCGCAAAGACGGTGATATTTTCTTTGTCCCATATGCATTTTCGTAATCTATATTAAAATCGACATTGTGCCACATTGTAGTGAAGAGAATAAACGCAGAATTTGTTTTCATTGCTGAGACTCTGCTATTAGACAGTGCACATAGAACAAAGAGCAAAGACTAATAACCTAAAACCCAAAATCTCTCATTGCACTAAAGAATGTAGACTGATACCCGTGTGAAACTAGTCCCATTGATTGAATTCACTCATTTCTCATACGGTCAGACCAGCTTGTCAGGTAGCCGACTTGCTACATTCCCCTATGTCCATTGTCGTCGATATGTTCTTTCGGCGTCAAGTTCTCTAAGTCCTCCTTTCTAATTATATCTTAACTACAGTTTAGCTGTCTCTTTCCGATTCATTTTCCGATTATATGTGTTATTTTTGTTAAATTTTTCTTTAAGAGTCCATCGTTGTTTACGCGATCCGTCCATGGAATTCTCAATATCCTTCTGTAGAACGACATTTCAGTTTTCTCCCATTTCCTCTTAATCTATGTTTCAGATTGTATATGTTCACTGTTTTACAAGAAGTTGAACACCATATAGCTTTTCACACCT
>OZ038489.1:109879414-109909414 GCA_964036315.1 Acanthosepion esculentum | reverse complement strand
ATTGCATAGCAATTCAAATATCATTTAGGAAAATGTGTCTGTGATAAAAATGTCAATACGTATGTTGGTTTTACTACAACGATTCGAACAAAAAGACTTACATTTCATTTGGCTGAACATAGCTCAATATATCAGCACTTAAAGAACACTCATGCCCTCACTCACAAGTTCGACGGGTATTAGTTGAAAATACTTCTATATTACATGAAAATAAACAATAGCAAGCAAAAACTAAAAATTATTGAAGCGCTTTATGTAAGAGAATTAAAACCCAAAATAAATACCCGGATATAAGAGAGTTTTCTCTGGTCCCAAATTAGAGCCTGTGTTAATGTATATATAATAGACCAAACCCGGATATAAGAAAAACCCGGATATAAAAGACAACTTCTCCGGTCCCGACAACTCTCTTATATCAGGGTTACTCTGTATATATATATATATATATATATATATATATATATATATATCCGTATGTGTAAAAACAAAAAGGTTACTACGTGTATACTGGAAAAGACTTTGAACTTTGAAATCTAGAACGCTGCCAGAGCTAGAATTTGTTGAGAGTTAGATCCGGTGTTTTGCCGTATAGGCTAGGGCTGAAATATTAAAAGACAACGAGACAAGTGGGGAAAAAATGAAATAACTGACTTCTTTGTAGCTTAGGAATGTTATGAAGCTTAATGAAAATTTCTGTTATGGCATTGATGTAATCTCGAAAGGGTTACTGAATGAGGAATAATGAAAATGGAGGTTGCAAATGAAATATTAATCTTATAATATTAATATAATATAATATTAATTTTTATAACATCAACAAAATACAATACTCGCCAGCGGCCTGATATAGGTAAGCAACTGCTAGTGGTGGACTACTTAGACAGCATATTACCCCACTTATAATAGTGTCCAACGTATGTATGAGGATTGGGACATACCCATTAGTGTTCATAGTTACGGTATATAACAGGCATATTCCCAAAATGTGGAGAATTGTACTTTCGTCGAAATTTCAGAAATTATAAGCAGCAGAAAGAGCCAAGTCTATTAAACAGAAAAAGATGAATCAGTTACTCAATATCTTCATAGACTAAGAGAAGATAGCAGATTCTACAAATTTGCGAAACTTGGAACTCAAGATTTGACTATTGAAGATGATTTGCTTCAATTACACTTGATTAAGGATATGGCTGACACATTTCGTAAATATGAGATATTGGAATTATAACAAATGAATAATTTGTCTAACTGCATGCGTGGAACTTGTAGAACAGATGTAATTCATAAAATAATATAATTCTATTGCAAATTTTTTTCGAAACCTACAGTATAAAATAGGAATGCAAGAAATTCAGTTACTGTAAATATGGGCATGAAATTGACGGAAGAATGTTGCACAGTTTTGAAATGATTTCCCATAACTTTCGAAGAAAATATAATTTTCTGTCTTTAGAGAAAGTTAAAAAGAAAAATATACAGTATAGACAAAATAGCAAAACAGAGAATTGATGAATTATTTTTCAATACAAAGACCCCGGGAAAAGATTTTATTTGAAAAAAAAAAATGAATTAAATAGTATGATCTTTTCATTGAAAGTGGATACGGGAATTGAACTTACTATTATTCCAATAAATTTCCGGGAACAAATGGGTAAACCGACATTGAGAAAGGTGCATCTGAACTTGAGACATTTCGATGGATTTTTATTAAAAAAAATCAAATTTGGAGCTACCATTAAGACAAATTAAGACAAAAAGCAAAATATATATTAAAATGTATGTCGATATTTCTGAGATGAGTTATTATAACTGTTTAGTAAATTTATATTAAGGGTTAAAAATATTTAAAAAATACTTTCCATTTTTTCCCATTGTTTATTTTTTTCTAATTATTTCTCAATATTGTCCCACTTGTTTTCATTTCATTTGTGATTTTTTTGTAGGTTTAAAGATTGAACGCTGATGGTTTTAGAGATCTCATGGCACAAAAATTATTACCTATGAGATTTTGCGGGTTTGATATTCTTTAATTAATAATAAGTTTGCTTTGTCGTTTGACATAGAGATCTTCCTGTTTATATATATCCTCCTAGAAATTCCATGCGGAATACAATATTGTATTATTACTATATATATATATATATATATATATATATATATATATATATATATATATATATATATATATATATATATATATACTGGTTACCTACAATCACCACCGATCAGACTCCGAACTACCTCCAGTCACGATGAACAGATGTCCCCTCGAGTAGGCCCCGTGTCTCGAAAGGGAATTGGGCCTCCAGCTCACACCCGACTACAAATTGAATTCCTATATACTATATACGGGTCATCGCCAATGATGCAGGTAAAATGATCGGCGCCTGTATCCCTCCATTAAGTACTTAACTCTCCAGGCCTTCCTCTCCATTTAGAAGAGCCAGACGCGACCGATAATGGCGTACTGTTGACATATTTGGGCGAGAACTACTAATAACTCAACTTCCAGCCTTGATATGGTTACAAATCGTCTCCAAATCCTTGTGGGAGATGAATTATTTTTCACAATCCAAAATCTCTATCACAGGCGAGTTGTGGCGGGTCTCTCACTGATCTATCACTAATACCAGGGAAAGTGCTCAGACAAACTCCATCACTTGGTTCCACCAGATCAGGCCTTGAAGGCTAGGACCTGTCATACCACATGCATATTAGCAAACAACCGGCACTCCTTCCGTATTTCGTCGTCGAGATTCAAGTTCCACTCAAACAGCTTCTTCTCGTGAGCCCCAGCCCTATGCAATAGACAGCCACAGAATTTTTCCTCGATTACTATAATCTTAACCTGTTCAAGTCTAGAGACAACAGTTATATTCCCCTCCTATACATTTAAACTACCCCTTTACCTCGAGCGACCCCCGGACCCTGGACAGGATGAACCTTACTTCATATATATATATATATATATATATATATATATATATATATATGATAGCCCACTACACGTTATCCGATCACACTAGTCTCCTAGGGCAGCTGGACAATGCCTGTTGTAGACTCCTTAATAGGCTCATTTGAAATTGTTCCACCAAGTCCAAATCTTACATCTGCATTGTTAAAGTGCATCAGAGAATGACTGACTCCAAGGGAGGCGGTAATGCTACTAGTAAGCAGAGGTAAAAGGGAATGAAAATGAAAAAGAAAACTGAATTTACCGATCATTGAGGAAAGCGCACAAAATGAACAGGTTTCAAGGAAGCCGAAGATAAGAAGATAACGACTGACGTTTTGTATTACATTTTGAAGAGGGAAGCAAGTAAGTGCAATGGATATCAACAGATGAGAAGTGCAGAAAATCTGTTAGAGTAGAATCGGCATTTGCATCTAGCTATTTCAGCTGTAAAACAGCGGGACCTAAATGACAATGTAGTAGCACGATTAAATTCATGCAGCCGGACTATCAGGAAAAAATTCATGCAATCGGGTAACCAGGTAAAGATGTTCGTCAGAGGTGTTGCCATGAATTCTTTTGCAGAAAAGGCAAAAGGATGCCAGGTCAGATGCCTGGATAGGGTCGATAACATAGCAGATCTTTCCGATTTCGATAAGAACAGTATTCAATATATTTTAGTTCAATCTAAATCTCTCTCTCTATATATATATATATATATATAGAGAGAGAGAGAGAGAGAGAAAGAGAGAGAGAGAGATAAAGCAAATGACCAGATATAAGCAACCGTATACGCGAGAGTTGACGTGTATATACAGACAATCAAATTAAGTATAATTATATATATATATTTTGAAATTATTAGGAGAAATTGATAATTATATTTAATGATTCATCCAGTCTGAAACCTCTACAGAATGCAGAAAGCACTTGACGGCCGTTTTGTCCTATATTTGGGACTCATCAGCAGTGCGCATCCACTACCGAGAATTGAAACCCTGACAGTTAGGTTGTGAAGCAAACACCATGCCAACTGTTCCACTCGGTGACGAAAAGGTAGCAAATCAGACTCTGTAGAGGTTTCAGACTTGATGAATCATTATATATATATATATATATATATATATATATATATATATATATATATATATATATATATATATATATATATATATATATATATATATATATATATATATATATATATATATATATATATATATATATATATATATATATATATATATATATATATATATATATATATATATATATATATATATATATATATATATATATATATATATATATATTTTCACTATTGTTCTACTAACTCTCTATATTTTTGAAAACAATTAATGAAAGTGTTATTATTACAAAAATAAATAAACGCACGACGTGACGTGTGATAGACGGGGAAACGGAGGAGAATGCAAGCGTACTGGAAATGTATCGGTCAGGGATAAATGAAACGTACATAACTTCTTTTTATCCCGGTTCTATTAATTCAAAACGATTTTTTTAGTATGTGCGCAACGGGCAAAAATTTCCAGTCTCTCATTCAAAAGGTTTTTTTGGGGTTTTTTTGTATTTTGTTTGTTTCTTTTTTATTTTCTGTCTGGAAATATTATTATAGCTAACTTTTCTTGCTGACAAATATTGCAGATATTGCGATGATGGGTTGGCTATTTTTTAAATTTTTCAGTTTGCAATGGAATCGTTGTTACTTTTTCCTTTAATTTAAACACATGGTTGGTTAGTCTAGTAGAATTCCTAAGACTTTTTATCTTGAAAGCTGACTTGTGATTATATTACCTGTTCTTAAATTTACCTTCAGTACACCATATGTATATTTTTTTGGACATTTGTATCTATTACTTCTGCTTTGCAAATTACTGCTTCAATTTTGCAAATTCCATCTAATGGACATCTAATTTTATTTTTACGGTTGCATATTTCACTGTCAACAATGATTTGCTCCACGTTAATTCCTGGAGTTTTTTCACTTTATTGTAATTTCTAAATTATTAGTGCAGTGTAGCATAATGGAACTCTGCCCTTATTAAATATTTTATGTCATTCGAAAGTGATTAGTGTTTACATTTAACCACTAAATTAGCATGGGCGGAGTGGGGTGGGAACCAAATATTATATTTATTTCCATCGGATTGTTCTTCATTTGTTGTTTTATTTGAGGTTTAAATTCTCGTTTAGGTTTATTCCCGTTTCTTTGAAAGTTGTTTCAAATACCTTCTTTTTATCTTCAAAAATTACTTTAGTAAAGGGATTTCTATATAAACCGGACTTTATTTTTTATGTATGTGTTTTCTTATATGCGCAGGGTGGTTGGATTAATTTAATTTAAAATCCAAATATTTGACAATTTTCTTATTCATTTGCGAATCCTATTTCAAATTCGAGACTTTCGAAGAATCTGAAAAGCACATTTCTCATACTGTCATTTGTTCTTCTTTTGATTGCATATAAACGACATACTTATGTCATATAAAAGACGTATTAATTGCATATAAAAGACGAATTAAAGATTTTTAATTCTGGAAATGTAGCACCATCAAACGAAACTTGTGGTACATCAAAGTCGTCCTATTTTTATTTGTTTAACGCAAGATTATCTATTGTGGAATAAAATTGATTTATGGCAATGTAAATAATGTCCATATATCAAAGGGTTGTATTTACAAAATTTCAAGCAGCTGTTTTTTAGGGATAATTTTTTTTATGTTGTATTTTATAAATAAATATTTATCTTAATTCTTAATTTTGTAGAACCAAGAAATGAACACAATTGTGTCCTTCTGTAGATTAGTTTGTGTAGCGATCTTTAATGAGTCGAACATATTTTTCAGTATTTATTGGGTTATTTTTCACAATTCTATTTTGGTTGGGTTAATTAAACTAAAAGAAGTACTACTGGTGAATTCATCTTAATGGTCCTTTACAGCTAGAAATGTGTGCTTACAGCATAACATATGGAACCTGTTACTTACACCTAGTTTGGCTCTCGTTTATACTTTTCATGTACGAGTTTGGTGGGGTTTTTTTTGTTTTTTTTCTTAGTGTTTTCTTAATTTAATTTTTTCCACTAAATATCCAGATTCGTAGCATAAATGTGCTTTATTTTGCCTCCTTTAACTAGAATAGTTTTAGTTATTTTTACTGTTATGTTTGTGAGTACCTGTGTCGTAAATCTTAATCACATGAGAAGTGAAATCTCATGTGTAAACATCACCTATTAAACATTCGATGAACAGACCAATGTTGAGACAGGATGTCCATAAATTTTGATTCAACTTGGACTTTGTTGTATCATTTTGTCTATTATATTTTCAGTAATATATTTTTCATGCATACATTATTTCCAGAGCAGCAACTGTATAAATAAACATTGTTGGGATAGGCATTGTTTTATATAGGTGCAACAGATTGTGTTCTTTTTTTTCATTTCACACGAAGTCGAATGTTTTGAAAGCTTGATTTTGGGAAGATTAGAAATCATTGATCCTTTTGTACTTCACCCATCTTCGTTTTCGGTTTTACACGAAAAAGAAAATGACAGCGGCGAGAAAGCTTCCATCTTTGCATTCTTTCAAATACTGAACTTAGTTTCACTCTAGTCGTTGGGCGATAAGATTGCAAATCTGAAATCGAAGTCCAGAGTCGACTGAAGTCATGTTCAAAGGAAAATCTCCAAACGTAACGAGCCAACGCTTGCGATAAACATTCTTAGAAATGCCGATCCTTAATCATGTCTGCTTCGTAAACAGCTAAAAAATGTATAAAGTAAAATAGGAACTGCTTTTTTAGAAGGTTACGCCATTGCACACTTTGCAAACGGAAACTAATGTTATTATTGCAATGTCTGTAAGAGAATCATTTACGAGAATATGCTTCGCTAGATTAATCGCCCAGACATAGAGATCGAAGAACACAAACAGAGAATTTGCTTTCTTATTGAAGACTGTGATGTATCTTTGAAGATCTTAAAGAAACTATCAAAATACAAGGATCATGTAATGGAAATCTAAAGTTGTGGCACATGACGACATCAATAAATCCAGTTGTGGTTGAAGCTCTTGCTTTTATTGAGAAAAGAAACTGATTACACATTGACGGGACACTTGGTACATCATGTCTTAAATAAATACAACAAATAGTTCTCGCGAATAGAGCTCACGCCTTAGGAGAGCTTTTATGTAAACTGTTTTCGCTCTAGGGTTTGTTTGTTTTTTATTTTTACAAAAATATTCAGTGGGAAAGGTAATGATACCATTTATGACCTTCAGCTTCTACTTTGGACGCCGAATGAAATGAGTATACAGAAAATCAGATAATAATAATAATAATAATAATAATAATAATAATAATAATAATAATAATAATTATGATCATCTTGTATTAGATTGCACGGTATTAGCACCCACTGAATATGAAACTCGGCATGACTGAGTTGGTCAATATCTGCAATGGAATATCGGAAACTTCTACGGGAAGGAAACCGAGAGAAAGTGGTATGAACACCATTCAGACCCGGTTACGGAGAGAGGACCTGTTACAATTTTATAGGACTACAAAATAAACACTGACAGAACAATCAAAGCCAACCACCCATACATTGTTATTAGAGACCACAAACAAAATGTGCCTCCTTATTCATATGGCAGTCCCTGCGGACTGCAGTGTATCTTCGAAGATCTTCAAAAAGGTATCAAAATATAAGGACCTTGAAATCGAAATCTCAAAAATGTAGCACATGGGAACATCAGCAATCCACGTTGTAGGCGGAACCCTCGGTTTGGTTGGAAAATATTCCAGTAGACTAATTAAAGGGATTCCTGGAAGCCCATGCCTTAAAGAAATAAAAATATGGTTTCACGAGTACAGCCCACACCTTACGAAGTGCTTTATCTATGTAATATATATATATATATATATATATATATATATATATATATATATATATATATATATATATATATATATATATATATTGTCAGTGGAAAATGTCATGATGCCATTTCTAAACTGAGTTCTCTGGAGGGACCCGGAACGATATGTGTACACATCAGAAATCAAAGGAAATAAAATAATAATAATAATAATAATAATAATAATAATAATAATAATAATAATAATAATAATAATAATAATAATAATAATAATTCGATGCAATTCTAGCTTAACCAAAGTCCAATCTATATAGACATAATGAACTCTTGTCGATTGTTCCCTATTATATGCTACGCCAGGATTATACACGTTTTTGAATTCAGAATTACCCTTCTTCAAGAGCGTGATTCTTTTCATGAGATTATATGAAAAACAAAATTACTAAGTTAATCACATTCACTCAAATAGCACGTTGTAATGTTAAAAATGTTTCAGATTGAAAGTCTGCACTCAAAATAAAATAATTTATTTAAACTGAAAAAATATTGACAAGTGTAATGTCGCTATCGAATCTGATGAAAATGTAAATCTACGCCCCAGGTTTTTCAAGCATATTAATTCGTGGAAGAAGTCATTCTATCCTAAACCAACATACTATGAAAATGTTCAAAAATTAAACGATAAGGGCTAAAATGATAACCTCCTGTTATCTAAAATATATATCATACAACGACATCTTCTGACATGTGTATATTAGATATTATTACGTCACTTACTATCTTCCATAATTTACCGGGACTCATCAGTTAATCTTTTAAATAGTTATTTCTCTTAAAACTAAAATCATTTTTACTTTTGTTTGTAAATAATTTTTCAAAGTAAAAATCATTATATTTTCCTTGATAAACTATTTCAAAACACGAATCGCGTCGGCCATGTTATGTTTCCCTTTCGACTTTACTCATACTCTCCTTTTACATACAGATTCTTTATATATCTGTAAATGTTTTACACCCACATATATATATATATATATATATATATATATATATATATATATATATATATATATATATATATATATATATATATATATATATATATTTCAAATTTAAACTAAGTGAAGAAGAAAAAATTAAGAAATTATTTTCCATACATGAATCATGACCCCTAGGTTTGAAATCAATGACAAGCAAGAGACCCCAAATGTGATTGGATGTGGATGGATACATGTATATTGAGATGATGTCATTTCCTAAGAAAAATTAAATAGTAATCTAACAAAAACTTGGACAAGTTATATTATTTGTTAGTTTCCCACATAAAAATAAGCTTTTATATATATTTCATTAAAAAAAATGACTTCTTTAAGAAAACAATAAATAATTTAAATCCATAGATTTTCCTGTAAATTAAGCTGAAACCGCTGAGTAAAAAGTCTTTAAATAGAAAACAATCCTACGCAAAAACTGCGTTTTATACTTTAATGCCAATTGGCAGTCTTTTATAAATATACAGTATTTACATTAGTCGGACTATTGTCCTCATGTTTGTCGCCATTTTTGTCACAACGTTTCGGCCGTTGTACGCTCCGACCTTCGTCAGGTGGTTGGAATTTCGAATCGAACCCTTTATTTCGATCACTGGGGTAGGCTGGTCTAGTTCCACGAGCCATGTTTGATGGATGCCAGTTATCAGTTATCTCCTGCTAATTTTCCCTCTGAAGGTTCTCCACTGCCGCAACCGGGTATTGAACTCACGCTCTTTGGGATCTAACCAACGCCTTTATCCACTGTGCCATGTGTCCATTGAGGACATCTGGGTATGAATTTCTGAGTATTATAAACCTAATTTTTCAGCAATCGTTTTTTTATCAGTACTCATATTGCAATTTTGCTGTTATTGCATGTTTTACCAGATCTCATATTGTAACTTTTTTTGTTATCATTGCTTTTCTCTGGCACTACTTATTACTGGTTCCCATATTGTATTTATTTCTATGCTTGGCCGACTCAGGAGATTTTTGTGGCCTAGCATATGTGCTGATTCCTTAAGTTTACGAATTTTCCAATGGTGTTCCCTATCTATGATCTCAACCTGATCCCATAGGGGACGGTGATCTCCCTTCTCTCTCTATATGTGGTCAGCCACGCCTGATTTTTCTATTTCCCCTCGCGTTACAGATTTCTGGTGTTTTTGAAGCCTTACCTTGAGGGGGCGGCCTGTCTCTCCTTTATATTCCTTTCCGCAGCTGCACGAGATAGCGTACACACAGTCTTTAGTCCTGTTCTCCTCTATGGGGGGTCTCACTCGAGAGAGATATCTGCGAACATGGCTCGTGGAACTAGAACAGTCTACCCCAGTGATCGAAATAAAGGATTCGGTTCGAAATTCCAACCACCTGAAGAAGGCCGGAGCGTACAACGGCCGAAACGTTGTGACAAAAATGGCGACAAAGATGAGGACAATAGTCCGACTAATATAAATACTGTACATAACACCTCATCTCAGAAATATAGACAGACTTTTATAAATATATCCAAAATAATTTTTTATATATTTCATATATGATCAATCTGTCTCCTGAAGGAATTTCCTGAAAACCGTAAGTGTTTCAGGTTTATTTTTTTCCCTGTAAATGACACTCTTAATACCATCCCAATTAAAACGGGGTTTTGATATGAGATCTCCTCTTATACATGATCAACCTAAAGGCCTCGCGTTCTATATCCAACAATTTCGTACTTTTCGATCGAACACCTTACTTAGCGGAAAGGATTTATGCATAGGCACGCTGTCTTGTTTAGCAGTCGTTGTAAAGCATTAACTAGAGCGCTGAACAAAACATTCTCCATTATATAGATAAAACACCATTCCCCCCCCCCCAAAAAAAAACCAATTCGATAATGCCACTGTGACGCCATGAAAGAATGTGAAGACGCTAGTGAGGAGAAAGGAGAATAAAATATACTTTCAGGGAAGGCAGTAGATGGCGTTTGAAGTTACATTGTCAGGTCGATCGAAAGTTTCCATCTCAAGAGTCAGGAGTCAAATGCCCCAAATCAGTTATTGTTATGGGAACTGACCCATAATAGTAAAGGACTATCCCGTACACCATATATACTGCGCCTCAAGAGGAAGCAGTAGTGTGAGTCAGACACAGAATCAGTGTGAGTCAGTCAGAGACAGAGTCGCAGTCAGACGATTACTGTAAGACATTGGAATAGTGATACTGATCGAGACAATATCGTTCTATCTATACTAACCTGATTGTTATTACTAACACTTCTACTTCTTTTGTACATATTCTGTTTTTAATATATCTGTGTTACTCCATACCTGTGTTCGAGTTATTCTTCATTGGTTCTTCCTTGAACCATCACCGTCGTACAAGGAACCTGGACCATAACAGTTATTTACACATAGACTCCGATAGGCAGGCCAGCAGCGTTGAAAACATTCAAAATAAAATATATATTATTAATCGACCCCTGACAGTGTTTCTCTCGCATTTTTAGAGGGTTATTTTGTTAGCCAGCACCTGCTTAAGGAAGCTATAAATAGAGACCATAAAGCAAACAAGATCAAGTTGGCGAATGGATTTCGCCTTGTCAACTCAACCGATTTACTAATCCACTGACACATTTCTCGCTTCTCTTATGTAGATTCTACAAGGAAACCAAGGTATGAAATTTTCTCCGTTCAAACTTTCCCGTCAAGGTGTGTCTTTCTAATTTTCCATTTCATAGTTCATTAAAAACAAATCAATGTGGGTCCTTGCACCTTTCCATTTTCAGGGATTTATTTAAACACTCTTAAATTCTGGGCATATAACTTTAGCCTTTCAAAAGGTTTTTATTAAGCACACCTACATGTGTTTATATTATCTTTTCTCTTTTAAATGTATATATGTGAAATTTACCGACTTTTTAAGGGTCTTATTCACCACACGATGGATAACCTATAGAAATAATATGTTATTTGATGATAAACAGACCTTCATCTTCTTTATCATTTTAAATTCACTTATTTAAATGTCTTGCTTCATTGCATTGCACGTTGGGCCAATATTGCTTTATTCCGGACATCATCCGGAATAATTATTAATAGCTGCCACTATCGTATACAAGTTAGACAAAACAAACAATTTCATTGCCCTATAAATCAACTAATTACATAAATGCTCCTGAGAAAGTCAGCACCCGTAATAACATATGCATTTTTGAATATCATATTTATCAAGGAAACAAGGAAAGCGATGAGATCTCCACAGATAATAAGTGAAAGAAAAGTAACTATTAAAATAGAAGTCATTTTTTACTATAGCTATTTCAACAGGACAGCAATGTGTAGTTTTCCCAGTTTAGATTGTCTTCTACTTACCAAGCGAAATATTTTGAAGGCGATTAAATAAAATTTGTGAAATGTATAAAATTGATATTTTAAGCCCAATGGTTGAATACGTTTTCAACACTCCTCGTATCAGTAAGTAGAAATAAAAAAAGATGTTTAAAAACATTTTTCTGAAACTTTGTTTTTGCATAATAAAATCTGACATAATATATATATATGCTTTCCATGAGAATAAAATCCTAGTGCACAATCTCTCGCTCTCTCTCTCTCTCTCTCTCTCTCTCTCATATATATATATATATATATATATATATATATATATATATATATATATATATATATATATATATATATATAGGTGTGTTGATAAGGCATTCATTCATTGGGCATAAAATATCAATTTTGTGCATTTCACAAATTTTTGTTTAATCGACTTCAAAATATTTCACTTGTGGAGAAGACGACTAGACTGGGAAAATGTCGTCTTCTCGAATATCAAAAGGAATTAACTAGCTCTGTAAAAATAATGCTTCGCAACAATCGAATCAAAAAGGAGAAAAACATGCAAAACACTTCCACCCTCAAACATCACGCCTGCTCGCTTTTATCTCCTTCCTAAAATACAGAAAAGCAACAACCCAGGATGGCCGGTCATTTCATCATTCAACTGCCACACAATAAAAATGTCCAAATACGTAGACCATTACATACAACCCCTAGGTAAGCAATTCATATTCTACATCAGAGACGCAACAGACCTACTAAACAAAATTAATCACATACAAACCGTGCGAGAGAATGCTATTCTAGTGATAATGGACGTAAGATCATTCTATTCAAACATTAAACACATCGAAGGGCTAACCGGCCTTCAGGAAGAACTCACTAAAAGAAGAAAACAAGACCCCCACCCCAGAAGTTATGCTAAAGCTCAGGGGGATATTCTTACATTCAATACTTTCAACTTCAATAGAGCAAACGACTTGCAAGAGGATGTGCCATGGGCAAAATTACAGCTCCATCATATGCTGCAATATTCATGGGAACATTTGAGGAGACCCATATCTATCCCCTCATCCGTAGAGACTGAGTATTCTATGCAAGATATATCGATGATATAGTCTTTGTGTACACGAGCAGTAATGACAAGATTTTTAGACGCCCTTAATTACATAGATGAAAAAACGACACTAAACACTAAAATCACCGACACCGACACACACACTTTAAGTCCTCCCACCCTAAACACCTCAAAGTGAAACTTCACTATTCACGCGAACTTGGACTCAGAATAACAATGAAGAACTAATGAAACACATTCAAAATCTGGAGCATCAATTCACAACATGTGGCAGTAAACAACAGGGAACTAATAAATAAAGTAATTTCCACACCCTAATGTACAAGATTAAAAATAAACCCAGCCGCATCCCTCTAGCAACCCCTTTTGACCCCACTCTGGCTCCACTATCCCAAATATTCAAAAGTCGCTGAGAAATACTACATCTCAAACTAAATCTAAAATTATTATTTGAAGAACCAGGCCTTGTGGCACATCGTAGACCTAAGCACCTAAAAGAAATCATTGGTAGTAAGCACATTTCAGGGGACAACGTAATCCGTAATAAACCAAAAATATCAGGATTTCCCCAACCATGTAACAACAAAAGGAGCTTACGCTGCAACCACATTAGACACAGGAATGCATTCACTGGCTCAGTCACTAAATCTACTTTCAAAATCTACCACGATTCTAACTGTATAAGTCGTAACATAATTTACTTCCTAGAATGCACACTAAGCCAGAAACAATATGTAGGAAAATCTGAATCGCTCTTTCACTAAAGAATTAACTATTATCGCAATCGAATTAAGTCGAATCCCCATGAAATATTATTACCGGTAGAACAACATTTCCACCTAGAAAATCACGATTTTAAAACCCATGCCAAATTCACTATAATTGAGAGAATAGAAAATTCAGAACAGATAACAGATTTTAGGGTTCCATGAAAATAAATGGATACAACGTTTAAAAATGCAATATGCAAACGAGCTTAATCACAAATTTAATAATATAGAGAGTACTAATATACAACCTCACAAATCAGACCTTACCCACATTTCTCACCCACACAAGGCAGACATGCTTACGGAAATGTTGAGGCCTCACTTTTGTACACACACACACACACACAAATATATACGCTTAAACATATCATTCGCAATCACTCCCTAAAAACCAAATAACACACAGACTTAACAGAGACACATCCCCTCTCCAGGAACTAATAAGATTCTCAAGATGACCAAGGGAATTCAGAGCAGTATGAATCCATCCAGCTCTTATCTTAAATAACTACTTAAATTCATGTTAAAATTTTCAAAATATTCATATATATATATATATATTGTGTGTATTTAGGCAGCATTTTTTCATTAATACATGTCTCATTAAATAATATAGATAAGCGTTGTCTATATATTTTATGCAAGTTTTTTTCATATAGTCTGATAATCTTAATAACATTATCATTAAATAATGAAAGAAAATCACAATAAATAAAAATAAATAAAAATAAATAAAATAAATTTTAAAAATTTATTTTATTTATTTATTAAAAATTTATTTATTTATTTATTTATTAAAAATTTTTTAAATAAAAAAAAGTATGTATCAATATTGTGATTTTCTTTCATTATTTAATGATAATGTTATTAAGATTATCAGACTATATGAAAAAAACTTGCATAAAATATATAGACAACGCTTATCTATATTATTTAATGAGACATGTATTAATGAATATATATATATATATATATATATATATATATATATATATATATATATATATATATGTATGTAAGTATGTGTATATATATATATATATATATATATGTATGTAAGTATGTGTATATATATATATATGTATATATATATATATATATATGTATATATATGAACATTATGAAATAATTAAAAAATAATTAATAAGTAAATAAATTCATGTTAAAATTTACAAATGTTCACACACACTCATATATACACACAGACACACACACACACACACACACACACACACACACATATATATATATATATATATATATATATATTCAATTAAAACAGACAACTTTAATTGAATTAATTGAATTAACCGCTCTGATTTAATATTGAGCTATCTTGATTCCATCCTCCTTGTGATTATCCATACGGATTACTTTACTAAGATTGTCATTACTTTATATATATATATATACATATATATATATATATATATATATATATATATATATATATATATATATATATATATATATATATATATATGTATAATGAGAACGAAGTGTTCATTTCCAACAATGGTTTCATGCTATTATTATTAATACCTTATTTAAAGATTTTTTACTCAACAGTTGCATATTTATTTACAGGAAACTCTATGGATATAATTTATTTACTGTTTTCATAAAAAAAAAACTATCATTTATCAAATATAAAAAAAAAAGTTTTATTTTTTCATGTGGAAAACTAACAAAACATATATCTTGTTTAGGTTTTCGTTAGATTACTATTCAATGTTTCTTAGGAAATGACATTGTCTAAATGTACCACATGTATCCCTCCACCTCCAATCATATTTGTCGTTTCTTGCTTGACATTGATTTCAAACCTACGGGTCATGACTAATGTGTGGAAAATAATTTCTTTTTTTTTCTTCACTTAGTATAAATTTAGCGTAGGTCTTATTTGATTGGTTGATCTGAGCAAAGCCCACAAAATTTATAACCACCCCTCGTCTTTTTTTTTTCGTAAATGAGGTTCTACTTTACTTTAAATAGAATTAAATCGATAACTCGACAGTAATTTACAATAACCTGCGTATCGAAATACAACTGCCATTGTGTAGCGATTTGATATGTTTTCGACGTAAATTCCTAAAATATAATACATATATATATATATATATATATATATATATATATATATATATATATATATATAAATATATATGTATGTGTCTATATATATATATATATATATATATATATATATATATATATATATATACACACACATATATATATATATATATATATATATATATATATATATATATATATATATATATATATATATATATATATATATATATGAATAGATATCTCGCCATCTTATTCTTTTCATATCTATCTATCTATCTGCATATAAAGAGAAGTGAAAGATGAGGTACCTCACTTGAATAGATTTCTCATATCATTTGGCTCTGAGCAATAATATTACCCTGGATTTCTGCCAAATTTTTCGCCGAGCTGAATAATACTGTGAATTCAGGAAAACAGTAAAACCTCTGGGAAAATATCGAAGTCAGTTAAGTGCAGGAACGGGTAAAATCGAAATGTAACCCACGTTAGATTTCTATACAAGTCATGTTTTCCTAAGCTCAACATAGTCTGGCACAAGGTAGCAGCATGTAGGTATTCTTCATGTAATGGTCTCTTAGTTATTCATTGTTTAAGGTGTCAAGCGTTCTAAAGCTTAATGTCAGACACAAATATACCTGATATGGATGAATCTTAACTTTATATATACATTCAACTATAAGAAGGCAAAATTAATTGAGCTAATGATCGGTTGTTTGATTTGGTTTGGTTTGTTTTACGGCATATCAACACCTCAATGGGTTATTTAATGCCGACAAATTTTTCACTGATGGTAATATGTTTTTCTTCAAAGATCTATTTATGGAAATATTTTTCCTTGCATAAATCGATAGTTGGTCATATTTTTTTTTCAAAAATGTATAAATGTTTGTATTGCTGATATTTTTTAAAAAAATATTGATGATTATCAATTTTCCTTAAAAAGTTATTGCAGGTAATATCTTTTTTATTACAAAGTATTTCTGGTATTAAATCTATTTTTACACAATATTGGGTGTTAACTATTTGCCCGTAGCTGGGATACTGACAGGTGCTAACACCCTGGACCTGGGAACACCAGCAATTAGGAGGTGGATTGACGCTCCTCAAAACCTCCTGATCAGAGGCCTTGCGGTTGGACGTAGTTTATCGTCATACCCAGGACGAAGACGTAGTTTATCGTCTTACCCAGGACGCGGATGTAGTTTATCGTCTTACCCAGGACGCGGATGTAGTTTATCGTCATATCCAGGACGCCGATGTAGTTTATCGGATTACCCAGGACGCCGATGTAGTTTATCGTAATATCCAGGATGCGGATGTAGTTTATCGTATTACCCAGGACGCCGATGTAGTTTATCGTATTACCCAGGACGCCGATGTAGTTTATCGTCTTACCCAGGACGCGGATGTAGTTTATTGTCTTACCCAGGACGCAGATGTAGTTTATCGTCTTACCCAGGACGCGGATGTAGTTTATTGTCTTACCCAGGACGCCGATGTAGTTTATCGTCTTACCCAGGACGCGGATGTAGTTTATTGTCTTACCCAGGACGCGGACGTAGTTTATCGTCTTACCCAGGACGCGGACGTAGTTTATCGTCTTACCCAGGACGCGGATGTTGTTTATCGTCATATCCAGGACGGAATGATCGGTTGTATAAGCTTTTAAACGTCAAAGAAATTCTTTAACACTATCACGTGTTTATTATTTATGCAAATAAACCTTAAAACTGTTAATGATATTTATTGGCGAACGACGTTGAGGAATTAATTATGGCGAGAAATATTTAATCAGCTATGTTAGTCTTGCGTAACATTGCTTTATTTTTTAAGATATGTGCACTTGTCTATCTACATACTGTCTATTCGCAAGACATTTTTTTAAATCTCTTTCTACGATTGTTGCTGCTGAGAGTGTCAGTTTTTCCCCGCTGTCTGTAAGAAGAAATTTCCCGTCAATGATCGTCATGGAATTTAGTGCCAATAATAAAAATTATATTCTAAGGTAATTTAATCTTTCTTTACTATAATATGTATTATACTATGTATGGCCTTATAGATTTCAAACTAGACTCTGCATTCCGTGTCATAGAGTGAATCAAACGAGCCAGGTATATGAGAATGCAAGACTGAAATGTAGCCACAAAACTACCAGCTACATATTAGTTCGTCACTAGATGTAAATATATGTCATTTAGATGGAAAAGTTGGCCGACGACGTTAAAATATGTAGGCGGTCCATTCGAGAGGGAAATATTCAGTGCGTTTCATCCTCCTGCGTGTATAATTTCCACGCTCGGAGAAAGCTCTAATAACAATAATACTTCTTGCGCTGATATTAACTGCCGAAGTCCTGAAGGGAATAGACAATTATTTTATACATGAGAGATTTATTCTTGTGATCTTCTTAGGCTTTGCAGCGACTACGCTGCCATAATTAACAATTAGTGAAGTGAAATTCCTTAAAACGAGGAAGCAAATATCGTTTACAAAAATAACATTAATTTAGGAAAAAGAAACACGTTTAAGTATTCCCTGACCCAAAAACTAAAACTTGCGTTAGTCGTTTTTTTTCAACTGTTAATTCTTCTGCAGATTTTAAGCACATAGATTTAAAGTATGTACTCGAGATTTATACGAGTGTCTATAAATTAAATGGAATCTTTTAAATGCTTTATACCATTTTGGATATCAGTCTCATCTTATAATATTATTGATTTTTCCGAAAAACGACGTTCGTAAACACTTTTTATATTTCTGCACGGAAAAATGCGGTAAATAGTTTGTTTGTTTTTTAAGTAAGAATGCACATAATATATAAAAATCAAATAAATAAATGTTAAGTCGTATCGATTTTAGTCACAAGCCTCAGTTTAACCACGATAAATATGTAATTTAATTAGAAGCAAAACACTTTGATAGGAGTATTATAAAGAAAGCATTTATGTTAATTTCCGCTCAATAAAAATAAAAACCGGAGCTTGCCAAGGTATATATAAATATGTGTGTTTGTATGTAAATATATAATAATATTCCTTCGCATATGCGTTCATTGTTAAGATATAGTAGTATTATGGTTCAATATCGTCGCACCACTGTTATGTTACAAGGTTAGGACCAAGAAAGAACAACAGTTACACAAGAGTAGGATTAACAAAGATATATTAAACACAATAATAATAATAATACAAGAAGTTGAAGTTGTTAATATGACTGTCAGTCTGGTTTAGAGTGAACTACTATTGTCTCGACTCGTTCCGTCTCGACTCGTTCCACTTCGTTCTACCGTCTCTCTTGAGAGGCGCAGTCTTTATAGTGTCAGGAAGAGTTCATTGTCGTTACAGGTAAGATCCCATAACGAGTCGGGACGTCCAGGTAGTATAGATATGAATACATCGACCCTAATTTACAACAATGTGAAAGGTTTAATGCGAAATCAGCAAACGCAAACAATATATCCGAATATATGCTTGCAACTGAACGCGTGTATTTAATGACAATAAAAATGGCTGCAACTGTACAAAGTTTGTCAAAAATAGAAATATAGCTTAGTATTAACATACCAATGAACTTTTTGCTGTTTTGCCTAACATGTAATAAATAAGAAAAAGCTTAGTGTGTTGTCCGTTCGCAAATGAAACTCGCAAAACACGTCGTGTATCCAGTTAATATTTAACAGCCCCTTTGCCCTGCGGCAAAGCTTCGTCCGAGTTCCTCTCCGCCAAGGCAGAGAGTTTGACAGTTGAACACTCTATATCACTGTTCCCTGTTCCCTGTCGTGTATCCAGTTATTTATAACCGAATATAAAATGTCGCAAGTTGAAGCTGTGATTCGACAGGAAAGACGGTGCAAACATTTGGTAAGTCTATGTAATCTGGTCAACCGATGTAATTTTTCCAGGAAATAGTCCAAGATAATTTCGTGTATCACTTCGTTTTCTTACACAAGATAAAAATAAGCGATACATCTTTTGTGATTTTGGAAATACACGTGGGAGCTGACTTGAGAATTGTGTAACAGATAATCACAAATCAGACCGGGTTTCATCACTGTACGACGGAGACAAAGGTGATTCCATTATCCGGAAACATCCATCATTACCGATAGCAACCTTTTCAAAGTTAAGCAACCAGCATTGTAATTGATGGCAACTACGTCTCTGGTATACAAAGCGGACTTCATATCGCATAAGACAAGTAAACGCAGAGAGATGGAAGCTGTTTGTTAAATGGGATCTGTCCGCTTCCTGCTTCACGATAACACAAACGACACCCAGATATCTTGACAATTAAGTTTGATATTGCTTTAGCGCTTCCATAACATACCACAGGATTGCCAACTTAAGTATATCATCAGTTTGGGGCCAACAAACGACTTTTATTGCGGAAAATATTTCATATAGTTGCTGCTGCTCTTGCAGATGTTCATTTGCCTTGCCTGTCGCTTGACCCCCAAGTACTTCGAAGAAGATATTTCTGCGCCAACAAATTGATTAAACGATTCCATCAATCAAAATTGCACCAAAGAAAAAAATGGTAGTAATATAACGGTAAGACAAGCCGTTTCCATGCAGGAAACAATCGACATTAATTATAAGGACAGCGTTACTGTCGTAAGATTTTATAAAATTTCTTTCTTAAAGCAATTATTTATGAAAATTGGTTTCTTAAGTCGACTATTTAGTTTTTAACTACATGTTTTCTGGTTTAATGTAATCTGGCATGTCATCATCTCGATTATATAATTATTAACCCTTCTAGTTACAGTCACTTTTAGTAGTTTTAATCTTCAAATGATGTGTGTTTTTGTTAATATGTCGTGCACTGACGATTCAGTCACTCAAATCCAATTTTAACCATTGTTCAGTGGCTAGAATTTTACTATTAATAAATTAGGCCAATGTGGTGAAATAAAAAGAAAACAGCAACAAGCGCGTAAATTCAAGCTCTCCCAACTAGTATTCCAACCTCGAGTCGTTCTTTCTTGAGTTCTGTCTCAAAATCGCACTAACAGACTTTTCCAGCCGCCAACCGTGAACGTTACTCCAAGAACCCCGCACTGGGATAAATTAGTTGCTTTTATATTTGTCCATATACCCATAATCCCTTGCGTCTTCATGCGATCCCATAATTCATTGCGTCCCTGTCCCATAATGCATTGCATCTTCATTGCATAAAAATGCAATGCAAGTCCCCCCCCACACTATTCTTTTACGTTATCTGGCCGAGGACGGATTACAGCGGAGCGGTAAGGTGCTTTTTTTCCCCTTCATTTCAACTGCAGTAGCTTTACATGCTAAGCAAACACGGGCTCTTTTTTGACGGGGACAAGGCAAGTCGCAACCAGTTGTGCTCGTCCCAGGTTCTGCCTCATCACGTCTGCCACAGCTAACTGTTTCCTTTTACGTAGTATGACAGCCGAACAATTCTCGTGCCACTTTTTCTGCTGAACGAACATAATGGGATTTTTATATATTGTTGTAAGCGAGTTATCAAAACTAACAGTAGAAAACCGGAATTGATTTAACAAGTTTATTAATTTTAGGTACAGGGAAACATAATCTAGAATAGAAATTACGGTAGATAATGTTTAGCCGTAAATGTGTAACTGTTTTTAGCAAAGGCTACTGCTCCTACTGCTCATCCTGTTACACCTCTTGATGTAGGTGTATTTTGATGTATTACGGGCGAGTCCAAACTTTTCGGGGAATATTCTCCATCCGTGAAGTGATTCCGTGCAGATTGTCCACAGATTCTCGATTACATTTAGATCAGTAGATTTTCCGGGCCGGTCTATCTTGCATTGATTTGCTGACTGATAAGGCTTAGCAGTGTGTTCGGGCAGTGTTACAATTTTCGTACGCTTCGTTGTGTAACGTCCATTGCAGACAATGGTTTAGGACAACTAATTGACAGATAAGACAATAGTGTATCGGCGTTATAACATATAATGTAATCACGGTAGAAGCAATATTTTTCAAGGCCAAACAAATTTGATAATGCACCCAAAATATAGATTCATATTATATATATATATATATATATATATATATATATATATATATATATATATATATATTAATCAGTTCACCCCAATCATGGTAACAAGACCACTCAGACACAATTGATTACTGACTGTGAACGAATAAACGAATATGAGAAAAATATTATCAATGAGAGTAAACAATAAAAGAAAAAAATAGTTAAAATAAAATAGTACATAGATTTCCATAATATTTACATTCTTGTAGATCGAAGACTGGAAAGTAAAAGACCCGTATACATTCCTACAGGGATGATGTACGAAAGAATAAACAGCATAGAATTTACGGTTACTTATAAACATTTCAAGTGTAAGATCATGGAATTTACCTAGAAATCTAGTATTGCAGTTAAATTTATAAATTCGGGCTAACAAAGAAGAAAGTATACATGAACATCTACAATGAAAATATTAATTGTAAATTCACAGGGATGTTATATTACGGCGGTCGGAAAAGGACGGAAGAAGAGACTGAGAACATTGCATATAATTCTTTGCATTTTATCAAGAATCTGTAAATACATATCAGAAGCAACTGAAGTGACAGCAATATTCAAAGTATTGAAGAACTGTAGACTTACAAATATATAAGGTATTTTCTGGCAACATATACTAGCAGCAAACATGACACACGCGCACACACGCACACACATATAATTTTAAGATTTGTGTGGCTCTTTCTCTCTCAATAAACACACAAACACATACATGTGTGTGTGTATGTCTCTGTGTGTCTGTTTACTGAGAGGGAATAAACCACACAAATCTTAAAATTGCAATTGAAGTGCCTGTTATATTTTTGGTTTCTTTGAAGATATAATTATTTTATTGATTTACATTTTGTGTAGATATATTAACATGTTTATAGATAGCCTTCTATTGTCCGCCATAAAAATGAGTCTTACATAAAGACAGAAAATTTAAGCAGATTTATACATGTGAATATATATATATATATATATATATATATATATATATATATATATATATATATATATATATATGAAGAAATATAGTCTTAAAGTGTGCTATATTTATGGGATAAAGTGCTCAATATCAGAGATAGAGCGTGTGTAAATATAAAAGTGGACATGGAAGTCAGCACTTAGAGGCGACAGTCTGTTTCATGCTAGTGCAATCGTCAGGCAACTCTGACGATTGCACTAGCATGAAACAGACTGTCGCCTCTAAGTGCTGACTTCCATGTCCACTTTTATATATATATATATATATATATATATATATATATATATATATATATATATATATATATATATATATATATATATATTATTGTTATTGGCCTTATTATTATAATATGTATATTCTTATTGTTATTGGTCTCCGTCGATTTAAACTATGTAGCGACAACTTTTCGTTAAGTAACGTCCAGAAAACAGATCGATTTCTCCTTCGTGTGATCATACCCATATTACTCCAATTTAAGATTTTCTCCGGCTGTAAAATCAGTCCTTTCCAATTGGAAATTTGGAATAACTTTAAAATTCAGATAATCAGCTTCAGTCGAAGTTTAAACTCAGTTCCCTTTTTCGTTTTTTTTTTTTCAACTTTCTCTCCGGGGAATAACGTTAATTCATATACGTACACAAAAAAATAAAACTTTTAAAATACAAGACAAACTTTGAGCAAATTTATAAAAATGCAACAATAATAAGAGCTTCGTTCTATTTTTATTACTAAAGTCGGTTTAGGGGCGAGAGGCTTAGTTGTTAAAATGAACAGCTGCTTTACCAACTCCGAGGAGATTAAGGAAGAATCATAATAACGAGGGAACATACGGGTAATTTTAACAAAATAAGAAAAGTCATTTATTCATGAATTTATTTGCTTTATGTCAATACCTCGTTTCAGAAAATGAATAAGAATACTTAAAGTCTGTTGTTTTAACGTATTTTCATGAAGATGAAATATTCATACAACAAATTATATGATCTAACATGAAATAATATTAAAAATGTTTTAGACAAATGTGAATCGAAATCTAGATTGAATACTTCCAAACGTTGCCGAAGGGTGATCGTTTGAAATAATTAACTGTTTGGAATGTTGAGAGGAATCTTATTTATGCGTTAAGGTCAGGATTAAATGATTTAAGGAAAAGATACCTTCGTTCTTCACTACATTCAACATTTTTAAATATCTCAACGTCAATATATCTCTCCTAAAACGTACATGAATATATACTGAACATTAACAGTTGGCGAAAGATTTTATTTCAAACACTAGATATATACTTCTACAGAGATACCGTTACATTATGATCGACAAAAACTATGGAAATCCGAGCAATAACTGTTTATATCATATTTACATCTGACATGTTCATGCCTTTCCTCACTCTCTCTGTCCATTTATCTCTCTCTCTCTCTGTCTGTCTCTCTCTCTCTCTTATTATTATTATTAGTAGTATACATTATTGTTGAGATCAAGGATACTGTAGCGGTATTGTCAGCGTAAATCAACCGGCACATTTAATACTTTACGAATGTTCAAGCAAACAAAAAGCAAACAAGAGAAAAAACACAAGAAAATAACATTTCATAATAGGTACAAAAAAATTTATAATGTCAACAGTTTTTTACATGAATTATTAACATGAGTTGCTTCCCTTTAACTGGTTAAAGATTTTTACTACTGAATATTTTTACCTGAGCTCACAAAAAGTTGAATTAACTTCTCGCTCAAAATATTTGGTGAAAGAAAAATGAGAAAGTCCTGTAAAGCTGAAAATATGTTGAATAAACTTTTAGCTTTAAAGAAGTCGGAGAAGTGAATGTTCCGTGAATGCTCAATTTGTTTTCGTTGCTCGTAGTAGTTGAATGTATTGTTCGTAAATGTTTGTAATTTAGTTTCGTAAGATTCAATAGCGTGATTGAATTATTTTTTGTAAGTTGCAAAAGAAATTGGTGAGTGAGTTGAAATTTTAGCTTGAGTTACAGTGAAGTTATTTCATGTTAAAGAATTTGAGATTCTAACTTTGTACTTCGCTGCAGTAAAGTTACAAGCGTCGTGAACTAGTTTAGCAAATGCTAGTCGTCGTAAATTCTCACTGGTTGGGTTCGCTCGTACATTCAATTTATATGTTTTTTATCACGTGGTTGGCTCCCAGAAGCATTGTTTTTTCGTCAGGTCAAAAACTAGGTTGATGCTATTCGGACGTAGTGGTGAGCAGGTAAATTGTTTTTTTAATATTTGTTAACCACTCAGGGAGCGCTTTACAAAACTTAGTCTGGAGCCTGATATGTTTTGTTTCGCTCATTGAGAATAAATGTACGTGAAGATAAGGGAGATAATTTTAATGTTTATTGTCCAATAAGAAGCTAAGGTTTTCAGAAAAAATGTATGAAGCTGTGATCCACATTTTTGCACGAAAATCGACATTGAAGAAAAAGTAGTAGAGGAAATGCGACATCTTATACACAATAAGAGAATGAATAAGCACAACGAAGAAAGAACTGATGCAAATCATCGAAGACGATAGGAGGTCACGAACACTATGTAGGCTGTTTGGCACTTTTAGGATACTCAATGTCAGGTGATTTACAACGTAAGTTACTCAAACATTTTGGCGTAATTATGAAAGCAATTACATAATAACATTTCGCACCGGTGCTTTTTCAATATCACATCATACGTTGAGAGAAGGCTGAACAAAGAATCTTTTTCCATTTATCGTTTCGGTATGCCATAAAAAAAAACGCGTGTTTATTTAGGAAAGACGCTTTATTCAATCAATAAAATATGCTATATATGTGGATATTACGTCGGTAAAGTCTGTATATTATAAGATACATGCCTAAGACTGGTAGAATGAAAGAAATTCAGAAAACCTATGTTATAAAACATGCATTATAAATCAGAATGAATTTATTACAACATTTCTTTTTAAACTGAATGTCGTGTGCCTTCAGAACTTGCACTATTTTGTCTCCTCGGAGATTCATTTCTCGTATCGACTGTAATTTGAAATAACTCTGTATTTATTCTCATAGATTGACTGCTACTCAAGCCTAGCAATCCCAGTCTATCTACTGTTTGACACACAGCTCGGAAGAATAGATGTGGCCGTGCCTTTCGCGGTGGAATCTGTGTGAAAGTAAACGTAGAGTAGGTGGGAATTTGAGCACGGATCTCTTATTTAGCATCAAACATCACTCACTCCCTATCTTTTCCTCCCTCTTTGTCTCTCCCTCTCCTCCCCGCAGTACAAGCTAAATTCCACTCGACGCCACTTGATGAGAGAACCTTTGGCTATACCAATCAGATTCATCCGCTATTATGCATTCACCTTTCAGTTCCACTCGCATTGGATAAGCACAAGTCCTCTAAGCTATAAAATGTAGGGTGAATATCTGAACAAAATATATGTAATATTGACTTGTAAATAAGTTATCTAGAGATGACCTACTTTCTTGTGCGGTGAGGCAATGTGTCTTATATGAACAGAGGTCAACACTATTACACTTACAAAAAAATAAAAACGTATTCATGTTTTAAAAAATATAGAAAAATATCAAATCATTCGAAAAATTTGTTAACACATCAAGAAAAATTGGGAAAACATTTCCGTATATAAGGACTGTTATTTATCAGAAGTCACTGAATAGCATATACACGTTTAACATAGCATCCAGTTGCTGTTGCAGTAATAATTATTCATTCTGATTACAGATCCAAATGCACATTGAATAAGTAATCCTAGTAATCATGAAGTGAGTTATCAAGCAGAAGTCTTGAAATATTCTAGAGGCCCAGTAGCAACGCAAAATATTATATCCCGAATAAACATCTCATGTGTCATTTGTGGCAAGATATATCGGTTACATGCATTTTTCTTACTTCCTTTCACCAAAGGTTCAATATTTTCTCAAGGTATATGAGTAATAATTGAGTCTTTTTTTTAAAGGAGTACACAGCAGGAGCAACTGACGCATATTGTGAAAATATGTATAATAGATAACGGTTGAAATTCGACTTGGAAAATGTAACCTCTCTCATGTCGTAAACATAGCAACTAAAAATTAAATAAAATGACATATACTAGTATTCAGGTCTAGACTAAATGAAATATACTCTCAAAAATAATTCCTTAACTTTTAACGGTAAGTGTATAGAAATCCAAACGTTGTTTTAAAACCTAGGCTTATGCCAATTATATTGTCAATTCACGTGAAAGAAACTTAAACAACTATTAACTTCCTCTCTAAACGAGCCTTTAAACACGATGGCGTCCATGAAAGAGAATTTGAAAACAAAATACAGAAAGACAGTTATATATGTGTGTATGTGTGTGTGTGTGTATATCTATATATATATATATATATATATATATATATATATATATACATATATATATATATATATAGATAGATAGATAGATAGAGAGAGAGAGAGAGACAATATTAGTGGTAAATATACACATACATATGCAATTATATATACACATACATATATCTATAAAGAATAATTCCAAGAGGATATGATCCAGGTAGAACTCAATGTCCAGGACAGAGTAAGGATATAATAAAAAGATTTGAACACTAATATTCCATGGTCATAATTTATTCCATTGGAATCGTAAAAACGTCCTTATCCAAACACTGCTGGGATCTGGTGGATAAGGGACTAACCCCACTTTTCGAATGGAGATACTTGTCAAGAGCTAGCACACCTAATAACTTCCGTGATCGGTGTAATCTGTGTGAGTGCTTATGTTGGTAAGCATTTCCACTAATAACTGATTTGCAAAATCAGATAGCATTATAATAGTTATACATCTAGGAATATATGCTAACGTTAGAGATAGATACACGCTACTCACTCAGCGGGTTTTTAAAAGATTATCTATTATTATTATTTTTTTAAATTAGCCTTTGATTTTGATTTAAACATAGAAATGTATATGTGCGTTCATGTGGGTGTATGCGTGTGTGTGTATATATGAGTATGCGCATATATATACATGTATATATATATGTATGTGGGTAGGTATATAGATATGTGTGTGTGTGTGTACATCTACATATATGGACGTATGGATATGTAGGTAGATGTATATGTAAATGTGTTTATATATGTGTGTGTGCATATTTAGATATGTATGTAGAATATATATCTGTATATGGGTGTAGATGTACGCATGTATGTATAGTTAAACGGAAGTCTTGATGGAGAGAATGGACTTTTGTCTGTAGTTTTCATTTGTCTTTTATCTTTTTAGCATGAATTTTTCAACATTCCTTGTGTTGGTCAAACGGTCTCTTTTGGGTTGTTATTTGGGATGAGGGCTGGATGGGGGCCTCTGGTAGGTGTGGCCAAGTGTGTTATTTGGTTCTTAGGTAGGGAGCGAGTAGGGTATGTGTGAGCGTGTATACTGCGGTGGGTGGGTGTTATCATTTGACTCATCAAAGAGTGAGTATGAGGTGATGTGTATACGTGAATAGATCCGTGTGGATGTGGCTGAGTAGGTTGTGATTTGCAGGGTTACATATTAAAACTATCTATATTGTTACGTTTATGGCTTGGCCCGGCTGGACAATGTTTTCGAGCGTCGCCTCCACTTAGTTTCATAGAATCCTAAAATCTTTCTAATGTTATCTACTCTAAACTTTTCCATTCCCTCAATTTATTTTTCTAGGCGTGTATATATATATATATGTGTGTGTGTGTGTGTGTGTGTGTGTGTGTGTGTGTGTGTGTGTGTATGTGTTGTATGTGTCTGGGCTGGAGTATAAGATCTTATCGCCTATGGGGTGTGTATGTCGCCAAGAAATATATACACTCTTCCGGTATATCTTCGGATGTTTGAAAATACGCATATTTTTCTCACTGAAACCCTTCTTTAAATCTTCTCTCTTAATGCCCCCTCCATCTTTGGGCCTCCCTGCCTCTCTCGTCTGTTACACCTCTATATAGATCCCATCTTCTCCCACACTCTCACACATATACTCTTACTAATTTTTTCCCGGAGTTGTTTTTTCTGTTTACTTTTTGAATCTTTAGGTCTGATGAATTGGATCGTTTTTACGATTCTAATGGAATAAATTATGACCATGGAATATTAGTGATCAAATATTTTCATTACATATATATATATATATATATATATATATATATATATATATATATATATATAGTTTCAAAACTGAAAGGCAGAAATATAAAATATTTGAATGAAACTTATTCTGTAATATACGTTCGTCATTTTAATCATGAAATAATAAAACCAAATGAAATTTAAGCTCTGTAAAAAATATACCTGCTGCAGATAGATTTTTTCATTCCGCACCAAGTTAGTCAGTTTAAGCCTCAAGTCCCCACGTTTAGTTATATCCAGTCAATTTCTTTTCTTCAATACCAAATCATTTACACATGTACATACATACACACATAATATATTCATGTATGCATAGTGCATATGCCTCGTAGTTATTAACACGCATTAACATTAACACTCTCACTCGGACTCACCAGAAAACAATTCACTGTTAATAATTCATTCACGAATTGACCCCTTATTCTTTTGGTATAGTAAGCCGAATGGTACACCTCCTTACGTATGCCACACCAAAATATTACCATGCCTCTCTGGTGAGGCATGCGCGCAACTTTGTGAATGATTGATCTAAACTGTTTTAATACAGTTTTCTACGATCATTTATTACAAAATTGTTGAAACTTGACTAATGCATGGAATAATAATGCAACACAAAATGTACTTAGAACAAAATGTATTAAAACAAGAAAGTGTACAGAATATTTACATATAGTCTTTTGTATATTCCTGGGAAGA
>OZ038489.1:109869414-109871914 GCA_964036315.1 Acanthosepion esculentum | reverse complement strand
AGACTATTTTTAAATGGGGATTGATTGTATTTCCCTAAAATTGATATTCGATTTTTCTGGCCTTTATAAATGTTGTTGTAAGTATTACTCAAAACATTTTACTATAAGTTAAATATTATTTCAAACTGTCTTTTTTATTTTCACTTTATTTTTATCCATTTATTCATCTATGTCGTCAAACATTTTTTATCATTTATTTTATATATCCTTGATATCCCTCTTCTCTCTTTATAACAAAGAGAGAAGAGGGATATCGAGGATATACTTAGAAATTGACTTATTGCTTTATATTAACTTAGTTGTTTAGTAATATGCAAATCTCTTGCACGTTTCGTTTCATTTCTAAGCTTGAACAAATTATTTGTTCTTATATGTTTAATGTTTATATTTCTCTTTTGTTTTTTTGTTTTTGTTTTTTACACGTTTTCTTTTATCTTAAATATCAATTTTAACACTTAGAAAAACAAGTCGACATTTTACTTGTGAGGAAGCAAATAAAAGTAAAAACTTCACTTAACTTTCAAATCAAAAACACTCTTCCAATATCCACACTGCGTATTTTTCTCTCACCCAGTTTTCGTCGTCTTGACTATCTAAGTGCGACGAATGTTTAACGGGCTGTTACTAATATTTGTGAAAAATTTCCATGATTTATCTAGTTATCGCTTTGTAGGCGCTGAAGCGTTTTGAGAAATTATGCAAAACCAGTCAATATCAGAGGGAAGTGTGTGCCTTACAAGTTGAACTCGCGAGAAAGAAAAACAAAAACAAAAAAAATAACAAATAAAGTTCTAACCTCTGGTTGATCGGGGCACATTTATGACAGGCGAAAAATGTTTGCTTTTCAAGATTATTCTTCTCAGCACGAGCCGGGTCACATCATAAAATGAAAACGAAAATAGAAAAAAAAGAAATAATTATTTAGTTATTTACACCTACTAACATTGTTACATCTCTCATTTCTCCTTTTACCTTTTCAAACAACGGCCTTTGGGTAACTTAAAATGATCGAACTAATTCTATCTAACTAGGTCCAAACAATGTCTATGAATTCTATGAATCTTATTAGGGAGAATATATTAAAAGACAACGCTTCTGACAAAGACAACATTATGATACCAAAAAAAATATATAAGGCTTCTTCCCATTTGACCTGCGTCCTTTAAGGACATGCATAACTTGCTATCATGTGTTGCTTTATGAAATATTTGTCGGCGTACTAGCTCTGATCTGCCATTAATTTATACATGGCCGTTAGGTAGATTACTTGTTGTTTGCCTCTGTCTGACTTCTCCTCAATGTGTCACGTGACTTTCAAATTTTCCAAGCTTTTTTTTTTCTCATTATGTGTTTCATATATTCTCAATCATCATGTGTGACCCTAAGCAATAGATAGGCTTACAATAAAAATAGACTGTAAGTTTCCTATCACTAACAATATTTCTATTTAAGGTATATTAGATTTGATTCTATCAAAAGATAATTTGTTTTAACTTCATGTATACTGTATATGTCTATGCTAATATTTCTTTAGAATATTTTCAAATCCATCTTGAAGGACTGGCGCTCTTTTATCACGGGGTTTTCATGATGATAACGGTAAGAAATAGTCTTCTAATACTAGATTTTATTTCACTGGGCAAATGGTTCTTTAAAACTAAATACATTCTTGGAGAAATAAGGTGAGACATCTTTATATTACTTTAGAGATTCCGAATTCAACGTGGCGCTTCAGCGGCACTTAATCCCAGTTTGAAATAATGTTTCGAAATTGCCAGAACCACGTTAATTGTATCCATGGGTATATCACCGGAAACGTAAAATATATTTTAATAGTGTTTTTAAACAACAACAATAATACTAATAATAATAATAATAATAATAATAATAATAATAATAATAATAATAATAATAATAATAATATCAAAATGGAGTTTCACGTGGGTGAAGAAATACAAGTAAAGCAAAATACACCTAATGAAGCTACAAAATAATTAAAAAAGAAAGGAAAGGCAAACGTAAACGACCAGATACATAAACGATGGCAACTTAAACCGCTTCACGATCAATACACTGCCCGTAGCAAGCAAGCGGATGTAGACAAACCCCGTACCAACAGTGGCTACGTAGTGCAGGTTTAAAAGCTGTAACTGAAGATTTTATACGTGCTGCACTGGACCAATGTTTGCTAAAGAGAAATTGTCAAGTACACATATTGAAAAAATTGTGTTAGGCCAAAATGTAGATTCTGTGATAAATATCTAGATACAATTGCTCAGCTTGTATAAGGTTTCACCGTATTTGCACCCACTGAATAGAAAACATGGCATAACAGATTAGGCCAATTTCTGCACTTCTACTGATTGGAAACTGAAAGAAATTGGTATGAGCACCAACCAGATACGGTTACGGAGATAGGACCTGTAACAATTGTATGGAACTTCACAATACGCGCATACAGAACAATCGAATCTATTCGCGCAGACATCGTTATTAGAGA
>OZ038489.1:109851914-109859414 GCA_964036315.1 Acanthosepion esculentum | reverse complement strand
ATTTTCCAAATACAAGGAAATGGAGATCGATATTAACAGGATATGCGGAATCAACATATAAGCTGCTTGGAGATCTTTCTACTCGAAACATCTCATATACTAAGAAAAGTGCTATCAAGTAAATGACAATACTACTATAGGCCCTAACGCGCATAGTTTTTACTCGGCTCTATAGGATATAAAGCAGCATACATAAGATACACAAATAATAATAATCATAATAATAATAATAATAAATATCTAATACGATCTTTGATTTCTCTCTTATTACAGTGAGATTTGTAGATATTTTTATATTAAAAACTTCAAATTTTTACGCATTAGAAACTATTTTTTTATTAGTAATATTTGATAAACATTGAATGTATTGACTAGAAAGTTATGCATATATATATATATATATATATATATATATATATATATGAACAAACACCCATCATATATATATATATATATATATATATATATATATATATATATATATATATATATATATATATATATATATATATATAAATTCGTATTTATTAAATTATCATGCCACAGCTTCATATTTGTTTCGTCAATAAATCTACGACACGCCACAATTAAATTATTGCTTTTAAAAATTTTCTAACACTCATTAGATGTCAGATGTTCCCAAGTATTCCTCAATCGCTGAAAAGGCTCACTCTCACTCTTTGGGCATTCTCTTTGAATGCTCCTAACAAATTCATCCTTTACTGTTTCGATGGGGTAGCATTCACGAGATTGAGGCAGCCAAGTTTTAATTCCTAAAATGTTGTTCTATTTTTTGACTCGGCCTAAACTTTGACATAAGATAGATTATTCTTAATCAGTGTCTGTTGCAAAAGCGATTTTTCTAATTATGCGTAAATCAGATGACTTTTTATGTTTTGTAAAATTGAATGATATTGTTCTTTTATCATGATTCCCCCGACCTGATTCAAATATGAAATTCTCGTCTCTCACGCCACATTGACAGACGCCCTACCATGCTTAACCGGTGAAGCTAAACATTGATCACTCAAACTTTCTCCTGATTTTCTTCTCACATATACTTTCCTCTTGTAAATACAATTTCAAATTTTTACTCTACTGTCGACAATATATTATACCGATCTTTCACTGTCTATTTTTTTTGTTTTTGATAACTTATTTTTAGTTTTTGATAACTTATTTTTTGTTTTTGATAACTTATTTTTTGTTTTTGATAACTTATATTTTGTTATTCATCATCCGTAACATGTTCTCTTGACGGCTATGCACCCGGTGCGGATCGCTGATCTAAGTCGATATTTTACTTGACAACGACACAAGTTGTTGCTAAGAAGAATTAAGTACAGTTGTCAACTCTGCAGCAGTTATCCTTCTATTTCTTTTTGCTCCAAAATTTTTATTTTCAGCAAAAGTTGTCACTTTTGATGATCCATTTCTTTTTCTCTGAATTTCGCTCCGGTTCCTGTCTTTCTATCGAATGTTACACCCGATGTGTAGATATGTTTCAATTTCTTGGCGATTTGTCTTTGAGGTTAGTATTTTTTGAATAAATTTCACCTCATATAAATGCTGAGCTGCTTTGATCTTGCAAATTACTTCAACATTATGAATAAATAAAAATCCACGAGAATACTCTCTTAATGGCCGAATATTTGTTTACGCTAAAACAGTGACAGCTACATATGTTTGGTTAAGAAAATTATGCAACGGTGATTTAATATTAAGTTTACATTTAACTCAGCTGGATATATTGCCTAATCTCCTAACGACTACTGAGTGTCTGTCTATATATCTAAGATGAGGTATTATGCACACTATTTACATTATTCGGACTATTGTCCTCATCTTTGTCGCCATATTTATTACAACGTTTCGGCCGTTGTACGCTCCGCCATTCTTCAGGTAGTTGGAATTGCAAACTGAACCCTTTATTTCGCTCACTGTCGTAGACCTTGTTCCACGTGACATGTTTTAGTGGATAGTAGTTAACAGTTATCTACTGTTAATTCCCTTCTCTCCAAGTTCTCCAATATCTTAACCGTGTATTGAAGTCACATTCTTTGGGTCCTGTCACTGGATTTAACCAACGCCTTAATCCACTGTGCCATGTGACCTAGGAAATAGTGGACTACTGAGTGGTTAATGGTGAAAAAATATAATATTTTTCATATATGTTCATCATTTAGCAAAATGTATTGTGGATAAATGAGTCAAAATCTGAAACGTTTTAGTAAATTTAGACTGGAGAAGAAACTGACAAAGTAAAGGAAATAAAGTATTGTTACAGAAATGTTATATTTTACGGTATTTTGTAAAGAAATACAGATTTCCTCAAATATTGCTCCTATATATTTCCTGTGTCGTTCTTATATTTGCGTGCATAAATGTTTAGCTACATTTCTGTGCCTGTTTATTAAGATGCGAATGTGTTTGTCGTGTCATTCACATAATCTGAATACCTTGTTTTTAGCGTTTATTGATACTACTTACATCAGCGTCAAATTTACCGGATAAAATTCCACGTAGCTAAGAACAGTAATAGTAATAATATTAATTAAATTAATAATAATAATAATAATAATAATAATTATCTCTCTCTCTCTCTCTCTCTCTCTCTCTCTATATATATATATATATATATATATATATATATATATATATATATATATATATATATATATTTTACATTAATCATTTATACAAAAAACATAATAATAATAGATAATAACTGTGACTTTCCTCTATTTATTTAAAAATGTAGTTCATGCCACATTGACTGAAAAGCCTACCAGTATAAAAGAATTCTCCTATTACCATATTAGTACAAACACGTACATCTTAAAATTTAAAAATCAACCTCAGCGTTGCCACCGCACGTTCCAAAATTTCTTACAATTAATAACACATTTCTAAAAAGATATTTCGGATTACATCTATTCTTTCGTTGCCCTGTTACTACCTGGATGTAAAAAAATATTTTAACACCTGATGATGTCTGTATGCACAAACGAAACCTTGTAAAAAAATAAAAAATATTTTATGCAATTGGAATTTATAAACAGGGATCATATCATTCATCTACAGGTTCGGGGTTAATGTCATTTATTAAATTTGTTTGCGAGGATGTATTCTCGTCATTTATATCATTAACTTCAATTACTGTTTTTTTGTATGAATGATTCATGTATTGTAAATTGAACTGCACCACACACTTTATATATATATATATATATATATATATATATATATATATATATATATATATATATATATATATATATATATATATATAGGTATGTTTGGGTAATTTCATCCGTTCTATTTTTGAATAACGTTGTAATAATTTAAACCTAATTCTCGGTAAAATTAAGAATTTGCAATTTATAATTTTTTAGTCTGTAACTTTTCCGTAAAAGTAGATATTGATTTCGAGTTTAATTTAAACTTAATTATAATTCATTAATGATTTTTTTTATTTAGTATATACTGTCACGTTTTTGAATTACCATATACTTGTATTCTGATTGGTCGTCGTAGCTGAGGTAATAATGTTTCCCTTATTCAGTGGGTTTGATCTGGTTTTGAATTTTCAAATAAAATCTTTATTTTGCAATCAATACCATTACTTAATAAGACAATAGAAGTGTTGAAACAAAATGGCTATTTTTGTAGTGATGTTATAACATCCTTATGTTACAATTTTATTTTTGCCTCCCCAATCTCCAGATATCAATATTATTTAAAAAGTTGAGGTACATTTTGGAGCGGCAAGTTAGGTACCACTATCCTCCACCTTCTTGTCTGAAAGAGCTGGAGCAGGTGTTAATGGACGAATGGCTGAAGATTTATCTGGATGAAGTCAGGAAGGTGTGTGATTCCATTCCTAGACGTATTAAAGGTTGTGTGAGGGTAAAAGAGGACCAACACCATATTAAATGAATTTTCTTTGAATATAACAAGTGTTTCAATTATTCAGTCCAACCACTGTATATATGAGTGTGTGCGTATATGTGAATATATATATATATATATATATATATATATATATATATATATATATATATATATATATATATATATATATATATAAATATATATATATATATATATATTCACATAGATACACACACACCCACCCACACACCCACCCACACACACCACATATATATATATATATATATATATATATATATATATATATATGTATATGTATATAAATAGCGAAATGATTAGAATTTACGGTTTCTGGACATGAGAACCTGATTCGAATCTCACCATGGTCGATTCGTGAGAAAGAAGGTGACTTCTTGATGTTATAGGTCTGGTGGAGGCGATCCCAGCGTTCGTCACCTGAAGATCATAACTTGTGTGTGAATTTGGGACGGTGGTTTTGCTAGTACGAAGTAAAAAGTCGTCGCCTTGTTGAGACAGGTGATCGCACTAAATAACGCGCTCTATCCCAGAATCTGCAACTAAAGTCCGCTCAACAAGTTTCTGTATAAATAAACCCACTCTATTCGAGTTGAACAAACACTAATACATCTGAGCAGGCCTGTGTAATCGGGATTAGCTAGAAGCCCAAAAAACTTGAATCCTCGGTCACACCTGTCAAGCAGTGACTGAGAAACTCTAAGATATCTTATCAGCGATTTCAGCAATGTCAGTACATTCCTGTACACTACATCCCTCGGACACAATCATTTGTCACTTTGTGCCAAAGCAAGCGTCGCCGATTCCTTAAACTATCTGTCTATCCTAACGTCTTAGGTTAACTTATAGTATGGTTTGCATACACGCTAGGTTTGCCTTACCAAAAATACACCTAATAAATCGATCATATTAAGAATCGATCCCGGTTCTCATGATCGTTAGGCGAACGCATCAATAACGATATGATAACGCACACACTCACACAAACACAAACATATATATATATATATATATATATATATATATATATATATATATATATATATATATATATCTTTCACACACACACACACATATATATCACACACGCGCAAAAGCACACATATATATATATATATATATATATATATATATATATATATATATATATATATATATATATATATATATACCTCTCACACACACAAACATAAACATATATATGTCTTACACAAAAAAGCACAAACCCACGTGTCGCTCTCTCTCTCACACAAATACAAACATATCACACCGACACACACAAACACATATATATATATATATATCACATATAAATATGTATATCTCACACATATACATACATATATCTCTGTCTTACACACACACATATATCTCTGACATACTCATATATATCTCACACACACCCATATATATATATATATATATATATATATATATATATATATATATATATATATATATATATATATATATATATATATATATATATATATATACATACATTATGAAATGGACGAAGTCAGACAATTATTTAAAGACATTTTTATGTTTAACATTCGTTTTATAGATGCAAGTATTTAAGTAAATGCTCAGTTTATAATAAGTTTACTGGCCTGAATGTCTAAGAAATTTTCATAGAAAATATTCGTCCTCCAACAGGATTGGAACCTGTATCCTATACGGAACCATCATATAGCCTGACGTACCTTAACCGATGGAGGATTGAAGTACATAAGCAGTAAATTCGACATTGGCTGCCGAACGATCCTCAGTGGCCGAATCGGTTAAGGCACGTCAGGCTATATGATGGTTCCGTATAGGATACAGGTTCCAATCCTGTCGGCGGACGAGTATTTTCTATGAAAATTTCTCGGTAAATGTTATTTAATACTGTTTATTATAAACAGACCATTTACTTAATTACTTGTATCTATAAACATAAAAAATGCCTTTTTTATATTTTTATATTTTTATATTTTTATATATATATATATATATATATATATATATATATATATATATATATATATATATATATATATATATATATATATATATATATATATATATATATATATATATATATACGCACGAACATTCGAGCGCACAGACACATATATAGTTGTGTATTTGGCAGCAATCCCTTCATTTAAAAAAAAAAACAGGTTATTACGGTTATGTTTTTAATTAATTTTCTTCTTTCGATTCGATACTTTTCGCCATTATCTATGATGAAATTATTATTTTTTACTTTTAACTAATTGCAAGGATTGCTTTGTGGATTTCTAGAATTATAAGAATGTTATCTTTTTCAAATACGGTCAGCATATTTTGGTCGTGTTCGTAGTCGATAATTCTGAGGGTTGCCTTTTTCTTTCTCATTCATAATGCTTTCATTATATTTATATATTTTTACATATGTATAAGGCTGTTATATTTGTATTATGAACGATTATGTTGCTGATGGAGATATCTTTGGTAGGGCTCCATGAATCTTCAAATGCCAGTTAATTGAGCTATTTTCATAGAGATGTAACGTGAGTTTTCATGATAGGCATACTATAGTATATCCAGTAGATATATATATATATATATATATATATATATATATATATATATATATATATATATATAGATATATATATATATAGATATATATATATATATGACGTCACACATTATGAGATGGACAAAATCCGACATTTATTTAAAGACATTTTTATGTTTAACATTCTTTTTTATAGATACAAGTCCTGTCGGATGACGAATATTTTCTATGAAAATTTCTCGGACATTCAGGCCGGTAAATGTTATTTAATACTGTTTATTGTAAACAGAGCATTTACTTAACTACTTGTATCTATATAAAAGAATGTTAAAAATATAAATGTCTTTAAATACATACATACATACATATATATATATATATATATATATATATATATATATATATATATATATATATATATATATATATATATACACACAAGTATAGGATCGTTACATACGTAATAAATTCCAATAAACTACAAATACTATTCTTGAAAGAGTGCTCAATACAGAGTAGAGGAATTATAATTATTATTCTTATTCAACACCATCACTTGATAAGACGTCAGAAGTGTTGAAACGTAATGGCTATTTTTGTAGTGACTTTTTAACATATTTATGTTATAATTTTCGAATAAACAATCATATATATATATATATGTGTGTGTGTGTGTGTGTGTGTGTGTGTGTTTGTGTGTGTGTGTGTGTGTGTGTGTGTGTGTGTGTGTGTGTGTGTGTGTGTGTGTGTGTGTGTGTGCGCGCGCGCGCCTGTAGTTTTGAGGAAATAATGTTTCTCTGCGCGGAATTTTACTCCCTCCTGAATATGTTTACTATGTGTTTCTTGTTGGAATGTTTTATATGTTTTATTCGGAAACGGAACCGATTTCTCTTCACTTCGCCTATTCACACGGAAAGGCATGAATCTACTCATCCCTTCACTATCTCTCATTAACCAAAAAACGTCACTAAACTAGAAGCATCTAAATCATTGAGGAATAAAGAGTTGTAATAATAAATCAT
>OZ038489.1:109839414-109846914 GCA_964036315.1 Acanthosepion esculentum | reverse complement strand
GCCTGCGCGTGTGTTTTTGTGTATGTCTTCGGAAAATCTTAATTTGTCCTACATATTACCCATCTCTTTCGAGCAGTGTTTCTTGCCGTAGGCGATAACCCAACTTTAGTTTCGGTGAATTATCGAAGTTACGACCAACAATATTTTTACATATTTAAATGAGTTAAAAATAAAATCCCCTTGCAATGTCAGTATGTGTACAGATCAAGATCCAGCAACAACATGTCTGACAGCTTCGATGATTCTGTTCTCGACAATCCAAAGACGGATATGCAATGTAATCGGTCCGACGTAATTTGCATTCGTTCTATCTTTTCTATAAACATTTTCCTAGCAACTGCTCTGACGAGATATTTTTCACGGGTGCCCCGACTGCATGAATTTGAGCGAGCGACTAAGTTGGCATCTCGGTCCCACCCTTTTACTGTCGAAACAGCTAAATGTGCCCGCGTCTTCTACTCCAACAGCTTCTTCTCTCGCACATCCCAAAAATGGAACTCCCTTGCTGGCTTCCCTGATAACTATAATATTCAAAAATTTAAATGATATGTCGATCTCCATTTTCTGATACCTTCATCCCGTTTTCCTTTTTATCCTTCTCCATTCTTCTTTTTTCTCCTTTCGTCAACCCCCCCCCCCACCAAACCTTTTCCCTCTCTGTAGACACTTACGTACAGTGGCACTCCCGCCTTGCTTGGGGTGAAATTCTTTATAATATTCATATTGATTTATCTCATGAATTATTGAAAACGATATTAAAATGTAATATAATAAAAAAAAGTATCTGCATTTAAACGGTTTAATTTCTTGACGCAATTATTTGATTCTTCTGAAATATTAATAATAGAATTCTGGGTATATGTTTAAATGTATAAAATAGTCTCCTGTCCGTTCGGATTTCATATTTCTCTGATATGACAGTTAAACTACTGTATCCTTGCTCAGTAGGAGAAAAACGGACAATCTATACCGAATCATCTGTCCATTTACGTCTGTTTCAAATGTTTACAACATCAAAGGTTTTCTTAACTTACCTCACCTTTTCAAATATTTACGTTAATATAATATAATTGAAGTGTTAATTAGTGCAGATTAAATGGAATTTAATTTTGTCGGGAAGAGCCAAGTTAACAAGGCTAACAATTGAAACCGATTGATTTAACCTTGCGTGATTTTACTCTATAAGCATAATTCCAAAAAGGAATACATCAGAGAAACCTCAAAGACCATATTTATTACAACTTTTTGGCAGTTGTACGCTCCGGCCTTCTTCACGTGGTTGGAATGTCAAAACTGAACCATTTATAAACACAGCACTGATATTTTAAAAAATCTGTCACATTTCTTAGTTGCTCACCTTAAAGTGACTGACCGCAATTTTGATATAAAAAATCTCGACAAGGTTGATTTTTCAGTAAGGTTATGATATCGGTCTGGTGGTGGTGGTCCCAGCGTGCAACACTTTTGAAATACATTGTTAGTGAAAGTAGGTAGATGGAATTATTTGGGAGACGTCGATGTTTGTTCTAGCACGCAATGACCGTGACCGTTTATTGCGTGCTGGCCTTGTTCGGTTGTTGATCATGCGTTCTCTTACAGAAACTGCAACCAATGTTCACTCATCAAAGTTACAGTTTAAACCACATGTGGTGGGTGTTGAACAAGTACAGATATGCGTGAGCGTGCGTGTGCTGTCCTAGTAGAGAGGCATCCTCAGATACGCCTACAAAGTTAGAAGATTTGTATAAACACATTTATTCTACGCCTCTCCAACCCCGTACTAGAAATAAAAAAAAATATGTATCTAAGAATTAACGCACAGTCAGTCTGTCTTATTTTACAGTTAGTTTGAAACAATGGTTTTTCATATTTTTAATCCCAATGGTAGGGTCATTGACTCTTGAAAACTCAAATCCGTATAAAAAAAAAAACACCGTAGATTTTCTCAAAACCCAAACTCAGAAAATCTCCAATTCTGTCAAAGCTGTTTAAATGTTGGCCGATTAATGAAGCTTTTCCAAACCCCACGATTGTGCCGGGTGTATGCTCGGTTAACAAGAATGCTGGTACCCATTCCTCTCAGTCCAAAGATCTCCACATTAGTTTCCGTCGTGTCATCAGCAAATTATTCAATCAATAAGAAATGTTTTGATCACATCCAGATTCATCAACTTCTCATAGACAATCGGTATGGTCCACTGCTGATATCTTAAATATCATTAAACAAAGAATCGCCGAAACAAAATAAACACATCTCAAAATGATCGCCTTACATTGCTTGAAGGTCTTTCGCAAGGTGTAGCCTCAGGGGTTTCGATAGCTAGGGATTACTCTCATTCATCCAGTCTTTCCTTCCAGGTAGCTTTATGAAAGTTACTGCTCATAGCCAATACTCAGATGTACATGAGGCCAATTCTGCCGTCTCATTAGGCTCTCTCTTTGGTCATATTTTCTTCTTGCATTATAATATCGACCTACCTTAGAAAATTATTAGTTATCTTTCAGAGGTCTTAAGCTAATATATGTTTAATCTGCCTAATAACTTCAGTCAGTCTATTTTCCTAAATTGCAGACATCTCCAAAACATCCCATAAAAATGGCAGAAAATTTAATTAAGTATTTTACTGAGGTGGGAATATACAAGTTTACATCTGACAAATATTTTTTCCAAATCTTTTGTAGTTATTAACTCCAGACATGCTGTATATGCAGATTATACCAAAGATTTAGATGGCCATTGGCTGATCGCTGAATCTTCCATTGAGCTCACTCACACAGCTCAATTGCGTAATGGCTGTTCTTTTAATTTTATATTTCAAAGTAAACCAAGTAACCTTTAACCAGCACAGAGAGAGACCATAAATTTGATCCGGTGCTGGTAATCATTCATATTCTTAAAGTTGCACATAGCCTACTAGGTTTAATATCGCTGTAAACCCCAAATGGAAGTCGTATGTCGTAACATCAATAAAAATCCTGGGAGAAACTTGGTCACTTGTATAGCTGCAGATAATATCTAACTCCTTCTGTCATGTAGATGTATAAGAGTCAGATCAAGTATGGAGTATTGCTGCCATATCTGAGCTGGTTGTAAACATCCCCCCCCTGTCCTGCCATGTGAGAGTTCAACAGCTATTACGCGTTTTTTTTTGATGATGGATTGTTTTCCATCCTGTAACTCCATTCCAACATAAATATTGCTAGCTAATCGCATTAAAATATCCCTATTACTATGTATATATACACACACACACACACACACACACACACATATATATATATATATATATATATATATATATATATATATATATATATATATATATATATATATATATATATATATACATACCGGGTGTAACAGCAAACTTTTGCTAATCGTGTAACAGTAATATTGTCAAATATTTGATTAAGATTTGAACCGTTGTATCTTAGAAATGATTAAATATATCTTACTGAAATTCTCCTAGATTTTTATAATATTATTGGACCCTATTTCGAAAAATAAAAATGTATTTAGCTCTAACTTGAAATGATGATACCTCTTGCAGTTATGACCTCCTCATCCGTTTTCCTCTCTACTTCCTCTTCTTTTTTTTAAACTTATTCACCGTACAATTGATGTTTCTTGAGTAAACTTTCAAGATGGAAGACGGAGCATGAATGTTGGTACCATTACTGAAAGTCGAAATGACCTTTTTCCTCACACCATTGCTCATTTGGGAAGATATAGTGGAGCTGACTCTCAGCAATAAAAATGTACAATTACTCTCCGATCTTAACAGAGGAATCGTGATGAAATCGATCATGGACAAAAATGACATGTTCATCATTAATTAATTATAGCTGAGGATCGGAAACTCATGAAAGATTGAAAATAATGATTGAAATAAAGTTCAAATCTCTTTCTCTCTCGCTCTCGCTCTCGCTCTCTCTATCTCAGGATTAAATGTTTCTTTCGGCCCTTGTACGCTCCGGTCTTTGTCAGTTGATTAGAATTACGAGCTGATCCTTTATTTCGTCCAGCCAGGTAGATTATTCTACTTCCACATACCATGCCTCTTCCGGATGTCTCTGTTATGTATCCATGGATAAAAGAGTTGGTTGGAACCATGGGGTTATGGGTTCAATATCTGGCTACGGAAACGGGTGTAGAAAAGACGTAGTTATTTTAGTTAAAGGGAGATAACTGAGACATCAAAAATAGGCAAGACATGTAAAACAAGAACAATCTCCCCCTGTGAGCGAAATAAACGGTTCAGTTCGAAATTCCAATCACCTGAACAATCTACCCCGTTGGACGTAATGAAGCGTTCGGTTTAAAATTCCAAGAAAGCCGTAGTGTACAACGGCCGATACGCCGTGAACATTACAGTGATGTGGGGGACAACAATCCGAACAATGTAAATAATATAAATAATTAAATACGTCCTCTCAGAAATATAGACAGATAGTTTAGATTTTATTCATTGATGGTGGGAAGTTACTAGTTTGTTTTTAGGCTGTTGAATTTTACAAACCAATCTTCCCCCATTAAGTCAGCAAGGTTAGGTCCTTGGATATGGAGATTTTCCAAGCGTAGTTTAGATGTAACACAAGGCCGAAAGTATGGGACACCCAGTAAGCATCGAACTCACTACTCAGTCGTAATTGTTCGAGCAAGACAAAGTTGCTAACCATTACACTGACGCGAGGTGCTCAAAATGATTTTCTAAGCGTAGCCTGGATGTGGCACAAGGCCGAAATTAATGAGGGATCCAGTGTGGATCAAACTCACTTCACAGTCGTAACTATTCTAGTGAGACAACCTCGCTAACCATTACACTGCCTCGAGGAACCCTAGGTCCTTGGATATATCCAGCAAGCTTCTTTTAATCCGGATATTTAAAGACGTACCTATACACCGCTGTATTATCTGCATCGATATTCACTAAAGATCAATGTATGTTTTTAGGCATATCATTAATGTAGAGCAGGGGTTGAACGAGAAGAGAACCTTGGGTAACTTCAGCATTGATACGATGGGTTTCCGTTGACAGGTCGTTACCAAAGAGCTCTACGGCACTACTTGTTACGAAGAACATGATAATTTAATAAAACCCTTCCACTATTTACATTATTCGGACTATTGTCCTCATCTTTGTCGTCATATTTATTAAAAGGTTTCCGCCGTTGTACGCTCCGAACTTCTTCAGCTGGCTTGAATGTCGAACTGAATCATTGATTTCGTTCACTGGGGTAGACTATTCTAGTTCCACGTGCTATGTTTTATGGATGTCGGTTATCAGATATCTTCTGTTAATTCCCCTCTCCTAGTTCTCCACTGCCTTAATCAGGTATTGAACTCCCACTCTTTGGTTTCTGTCACTGGATCTAACTAACGGCTGTATCCACTGTGCCATGTGTCCTTCAGGATATCTGTGTATGAATTTCTGGCTATTATAAACCTAATGTCTTCAGTAACTGTTTTTTTTACCAGTGCTCATATTGAAGTTATTTGCTGTTATCAATACGTGTTTTTACTGGAGATCATATAACAATTTTTCTTGTTAATATCGCTTTTCTCTTGCACTGCTTATTACTGGTTCCCATATCGTATTCATTTCTATGCTTGGTCGGCTCAAGAGAAGTCTGTAGCCTAGCATATGTGCTGATTCCTTAAGTTTACGAATTTTGCACTAGTGTTCTTTGTCTATTAAAAAACGTGCAATGATAACAACAAAAAACTGCAATATGAGCACTGGTAAAAATGGGTGCTGAAGATATTAGGTTGATAATACCCAGAAAATCATACACAAATATCCTCAAGGACACTTGGCACAAAGCGTTAGTTAGGTCCAGTGACAGGACCCAAAGTGTGTGAGTTTAATACCCGGTTAAGGCAATGGAGAACTTGGAGAGATGAATTAACAGGAGACAACTGATAACCGGCATCCATTAAACATGGCAGGTGAAACTAGAACAGTCTACCGCAGTGAACGAAATAAATTGTTCAGTTCGACATTCCAACCAGCTGAAGAAGAGCGGAGCGTACAACGGCCGAAACGTTATAATAAATATGGCGACACAGATGAGGACGATGGTCGGAATAATGTAAATAATGTCGATAATGCCTCATCTCAGAAATATAGACAAAAACCTTCCAAATATTCTATAATAAGAGAGATTATGTAGCAACCTTCAATGTAGGCTTTGTCAAAAATTTTTGATATATCGAAGATACCTTTTTATTTAATTTCTTTCTCAAACTTAGTACCTAGGTTTTCCTTCAGCTTTTCAATCTCCTGAGACATTATGCTTCCGTGAATCAAATATTTTTCTATTTTTATTTTCGTAGGATCCCATAGTAAGAAATACCCGTATCATTTGATGGTCCCCTCCCCTGAATTTTCAAATCAGATAACGAATGAAGAAAGCATCTAAAACATAAAACATAGAAACCCGTATTTCTCTTTGCTATCATTAAACTGTTATTTTGTAGACTGACATCATTCTGTTTGCAATCATGTTCGATATTTCACTGAATGGAAAGGCAAAGTGGATTTTGAAATGTGGTCGTCTAAATATCGGACTTGAGCCTGTAATGAAAACATGAGACATTATTTTGATATTGCAATCAAAACAATAGAAAAATGCTAATCGCCTTCTGAGGAAATTAGCTGAAAGTTAATTATCCGGGGACAGGGGAGATTAGTTTGTTTTGATTTGTTTTGTGCTCGGTTAATCATAATTCAATAAGCGAGACAACATTTTCAGGAAAATAGTCGGAGTTCAATTTGTGAGAAAAATAAAGCAGAAAAATTCTAATAACTTTGTCTAATTGTTTATCGATAAAAACGGAACACATTTCGATAAGTGCAAACCGAATTAAAATTCTCAGCTCAACCGGTTTGATGAAAGTAAATTTGTTTATGGGAATATAGACATTTTTTTTTGCTTTTGGAAAATAAAAAATACGAGGAAAATGTGATAACAATGTTTTCAGAAAAAAATAGGTGAGCGATTTGTTTTTTTTTATCAGAAATAGTTACAAAAATATATATATGTATAAAGACAAAAGGAAAACTTATCTTAGACGAAGCGTTTCTCTTTGGGAGATTATGATGTGTGTGTCTGTGTGTGTACTCATTTATGTGTGTGTGTTCATTTATGTGTGTGTGTGTGTTCATTTATGTGTGTATGTGTGTGTGTGTGTGTTGTGTGTGCACTCGCATGTATGTGAACGAAATAAAGTGTTAAGTTCGACAATCCAACCACCTGAAGAAGGCTGGAGCGTACAACGGCCGAAACGTTGTAATAAATATGGCGACAAAGATGAGGGACAAGAGTTACTCAAGGTTCTCTTCTCGTTCAACCCCTGCTCTATATTAATGATCTGCATAAGTACATACATTGATCCTTACTGTATATCTATGCAGATAATACAGGGGTGTATCGGTACGACTTCAAATATCTGGATTAAAAGAACCTTGCAGGATATATCCAAGGATCTAGGGCACC
>OZ038489.1:109826914-109834414 GCA_964036315.1 Acanthosepion esculentum | reverse complement strand
TCTCCGAAAAATTCAACGGGCATGAGTAGTCTGGTTAACATCATGCCTCAAGATCAAAATTTCCATTGACTAAGTCAATATGTGACACAATAATAATAATAATAATAATAATAATAATAATAATAATAATAATAATAATAATAATAATAATAGAAGATGAAGAAAAAATAGTAGTAGAAGAATAGATAAAATGAAGTATAATTGAAGAAATAAACAGAATAACCGAAGAATTTAAGAATAAATTCTAAAAGAAAAAGAATACGACCAATATTCCATACTCTATACAAAGTACTAAGAAAGAGAAATAGTTCCGTAGAAGCAAAGAACATACAAATGAAATGTTATGTAATACCAATCGTCTTATATGGCAGTGAATACTGGAGCATTGCACATGAAAAGAAGACAAAAGACAACAGGACGGTGTTGATACAGAAGAATGCCGAGAAAACCGTGAAAGGGACACGGAATCAAAGAATTAGTTTTAATTAAAAGTGAAACAAAAGGGACATTTATAATCGGAATCAGAATGAGGCAGCGTGAAATGTACAAGGTCGTCGCTAATAATATTGCGTGTATGCAGATGGAAGGGGGCTGCATGCGACAAACGTTACTAAGAGCTACATGGATTAAAATGTTGTTGCAAGCCATGATTGCTAACGCCCTAAGAGAAGAAGAAGAAGAAGAAGAAGAAGAAGAAGAAGAAGAAGAAGAAGAAGAAGAAGAAGAAATGTCCTTTAGTAGAAATCAAAGAGAGATCCTTTTCTGATGTGCAGCATGATTCAGAACTATCCTATGAATAATTTAAAATAGAAATTATTATCTGCATATTAACGTAGAATGAATTTCAGAAAGAAGTTTTTAACGAGATAGTTAGGTAATTAATTAATGGTATATGTAAAGCAATAATGGCAGAATGGGTTAGCATACTATTTTGTACTTCAGATTTAGGATATTAAAAAGCGGCATTTTTCTTTTTAAAAAAAAGAGGTTCCACAATCTTTGAAATGGCTAGAAAAAGGTGAAAGGAAAACGAAGACAACGAAAAAAGGTCTGATCAAAAAATCGTGTAAAATTCTGAATGCTAATAAGCAGGAATATGAAGCGTGTGAGGCAAAAAATATTTTACGGAAATCTACGAGGAAAAGAACTGTTGAAAAAAAGACCGAAGTTGGGATAGAATAGGAAGATGAAATGGAGGACTTATCTCTGTCAGAGAAGTAGAGGAAAACGAATAGAGAAGTAGGGCCGATAATAAACGTTGAGAAGAACAGAAAGAGAGAAATTGCAAATACGTAAATAAAAAGCAAAGTAATAAGATATGTCGCGAAAAGAGAATAAGTCCAGTAAGTAATTCTTAATCACCATTAGACTCATCCAACATCTGTTTGCCCTGTTCTTATTTTGACACCCAAACATTCTGGAATGTTAATATCGGCGCTTCCAGCGTGAATGCCATGCAGTACAGCAAGCTGTTTCCAAATTTCAGGCGGAGGAATTTAAGCCATGGTGCTCTTCATTCAAACATCCGGTGTCTAACTGACCCTAATCTTCTGTGCACTCGAAATATCAAAAGTAAGAGACGCGTATGCGCGAAGTGAAATATGTGAAATGGCGATAATTTTCCCATTGCACCCTGTATATCACGTAAGTGCACCTATGTCATCAGCATAATTCCTTCAACGTTAGTACAATCGCATTAACAAAGAAAAGAAAATATGGTTTTTTGTTAGTTCTATAAACACGTTTTCAATCCTGTGCTATTTAATGCGCAAATCAAAATCTAAGAACAGTTTAAAATGATGAGAACTTTCATTTCCTCCTTGTATCCTGAAAAAAGCTTTAAATTAATAACTTTATGTGTGTTCACAATAAATAATGATTTTGTTACGTGCTACTCTTCCTCTATCAACGTTATTGGAGAAAATAAAGTGATTCCAGTAGCCTTTTAGCAAGGGAAAATAAGGCAACAAACGGGATTGGAGTTTTAAATTAGAATGCCTTTTGCACTATTACACATTTGATACTATATATCCACTATATTTAATTCCCTAATGAGCCATATGTAGTCCACAATCTCACATGATGTAAGACGCAAACACAATATCATGCCAAACCTTGTTTCACGGATGGGGGAGGCTACTTTCGCTTTCAATCATCCCTCCTTTGAGTAGCAATATGAACATGAAAAAATAGGATTCAAACAGTTCAAGTTTGATTTCATCTAACAGAGCAAAATTCTCCACAATTAAAGAACTAACGTATTCACGTGCAGATTTAACAATTGTCTTCTTTTTAAATGTAGTTTTTGAAGGGACATTTTCCTCGATAAAAAAACAAACTTTATAAATACATAGAGGCTATCACTGAGTTTTGGCATTTAATAAAATCATCTATAAACACGACTCAAATATGCTGATCGTGTTTGTAATTTTGTAAAAAACGCCATTAATATATATACACATATACAAATATCTACATATTTAGATAATAAATAATACTTGATAAGGGCTACTCGAATAGCCAAAACGTCGTATATATTGGACATTCGAACAGTTTTGCACACATTTCCAGAAACAGAAATACCTATTCGAACACACGAAAAAATAAATAAAAAGCTTAATCGCGTTAATTTGCCACTCGTCTTTAATGAAACTTGTATAAAAGAGTGATTGCTGTCCATATTCGCTATCATATATATATATATATATATATATATATATATATATATATATATATATATATATATATACATATGGATGCGTACTGCTGATGAGTATCTAATATCGTACAAAATGACCGTCTAGTGCTTTCTGCGTTCTGTTGAGATCTCTTCTAGATTCGCTGAATTACTGAATTGTGATTATCTCAATTCCTCGTAATAATTTCTATCACACACACACACATACTCACAATATACATTTATGTACCTGTTAAGTTTTGGATATACGTACACACGTACTTGTTATTGATACAGATGTACAACTTGCACGTTTGATATTGATACTTATGAACCCTTTACTTTTTTGATATGTGCACTAACGTACCTGCAACATGCATGTGCACCTTCTATAAATACTTATGCAACTATTGCTTTTTTGCATAGATAGGTAATTACGCATTATATGTATTCATGTTCTTTTTAAGTTTTGGGTCTGCATATTTATGGGAATCTTTCTTACAAAATTATTACACTGCTCATGGTTATTGAGATTTTCAGCATATGAATTACTCATTTTTGCACCAAGGACCGGCCGGCTCGAAGAGGCAATGTGCCTCTCGATTTTGCATGGTACGAGATGGCACACCCTCATTTTATTTGTATCATTGGTATGGATGAACTTGATAATTTCGGGCATTTGAAGTCATAGTTAAGCAGGATAGACCAAATTAAGGATCCACATTTATTTATTAAGTTTTGGTGTATTCCATTTAATTTCATATTACTGCAAATAGAGGGTCACTGATTTTGAAGTTATGTCTCTAATTCCATTAAATTTCAATTAACCTATACCAAATTAACGTATCAGAATCTTCTTCTGTAATTACATAGTTTTATAGAATACTTCAAATATTTTAAAAAATATTAATCCTTGCGTATATTTTTTAGACCCTCTCGAAATTTAATGATAAAAATAAAAACTAATAAATCAGTATACTTACAATTTTTCCTTCATTTCACATTGTTAAAAATAATGTTCATATCGATTAGATTATGTGTCGAAACTTTGGGAAGAACAACGGTACTTACACACTAGAAAATATATAGATGTACATTCTTTACATATTGCAATTGATAGAACAGAAGCTTCATCTTCCATTGACCGTCTTGCTAACGACCATGGTTTCAATCTGCTTAAAAGTGATGAATAAACTTGGACAATAATTAATTCTCACTTCATCTCACTACTAAGTCTAGGAATGATTTTGTCGTGCCTGACCTCAATGAAGTGTTTTTAAATATCTCGAGAATCAAATCACTGCAATCGCAAGTCTCTCAACTGCATGGAAATTGTTTAACAGACGACGTTTTGTATATTCTGTTCTACGCTGATGTTTTTTCCAAGATGTTTTTCTTATTTTTTTGTTTAACATGTCCATGTAGGATGAACTTTATTTTATTAAGATTTATGCGCTAAAAGTCTATTGTGTGAATTCTGTTTATAAGTGACTAAAGACAAGTTATTTGTTGGACAATACTCCTTTGTGATATTTCAAAGCAACTGCGTTATAAACAGCAGTTAGATTGTCTTTCTTTGAGCGGATATCTCATCTGAGGCCTTTGTTTGTTACAAAAGAAATCGTGATGAAAGTTGAATAAAATCTGCATAATTTATCAGAACATTTCTTAAAACATAGCCAAACGTTCCTTGAAATAGGAACCGATGAATATAATTACATCGAGCGAGACACAGGCTAAACTTGCAGCAATCACGACGCGAGTGTCTTCACAAAAAGAGCGAAAGCACTGATAGAAATCAGTATCATACAATTGCTCTGACCTTCACGTATGCATTGCCGTTCTACAAGACGACTTCCACAGATCTGAAGATATTTGACAGCTGTTAATTAGTAAGCAGACCATTTTCGTGGTTTCAGATTCAATCAGTAACAATGTTAATCTTGATGGAAAAGAAAGAGGAAGCAGCCCTGTGACCAAAAAGTGTAGCGTCTCTCCGAAACACGGAATTTTCTTTTATTAAGTTAGAGGTATAATATAATAGCATCATTGCTCATTTATTTGTGGTTCTGTTGTTTTTCTTGTGTCAATTTACTTTGCTTTTTGTTCATTATAATACGAACAGCCACTCAGCCCGTATTTTCAAAAACTTCGTCCAAATCATTAATTTCTTTTCTTTATTTTTTATTTTCTCTTCAGCTTCTTTATTTCTTCAGTATTTTCTTCAGCTTTTCTCTTTCATCATTTGTTCTTCATTTGTTCTCTTACCTTGATTTAATTTATATTTTCTCTCATTTTTATTATATTACAATATCACTTAGTTTTTGGTAGTTATCAGAGCGGGACTTGGCGTTGGTGTGGCGAGTTCATATCCAGCCTGTGTTGGTGGCATTCACTTTCGTATTAATGCGTATGCAAAACGTATAAATACATTATTTTTTCTCAGAGACTGTGGGTCTATATCAGTGAATATCAAGGAGAATGAGAACTCAGAATCAAACAATATTTGGGTGAGGATCTAAAATCTTTACCTCGTAAAATATAATTGCTACAGAAACCAGACCAACAACCTTTAGCATGCGTAGGCGGAGTCCCTATACGCTAGAGCGAATGAAAATTATTATCATGTATCATGCACGTAATGATGTTTAAATGTTTCCATCTTATTTATTTATGCGCTTACAGTCTTTCTTTCTTCTTCATTCTTGATTTGTTCTTCCAAATCTCTTGCGAACAATACTTTTTCATGCACTTCTAATTTTCTTTCTTCTTTCTTTTATTTAATCTTGTTCTAATCTCGTTAATTCCTGTTTCGTCTTATCTCTTTCGTATTTACTTGACCTTATCTATACACGCATTCCGTTATTTATTTTAAAATATTTCTTCTACAGTTCTAGTTTCCATAAAGTTTCTTTTAAACTGCATTTATTACATTATTTAATTATTATCCTAATTCATATTTGTTTATTTCTTTGTTTGCCATATTTATTTTATTTATACTATTTTAATATTCTTTCTGATAAGTCCTAATATCTTTCCATTCATTATTTCCACTATTCCCTGTCTTTTTCCTTCAATTATTCAACATTTCTTTTGCGTTTTCTTCTTTCCCGTTTATACTTCCAATTCTTAACGTAGGGGATCATCGCTAACCTTACGAAATAATTGGTCTTCAGTGAATTCCTTGACAATGTAAGCTATTCGCTAGTGTCCACCTCCTCTCCGTGGAAGATGTGATAGTTTGAATAGGATTGCATGATACTAGCAGCTCCAGAATGACATTGAAGCAGTCATTGCTTTTTTCTACGGCTCTGGATTTAGATAAAGATTTCTCCTACACTATCTCGCAGCCAAGGCTATAAGCTTATAACAAATAAAAATTTATTGAATCAAAAAATGAAAGAGGTATTGTTTGCCGTCATTGTCAAAAATTTTCCTTAAAGAATATTTAAAAATAAAATAAAAAAGTAGGAGCTGGTAATATACATATTTATATTTGATATGAAAAAATAATTTTAAATAATTTAAGTAATTTTTTACATTTACTTGTTTTAAAATGAAATATAGTCTATTAGTAATTAAGATTAACAAATATTTTAAAATTGTAGTTAAATAAAACGTATTCTAACACAAACTCCCCTAGAAAGAATCTTTAAGTATACAAGTAGGAAAAAAATAAAAAATGCCGAAAACTTTTTTGCCGTTAAAAAAACCCAAACCAGACGACATGCGTTTAATGGATGTCAGAATTTGTTGAAAAATACACCCCTACCCTCCCTAAAATTAACCTCTTTTCAAATGTAACTCATAATTGATATAACAATAGTTAATAAAAATGAACAAGCTACCGCCCCTGTCTGAATGATTGGATTTCTCTATCCTTGGAAAAAGGAAATTATGAATTTATATGTGCGTTTAAAACTCAGTTAATTTAAAAATAAGTTATTCCAAAATTCGCGTGAAGATGAAACGGGACTGATGTTTTTAATTTAATTATATAATTAAATTTGAAGTTTTTAACTTCAGTTTTTGAAACAAGGTCATTACTGTGTAGCGAAAAAACATATTTTAAATCAGTTAATTTAAATATTTATGCTCTGTAAATTTACATTAAGCACTCTTTTGTAAAATAAAAAATAAAAAATATCAATAAGAACATCGGATTGTATATCTTACTGTTCTTTCCTATTAGATATAAAGTGTAACCCGGATATGAGAGACCCGGATATAAGATAAACCGGGATATAAGAGACGTTTTCTCTGCTCCCAAATTAGAGCCTGTGTTAATGTATATATAATAGACCAAACCAGGATATAAGAGAAACATGCATCTAAGAGACTTCTTCTCCGGTCCCGACAACTCTCTTATATCCGGGTTACACTGTAAATAAAAACAGACCATTTAAGGTTCCATATAATAAATTATTTCACCACAGCCCTTTTAAAGGACAGTTAAGGCCTTCAAATTTCTAAGATTTAAAATCGAAATTTCTTCCAACCTAAAAATAGGTCATAAATGTGCAAATTTCTTTTCATTTTTCATTTCAACATTTGGAAGTAAAATCTGATGATCCGCTATCCTTTAAAAGGTCCGTGGTGAAATAATTTATTATTTGGAACCTTAAAGTGGTCTGTTTTTATTTAAATTATTAGCTCTGATTTACATTGAGCTTTCTGGATTTTATCTTCCTTGGGTCTACCCATACGGATTAACTAGTGTTTCGTAAACTAAATATATATATATATATATATATATATATATATATATATATATATATATATATATGTATACATATATATATATATATATGTATACATATATA
>OZ038489.1:109796914-109809414 GCA_964036315.1 Acanthosepion esculentum | reverse complement strand
ATGTTGATCACGCTAGATCACAACTGTGCCGAAGCATGAGTCTGCACCAGGTATTAGCTAGCCTCCCTTGTTGACTGGCATCCTTGGACAGGCGTGGCTGCGCCATTTGCATTATATATATATATATATATATATATATATATATATATATATATATATATATATATATATATTTGGTTGGGTGGGGGATGGTCATGGGTATGACATAAAGTAGGGTTCACCGAACCCTTGTTACCTGCGGGTGATCTCCGGCCAAGATCGAGCACCTGTTTTCTCCCTACCATGGATACGGCATATATATATATATATATATATATATATATATATATATATATATATATATATATATATATATATATATATATATATATATAATAGTAGTTGTAGTAGCAGTAATCTTATAAGTATAAGAATCTATACTCGTTCGGAAAACCTACGGTGTTTTGATTTACAAATAATTAAACCAATACCTAAGAGAAAAAAAGTTATGAAAAGAAAGACCTAAGAACATGTATGTTAGCCGAAAATAATCGTCTATCCAAAGCCCAAAGAAAAAAATCCCAATACGAGTACGCAAATAACTAAATAAAGTGCTCAATACAGTAAGTAGAGCAGACCTAGTTAAAACTAGAGTGCCAAACAAACCTACCAAGTTTTGACCTAAGCTGATCGTCAGGGATCCAGGTAGGTTCTTCTTGCTCTCTAGGTTTAACTATATATATATATATATATATATATATATATATATATATATATATATATATATATATGTTTTGTATGTTGGTGTGTGAGTGTGTCGGCTCTGAAATGTGTTTGACCCATATAGGTGGAGGGTCAAGATAAAATATTTTTTTCCTTCGAGCGAATGATTAACACGAACGGAAATGGAACGGGATTCTTGAGCGCGTTTTCGTATGTGTGCATGTATGTGTATATGTCTCAGTGAGGGAAACATATCGTTACTTACCACTTCAAGCCGAGCACTCACCCATGTTTCAGACAAGATAGAAATTGTTTGTTTATTTGCTTCCATTTTTATGGAAGAGTTCACATTGATGGTGAACCGGAAGTTATCTGTGAGTGGGCTATAAATTGCAAAGGGGAGTCGTAGTTTGTAGATAGAAAAAAAAAACTGTAGCTAACGGAAGGTACATAAATTAATAGCCGATCAGCATCGGCTGGGTCACCGCGGAGAGGGGATGTGATGTTGAAAAACCTAAAATTCCTAATGAACCTTGGCTTGAAACATCACTGATGATGTGTGCCAAAGCACTCAATAGATGTATTTTACGAAAGAGAATATCACAAACAAAGTATCTAAACAAAATATGATGAAATTACAGATGATTGCATGATTTGTTTTACTGCTTTACAATGATTTGTGGGTAATTTAGATTTTGTATTGGTTAAAGTTTTCCCTTACATTTTTAAATAAAAATTTATCATTAAAATTTCGTATTATTTATTTGTTTAATGTTAAATATAAGCATTTAATTATTCATATAAATTAACATCTTAGATCGATTAGTTAGTATTATTAATATATATGGATGGACTTTATTTAACGGTTGCATACTAATTTCCCAAGATAGTTTCGAATTTATAAGTTTTATATTTACCGGTTTCTTAAAGAAGCCTTTTAATTATTAACTACAAAATTCCATGTAGGATGGTGATCAAACATATAGCTACGAAAGATTATGCTACATTATAAGCCTTACCTTTTCCCATTAACTTCCTGTGAAAGTTGAACGTGTTACTTCTCTATATTTTACGAAATAATGTAACAGTCGCAAACGAAAATACCTAGGATTTCTATGTAGAAAACTTCATGTCATGACCTATATAATTTTTTTCAGTTTTTAGTTTTTAACGCAGAACTCGCATCTGATTGGCTAATCACGGTAAACTCACAAGCCTCATTTAAATTCTGTTATTTTTTCGGCCTCTGTATCTCTTTCAAAAAAGAGGAAATATTCTGCTGTTGAAATTAATGGTTCACTCACCAGTAATTTACTATCGCCCGAGGAGACACATTTGTATTTTTGAAACACGATAGCTATTTTGTAGCGATTTTTTGTTTAAATCTCCGATAATATATATATATATATATATATATATATATATATATATATATATATAAATGTGTGTGTGTGTGTGTGTGTTTATTCTTTACAATTTTTCTGCGTTAACGTAAGTTTAATCTATAATATACATTAGTAATTAACTTTCTTTAAAACTAACTGCCGTTTCTTCAAATACTTTTATATATTTCAAATAGGTAAAATCGATACGAAGCGAAAAAAACATTTTCTAATTTCGAAGCGACCATCATGATGAAAAAGAGTAAAGTCATAAAACGTCTTCAAATAATTATTTATTTGTTCAGCGCAGCTTAATCGATAATAACCAATTAATTTATGAGAACCGTCCTTCGCTGCTTGACTAATCAAGCAAATTCGCTAAATCATTTAGCCAAGTTGTTGAAATTTAAATTACTCCTCTTTATTGCTTTGTCCAGAACTTAAATTTCCTTCTCGATTCCCTATCTTGGCGAGTAGATGTGTCGATAAGGGAAAACAATTTCTGCAATAAATTTATTTTTTTAATAAAAGCCGCAATAATTAACGCGATCGCAAACATCACGCGCACCATCGCCATTAGATTTTTTTTTCTTTTTCTGGATTAAAACAATATTTTCCCAGGAGAATCACATTTATATGAATAATCGTGGCGTATCGAATTTATCATTTTTTTGCTGAAATTTTATACAAGTAATGATGGATTCTGTTGCGGATAAAGTGATAGCAAGTCACTTCAAACGTCATCTTTTTGACCATCATAATCACAACATCCAAAGAGCTATATGCAGTGTTATCAGTTTGAGTCACATTTCAATCACCGTAACGTAGCTTCCCTCTGCCGTTTCTATAAATTTAATGGTAATTTTTGGAATGCGCTTTCCAATTTATTATCCCGATGTCATGAATTTAATCGCAGTACTAGATTGGCACTGCGGTCCAAACACTTAATGTTGAAATTGCTAGATGTAAACATGTAAATGATTTCTTCTTTCTCAATCCTTTCTTCTTAAAATCTCTTCTGATTTTTTTGCTTTCCAATCAATTTTGATATTTAAAATCGAAATGTCAATTATTACATTCTGACTTATTGAATTCTGTCCCTTTAAAGAAGTCTCTCCTTAATATATTTTTCCAGTCTTGTGTATGACTATAAACTATACCCGCGTCCTGGGTAAGACGATAAACTACGTCCAACAGAAAGGCTTTTGATCAGGAGGTTTTGAGGAGCGTTGAACCATTTCTTAAATGCTAGTGTTCCCAGCCCCACGCTGACCCAGAGTGGTATCACCTGTTAGTGTCCCAAATATGGGCAAATAGTTAACTATCCCAAACTGGGGTCAAGATGTAAATGTAAAAATAGATTTTATACCAGAAATCTTTGTAAATAAAAATTTATTACCATTGTTTTGAAAACAAAATATTACCAGCTATACAGTTTTAAAGAAAAAACATTAGCAGAAATAAAAATTCTGTCGTCCTTAATTAAACCATTGAGGTTAGTATGACGTAAAACCAACGAAACTGTACTTAATATCATTTTTCTCAATCTCCTTCTAACACTTTAAATTCTTAGGGGATTTATTTCCTTCCTTGGGGTTAAAAAAATTCAAAGCACATGAAAATATTAACGATACGGTCATCTAAACAGTTTTACTGAGTCATATTATTTTCAGTGTTGTGATTCGTTGTTGCAGAGATTCTGAATTTGAATGTTTAATCTACACTGAAGATAACTTAATTATTATAGTTTAAAAGAGAATGAGGAAATATACTTTTCGTTTAATTAAATTAACATTAGTACTTATAATAATCATTATTAAATGATGGAGCAACATGCCAAAAATGCCAGAGAGCAAATCAAAGTTCATTAGACTGGCCTGTAATCTCTCTTGCTTTAAATGCTATCGAGAATCTGTGTTCAATCTGCAAGGAACGACTTCGTGAAATGGACTTATGAAGTACGAACATGTGCATTGCGTCATATTTCTTTGTCAAAATACGAAGAACAATTAAATAATAAAGGAATTATTCATTTTATTGCAAATAATTTTAACAAGGGTGTATATGAAACATATCTAAATATGTTTATGGATCCAATGGCTGGAGTTAAATCACCATCATCTCTTTAGAATTCTAACCAGTTATTATTTTGATCTTCCTTTTCTTTTACCATCCATCTTCAGTTCATTCAAATATATTTTTATACAGGTTGTCCATAAAGGTCGTGGGCACTTCAAAAAAAATTATAACTTTATTTCTATTTGCAATAGAAATAATTTGTAAAAAGGATTAGAAAGAAGTATATCTATATTTTTTAAAGTTTTATTGAAATTTTATTTAAGTTTCCACATGTCCTCCATCATTAGCAATACATAGGGTTATACGATTTTGCAATTCACTGAAACATTTGCCAACTGATTTACAGTAATGCCTGAAATCAAATTAGTTATTTAAGCGATACTTAAAAATAGGTACATTAAACTTTATAACATTTCTACAGATTATTTCTATCGCAAATACAAATAAAATTATAAATGTTTTAAATTGCATACGAATTTTATGGACACTATGTATTCATATTAATCTGCCGAATGCAGTTATCTTTTATCCGTTCGTTGATGTATTTTTTCAGATTATGATTACAATCATTTTTCTCTTCATCCGTGAATATCCTGTCCATGTCTAGCAAAATAGTAAAAAACGGCCAAGTTATTTTGACCTCGACTCAAGTGCAAAGCGTATTTCTCGAATTCTATATTTCAAACATTTTAAAAGATATACTAAACCCGGTTATTCTAAAATAAAAACAAAGAGAAATAACTTTTTGACACGTTTAAATATTTCTTTAATATTTAAAATGTGATATTCCTGATAATTTAATTTGATCTGAGAATGATTTTTCATTCATCATCTCGAGTCGAATTAACAATTTTGAGTTCCATGGTGCCGAATTGACGGATGCATCGTTTATAATTTGAAATGTCAGTTTTCCACAAATCGAATGAGAATTAGCCATGAAAAAGTTTTTAAAATCATAAAAATATACAATGTATGATATACATACATACATACATACATATATATATATATATATATATATATATATATATATATATATATATATATATATATATATATATATATATATATATATTCAGGCCGGTAAATGTTATTAATACTGTTTATTATAAAACAGGGCATTTACTTAAATATTTGTATCTATAAAGAGAACGTATACACATAAAAATATGTCTTAAGATAATTGTCAGACTTTCTCCATTTCATAATGTGTGACGTCATTTGTTTACATGTGGATACGCTTTGAGCTGATATGGATGTACGTGAGAGATTCATGGAAGATTGTAGTTTAATAGCAGTAAAATCGACCTTGCTAATCGGACGATCCTCTTGGCTCAATCTGTTAAGGCACGTCAGGCTATATGCCGGTTCCGTATAGGATACAGGTTCGATTCGTGTGGGAGGACGAATATTTCCAATGAAATTTCTCGGACATTCAGGCCGGTAAATGTTATTAATACTGTTTATTATCAACAGAGCATTTACTTAAATATTTGTATCTATAAAAAGAATATATATATTAAAAATTGAACCCTCTACCACCCCTTGTCTAGATGAATGGATTTATCGGTAACCTTGGAAACCCTCAAACTATGAATCTTTCCTGTGCCGTTAACAACCGTAAATTTTTTAAAGTAAGTTATTCCAAAATTCGCTTGATGAGGAAATGGAACTAATGTCTTTGGTTTAATAACAAAATTAAATTCAGGGGCTTTAGCTTCCATTTCTGAAACATGGTTATCACTGTGTAGCGGTAAAACCATATTTTAAATCTATTAATTTATAATATATATATATAAATATATATATATATATATATATATATATATATATATATATATATATATATATATATATATATATATATATATATATATATGAGAGAGAGAGAGCATCGTTCATCCGATATTTATTTTTTATGTATACTGGTAATATTCGAATAAACTGTTCTATATCGAAATCAATAAAATGTCTAAACGTCATGCATTGTTTTTTTGTAAACATTATTTTAAAGTGTTTATGAATTATTTCATGAGTGAATTATTATTATTACATATTTTATTTCTGGTCCATATGCTTAATATTTTTTCTCTCGTGTTACGAAATACTTACACGTATTTTTGAATTGCTTTGCAATCTAGCATTACAAATATTCCAGTACATAGTCTTGAATGCGATTCGGACACTATACAGTTCTTGATAATGACTGAAATGGCTGAATACAATAAAATGCTTATTTATAGAAAATATCGATTACCTTACACGGTAAATTCCAGTTTTTAATTATTCAGAAGTGATAATTTTCGGCAAGACATTATAATATTCATTATACGGATACCGGACAGAATTGGATTAACAGTGACAAAGTCAAAAGTCAAAATGATTCTCGTAAGTCAGAGCATTGCTAATATCATGAGTCGATGTTAAAAGTGAGCCTTTGCCACGGTTTAAACAAAGTTTTAGTAATCTGTTTTTTTTTCCTTGAAAAACGACATTTTGCTTCATCTTTGTACATATATAAGAGAAAAATGAGATGTCATAAACTTTGCAAACTTCTTTATTTGGTTAGATATTTAAGCAAGTACGGGGGTTATATAAGTTTACGTCTATACGACTGTCTTTTGTGGCACACGCATACATAGACACAGCTATATTCAATATCATATACACATAAAACATTCATATATATATATATATATATATATATATATATATATATATATATATATATATATATATATATATATATATATATAGTAGCACTGACATGTTTATCGGATTATATTCTGACCACAGATAAGAAGACAAGACCCAATAGGGTTAAAGAAGACAGAAGAGATAACTTTATTTTCTCCATGGCATACACCTCAGACAATAAGCATGTCCATGAAAGACATTGAACAAATTTCCTTTTTGAAACATAGCAAAGAATAAAAAAAACATTAAAAATTACTATAATTGTCATATTTGATGCAGACATTGTCATAAGAGGTAAAGAAATAAAAATCGTTTGACAAAAGTGCATTGCATATCATGTTGAAGCATAACGATAAAATGTGTCGTATATCTTTTGGCCGATACATGCATATATAATGTAAATGCTGGTTCATGTGTTAGAGAAATCGATGGTTAACACGGTGTTTGAGGGAAGATGTAACACGATATCGTGTCATTATCTTGATGAATATGCCGACTGTTCGTAGAATATAGAATGTTGATAAATACGAGAATGGATGTATAGAAGCAACAAAAACACGCAAAATGATATGAGGTTCAATTGATAATAACTAGGCGAAAACGAAGGATAAAGTGTCAAAGGAGAGAAAAGGAGAGTAAGGAGAACAAAATACAGAAGGGATGACAAAGTAAAACATCAAAAAATAAACGAAAAGTGAACATGGAAATATGAACGAAAGAATATGAATATTATTTAATATATCTGTTGGCATAAATTGAAGGCAAAACATGAGCCCAAGATTTTTTTAATTATATCCCAAGTGCAGTGATACGTTCAAATTAAAATTTACATTTGAAATTGAAAATTTAAATTCGTTTTATTTAGTAAATAATTCAATTATTTTAAATTGCATATAGAAATGAAAATAATTCACAAAACTGAAATAATAATAATATAGTTAAAAATTAGTTTTCCACCCTACCGCTACTAACAGTCAATGGGGAATCATTGTTTTTTTAAATAACAACCTGAAATTGTTTAGTACAGTTTACCAAAAAAGATCTGGTCATGTCTCTAAAAGAAAATCAGGATATTTGTCTTTCGCAGTTCCTTCAAGCACCCTCAGATTTCATTGTATGCTGCTACATTTCGCTATGTTTTTCACACATATTTTGTATAAATATAAATGAAGACATTTTTCAGGCTTATCAACAATTTTCACTTTGACCATCTGGTGATACATCTTCAACAAAAGAGACGTTTACTTGTGATTGTTTACTTTTGGACGACAAAATCCCCAACCAGATCAAGTTTCACTGCCACGTGCTTTAGATATTCTTTTAAAATGTCCCGTTATATTCCTTTCTTGATGGTTCCTTTGACCCTCACAAGTTACCCAATTGTGAACCCACGTGAGGAAACGCGCTGTCCTTGTAATCCTGTCACTGTGTTTCCTTATGAGAAAATTATTTTTTGTTTTAAAAGAATTTCGTTTGTTTTTTCTTCAAACGTAGGCAATATCTGTATGACCAAAGTCCTCTATTTTTTCTCATCTGTCAAAATGCGGCAGTTGAGTTTTTTATCTGTGATTAATTCCTGTTAAGGTCTCTAATTATAATCATCTTTGAAATTTCAATTCCAATCTTGACTCGCATTTTTACGGGTCCTGTATAGTCTTGAAACACATAATTGACTAGTTTACTTTACTTATGTTTTCAAAGCTTTCACTCTCTAATTACTCCATTTTTGTTTTGTATGTGTAACTTTCATATACTTGATAATTATTCACATTCGCTCACTTGAAATTTGGTAACGTTTTTCAGCATTTGCATCTCCTTTCTAAAAGCAGTCTTTTCCACAAGTCTAAATCTTTTTTTCGTTTTTTTTAGATGATTTCTTTCCATATATAGCTGAAAGCCTAACATGTTGTTATAACTTACTGAAAATAAATCTTACGATTTCCAGATCAAATGTTTCTGCCATTAATCAGTAAAAAGCCATCAATGCACAGACGTTGTTTGTGCTATGGCTCAACAGAAACGGAAGTTCTTTCAGCTGCTAATAATAATGACGTAGGTTTTGGCTTCTTTCAATTAATTGTTATTATTATGAGAAAAATGCTCTTTCTATACGTGGATTGTATAATTAAAAATAATATATTCAGAATGTCTTGATCTGCTATGAAATATTTGAAAAAATATTTTAAATACTTCGCATTTCATAACGAGGACACTAACAAATTATATCAACTGTATAAGATTCACATTTTCATTTTATAAAAACATATCTCCCTAATTTTACACTTTCTTGCACTTGATTTATTTGACAATATAACGTTTACGAGATTACTAGATTTTCTACATAGACAGAATTGATAATATTATAATATTCAATGTATATAAAATGTGTTTATATCAATAACACTGACGTTCTAAACTAAGAAAATAATTTGAAGCCATGTGTCAGAAGGCCTAACTAAGATAATCCTGTCTAATATATAAATTCTACGTTTATATTCCCTCCTTTTCTGAGAGATTGGAATGTGGTGATCCAGTGAAAAGCTACAAAGTTTCACACTGTCTTGTGTTTCAGGTGAATTCTACCAAACACAATAGAAACTAAACATTATAAGGGGAACCTAGAGGCACAAAATCTATCAATCCACTTAAAAAGGAATTTTTTTTAGAAGCGACTACTTATGGATGAATTTCAGGTCGTCTTAAATACAATCTCTAAAAGTCAAAGTGGAATGATATTCGATTTGTGTATGAGCCTAAATAAGAACAAATTCCTTTGTTTACAATACCAAATCATGACCGTAAGAAAACGTGAATGCATTGGACGCGAACGCGTAAGGAAGGAGATAACTATGAACAACTATGGAGGAGGAAGAGGCAAGAACTTAAATATGAAAAAGACAAAATAGGTGGCGAAACGAGAAATAAAATGCTGAGGAGACAAAATGGAGGAAGATGGGATTATGAAGTTAAATTCATAAAGAGGGAAATGAACAATTTGCGAATGTAGTTAAAATGGGCAGATTGATCGTTATATAAGATAAAGCAGATAAATGAAAAACTTTCTTACATTGAGAAGGAGAATGACGGCACAGGAAATGTTCGAGAGGATAAGGCTAGGTTAAAAATATAACGGGAAATAATAGCAAGCATAAGAAGGGCGGAATGAAAAAAATATTGAAAACAAAGAGAAAAATAAGAAGAAAAGGAAATCTCGAAAACTCGTAACAGATAATCTTTTGTAAATGAATCATACAATGACCAGAGAATCTTCGTTTACAACGTCAAATCATAAATCTCATAATATTAGAAACTGACTGATTTATATGCCGGTTCATTTACAAACAAACAAATAACAAATATATTATTCGCGTCATTTTTCACAAAAAAACATTTCCTCTAATCATGTTATATAAAACAAGACAACATGATATATCTGCTATGCCATTATCCACTTGTCGAATAATCAGGTGGAGCCTTCAAAATAAACTTGCCGAAATTGTGTGTATTATTCCGTTGATAAATTTCAATGAAAAACAATATAAAACGTGAGACAGATTGTGACCGTTTTATGTTCTTAAGTGTCCGGAGTTTGAATTAAAGGTAGGTTCACATGATCTGTCTCTGGAATTGATTTTAGCGTGTAAACGTGTTTGAAATGAGTTTACAGTTAACACGAATGCTAACGCGGAGGGGGTGTTAAAAGAAATATGTATTATTATAATTTTGCTGTCTTTTTGTGTGAAGTTTCTCTGAAATCCTTAAATGTTTTTTGGAGTTAAATTAAAAGAGGGTGATGCATTGTCGAACACTGACTGTAGCGAAATTCGGACGGTGGATGTGTCAAATACGAGGGTCATTCAATAAATAAGGTGAATCTTTCGGTATAAGGACTTCTAATACAGATAGAAGCATACTCTTTTTTTAGTATTTTTTGTTTTACTTCTTTTTCACATAGATTTAATTTCTTTTTGAAGATTTAAAAAAAAAACTTTGAGAGTTTTGGCGATTAACAAAGAGGGCCGACCAAGGAGCATGCTCCAGGATTGAACAGCGGTCAGTTATCACATTTTTGGTTGCTGAAGGGTGCAAACCAGTTGAAATTGATAGGAGAATGTCAACTGTATATGGTGCCACATGTTCCAGCAAAAACATATGTCTACAAGTGTGCTAAATTGTTTAAAGAAGGACGGAGCAGTGTTGAGGATGAAGACAGGCCTGGGGGGGGGGTCTACAGAAGTGAGGTCTCCTGAGGTGATCGAATCAGTCAATGACCTCATTCAGTCTGACAGAAGGGTGACAGTGGATGACATTGCAAGGACTTTGAGCTTATCTGTTGGGACAAACGCAGGGGTCATCATGACAACGCTGGGCCTCACACAGAAGCCCAAACGGTGCAGACCATCAACGAGCTGGGCTGAGAACTGCTCCCTCATCTCCCTTACAGCCCAGACCTTGCCCCTTCAGACGTTCACCTGTTTGGTCCCTTGAAAGCGTTCACGAGAGGCACGAAGTTTAAAAGTGACGATGATGTCAAAAGTGTTGTGAGCGACTGGCTGAGACATCAGTCCAAAGATTTTTACGCTGAGGGAATACGGAAGCTTGTGCACAGATGGGAAAAATTTGTGACAGTGCTGGGAGACAACGTTGAAAAATTCAAAAGAAGTAAGCTTCTATCTGTATTAGAAGTCTTTATACCGAAAAATTCATCTTATTTATTGAATGACCCTCGTATTATTACAATACAATTTATATTACCCAACTAAAAATAGTACGATTTTTACATTATATACATATAATTATATAATAAATATACCAGCTTATAAAAATTGTTTATTAATAATATTCTGATAACGTATACGTTGGCAGAAAATTTTGTAATAAAACTATATTTTCTTTAGTAAATTTAGTGTATGATATTTCGTATATTATGATTTGCATAATAATATGTGATAATGGTAGTGGAATTTTACCCTTTTCCTAATGAGGAAACATTTGATATTCATTAAACGAGCAGTCATTAGTGCTGTCTCTTGTCATTTATAAAATATTAACTTTTGAAACAACTCCTCAGGAAAATAGGTTTCTCAAGACCAGTATCTCTGATTACTCTTTCCAGTATGGACATAAGTTTCCTTCCAAACCTTTTATTTGAAGTAATTTGGAATAACACCCTCTTTATTATATCATTTTAATATGCTTGAGATACATTTGATATACATTTCAGTTTTTACTGCTCTTGAATTTACTCACGTCCTGTTGTTTATATTACCTGGTATTGTAATTTTTAGCGCCAGTCTACAATGTTCTAAAAATTATGTTCTTTGTTAAGTTCCACGGGCCCACTCCCTTAAAACCATTTTAACCATTTATCGTAGAAAGTATTTGTGTATATCTGACATTATATATTTCTGAATGTTTTTCGCGCTGTGCCTGAAAGCCTAATGAAAGTGTCTAGTATATTTAAGAACATGACTAGTGGTTTATTTTTTCTAGCGACATTAAGTCTTTCATTACTATATATATATATATATATATATATATATATATATATATATATATATATATATATGTGGGTTTCCATACGTTATAAGAAAGATATAACCTCCAAAAAGAAAAAAAATGATTGAGTAAGTGTATTGC
>OZ038489.1:109771914-109789414 GCA_964036315.1 Acanthosepion esculentum | reverse complement strand
TTGTATTTAATATTTGGTGACTTCTCCTTTTGAGGTTACAATGTTAACCAGTCTTTTTCTCTCATTTTAAAGAAGTTTGTGGCAGAAGTGAGTGCTCGATATTATATGATGTTCTTGCATGCACTGCATTCTCTCACATCAATTGCTGATTTTCAATTACGTTTAGATCAGGAATTTCACTAGGCCTTCCATGAACTGAAATTCCTTTTTTATGAACCCATTATTTTGTGGATTTGATTTGATGCTTCACGCCTTTTTCCTATTGTAAGTTTCAGCCTTGTCCTAAACCCAACATTTGCTTGGTATCTTACACAGTCCACTGTGCTGTATATTCGAAGTAATTTGCCTCTTCCAGCTGCAACAAAACACCCCCAAATCATAATGCTGTCACGCCATGTTTAATAGTTGATATTAAAATCTTCTCTTCAAAATCCATGTTGGGAGCTCGCCAGATATATCACCTATCATTCCTCCCAAAAATCTCTAGTTTGACCACAGAATATTTTTTCAGAATCTTTCTAGTTAATTCATATCAGCTTTTGCATAGTCCATGCGAGTTTGCTTGTGCTATTCCTTAAGCAATGGCTTTTTCCGAGCATTCTGTAATGAAGATCGGCATTGTTCAGATTTCGTCGCAATGTAGATGTATTCACATTGATTCAGACATTGAACAGTGAGCATTGTAGAAGCGCAAAGGTCACAGCAGGATTTGCTTCAGATTGTCGAAATGATGTCAAGTTGCTCTTGCTACTATATTTCGGTCACTTCTTGATGGTCATGCCGTCATACCGAACGCCTTCCATTTATAAATAATTTATTGCACGGCGGACAAGTGCTCTCCAAATAGTTTTGATAGATTTTGTAGCTAAAGGCCTCAAGTGGCAGGATCGTGGTCGCCAATTGACTTCGCTATTTCGAGAGATGATGCGACCTGGGAACTTCTCATTCAAATTCTGTTTCAACGTCCATTTTCGTAATAGGCTTCGATAACTTTAACACTTGTTTTTATTGTTAATCTTTCCATGCCTGAAATTGCCAAACACTTAAGTTGTTAAATCTGAAAGAAAAAGAAAATAATCATTAGAAGTTTAAACTTAATTCAAATTTAAAATGAGACCAAAATATTGGAAGACCTTTTATTTTTTGAATGAAGTATACACAGCTTACTAAACGAATAAACTCATGTCATTGTGAGTTTTAAATGTTTACAAAATTTATTTGCTGTAGCAGCCATGTAAAACAAAAATACAGAGTTTAAATGTAAGGATTCACTTACTTTTTCACATCCTAACTTTTAATTACTATTTTTATTCGAGCTTGATAAAAGCAAAATTGAGAGTGGTTGTAATTAATTTAATAGAGGATTTTTTAACAAATATTTAGTTCAATTAAGAGACACTGAAAAACGTACACACTGCACCTGAAATATGGAAAGGACATGCTGTACTGCTTGGCATTTGCACCGGAAGATCCAATAGAAATATTTCAAAGCGTTTGGGCGTCAATCTAAAGAGAGGATTCGGAAAGATTTTAATGATATATCTAGTCAACATCATGGTGTTTGAAGTAATCACTAGTGATGGCGACATTATACATCCATTATTCCGATAGGACATCAGATTCAACGCGGAGGCCTACATCAAGTGTCTTGAGGAGTTCGTGATGTCATAGGTCAAGAGTTAAACTGCTGAAAGAACCTCATGCAAGAGGACAGTACACTAGGCCACACAGCAGTAGAACCCAGTCATGACTCTCAAAGAATTTCAGTGACCATATCACACCCTGCATCTGGCTACCTAACTCTCCACGCTGAAACACATTGTATTGTTATGTGTGGAGTGCGAGACAAACAAAAATCCTTGTAATTTCAAAGATGAACTTAAAGCAAATATTATAGCCGCATTCACCAACTTAAACAAGGAGACAATCTAGAATAATTGCAAGATATTGAAACCAATGGCGATTTTATTGAATAAATTTACTCTTTAGTATTTCAAGATATTTTTGTGTAATTTTGGTAGATATATCTTTTAAAATAAGATGTAAGTGTCATTTAAATTTTTGTGTAATTTATATATACACACACACACACACACACACACACACACACACACACACACACACACACACATATATATATATATATATATATATATATATATATATATATATATATATATATATATATATAAATACGTAATTTCTACATGCTACAGCAAGTTTCATTCATAGAAGTATTTTTAAATTCAACCGACATTTCCTTTTTTTCCAATTAAATGTTATATATCGGGGTCCAAATTTTGGATGAAGTCTCAAGTTTTTCTTTTGTCCTGCTTTGTTCAAGAGCTTTTTACCGTCTCAGACTTTTTCAAGTATTTGGCGTTTTCATCATGACAGACATAATTACGTAGTCTACACACATACTTCTTTTCCGAGCTGAAATTGGAACCTACCTAAGTTGATGACATGCGTAATGCCGAATAGATTTATTCTGAAGCAACATTAAGCAATAATAATTTTCGCGAATCAAACAACAACTTTTGTAGACAAAAGTGTGTGTTGGATAAAGATTACGGAGAGTTAAAAACATATTTATATGTTTTGGCTTTTGAATTCTTTTTAGATTATAACAAATTTTCTCTCGATTTTCTAAAATTTATCTAAACAACAGTTTCTTGGATTTGGATGCAATATAGCATGCAAACGAAAGTGCATTTACTTCGCATGCCTGTACAGATACTCTACTGTGATTATTTGATGACATGAAAGGACTTTCTGCAATGTGCAACGATCGCGTTCACAGATATCACTTTCTGATTGAAACCAGAAAATTCCTCTGCTGAAACACTTCGAATATCTAGGAAGGTTTACATTTATTATTTAATTACCTAGAACCAGTTAAGAATTCGCAGGGTATGTTTTCAAAGAGATTATACAATATTTCTCCCAGCAGAAAAGCAGAAATACTGACCACATTATAATTTCAAATGAGAGCTCTCATGATTCCACGAACTGTTCGGTAAGTATACAGCTATTTTGATTTACTATTTCTACTGATTATTATTCATGTATCTAACCTGTGCTATTAATATCAATAACAAATTCTTTGATATGAACTTCATTCTAGATTTGGCCCCCTATTACTTTTCAAAAAAGCTGATATCGCTAATGAAATGAAATTTCAGAAAGGGTGCTTTCAAAGAAAACGCGTTAGTGATATAGTGTATACATTTATGAATCATCTGATGTTGATTCATAAATCTATACTTTATTTCGAACTGTGGTCTATGAATTTAAACAGTATTTAATGGAGGCGATTGAATAAACATATGTGACCATAAGCGTTGCTATTTAAATATTATTAAAGTGGCCTAGGCCGAGAAGTATAAATTTATGTTAATATTATATAGCTGGTTTAGTTTCTGACAGATTGTAAACGCCCGCGGAAAAATAAATACACATATCACAGCCGAGAGAAACCGTTCTACGAATAAGATGAAAGAACTAAAATTTCAACTTTAAGTGGATTACGCATGTGGAGATTTACATCATTAATGAGACATTCTAAAAATCCCACCATGTAGCGAACAGTAATTTTGGCTGTTTTACAGTCGTTATACAGTTCTAGATATTTAACGTTATTTTTTTCGAAACTAAAACAACAAAAAAAGAAATTTGAGTATTTTAAGACAGATGTATATTTGCATTTGAAACGCATAGTTACAAATATGCAACGATGGGATTACCAAAATGTTTTATTTACGATATTGATGATACTTACTTTTTGGATATTGACGAATAGTTTCAAAAGCACATAAATATATAGGTGCGTACACAGACGAAAGCTGTGTTTGCGTTTGTGAGTGTGTATACGCATATATATATATATGTGTGTATTTAGGCAGCAATCCTTCTTTCAAGCACATTTCATTAAAAACGACTGACAAGGTGCTTTTATTTAGTTTTTTATATAATTTCTCGTGCGATCTAATAAAGTTTTTCTTTTCAGAGGATAAGATTATATAAAAAAATATAAAGCAAACGCTGATTAATAACGGATTTCCTAATCAATTGTTGGATTTCCACATTAGGCGTTTCTTGTCCAAAGTAACTAATAGCAACGGCGAGAATAGAAACATAAACAATAATATTAATATTTTTTATAAAAATCAGATGAACGATAATTATAAACAGGTTGAATGCCGAATGAATAACATTATAAAAAAATGCATAGCACCAGTTGATAATAGCAAAAAGATTAGATTAATTATTTATTATAAAAAATTTAAAACTTGTAACCTTAGAGTTAAAAATAATAATTCACCTCCTAGAACAAAATTAAATAGAGCAAACATTATTTACGAATTCAAATGTCCATTAAGGAATTGTATTCCTCAAGAATCAACTTTCGTAAATAAATATATAGGCCACACTACAAATCGTTTAACACGCAGATTAACCCTACACCTTTATGACAATAGCTCAATTAGATCTCATTTAAATATTCATGGAGACCTACCGGACACTATTCGGAATATACTTGTCGACAAAACTAATATAATAGCATCATCCACTTGCAAAAAAAAGGCTCAAAATAATGGAAGCCTTACTTATAAAAATAAACAAACCAACACTTAATAATATTAACTTTGAACATGGACATAATATCTTGACCGTGTTTTGAAACAAAAAAATGAATCACTTTATAAAACATACACATAACAAACTATTTCTAATTCTAACAGTTGAAATATAATCCTTGATAATGGCTAAATGTATAGCCGAAAGCGCTCGGAAAAAAAGAACATTCGGACAATTTTTATATAATTTATCCTCTGAAAAGAAAAACTTTATTAGATCGCACGAGAAATTATATAAAAAACTAAATATATATATATATATATATATATATATATATATATATATATATATATATATATATATATATATTACATATACTAGTACCGACGTGTTGGTGTGCCACTTATGTTTCGCTGCATTACAGCTCTTCAGGCACAAGATCTATGTTGCAAAAGCTAAACAAATGTTTTCTATCCAGATATATATATAAATATAAATATATATATTCCTGTCGGAGGGAGAAAATTTTCTATGTAAGTTTCAAGGTATATTCGGGCCGGTAAATGCTGTTTAATACTGTTTATTAAAAAACAGAGCATTTACTTAAATATGTGTATCTATAAAAAGAATGTATAAACATACAAATGTCTTAATATATATATATATATATATATATATATATATATATATATATATATATGTTAATAAATTCACATATACCTACGTTAGTATTGCATCTTAGAGTTTCATGGTTACCTAATTCAGCAGACACAAATGGTAAATGTATTGCTTTTATAAAAGTTTCTGGCTCACCTGGGAGGAACTTTATATTATATGCAGATCCATAGTTCAAGGTTATTATAAATTGAATATAATATTGGCGTATAAATTCAAAATGAACAGATATTTGAACAAAAATCATGATATATGGTATATATCTCCGTTAAAAATTAATGTGTTGTGTAAAAATTCGTATAAAAAGAGTTGTGAAATTTCAAATTGTAAGGCATAAGACGAGAGCAATATTAATACAGAGTGTTAGGCACATTGTGTTTTATTGTTGTTCAGTAGGGCAATCCTTGGTCGCAACAAACAAAATGTAATCGTGCAACACCCGAGCCGGTCGTCCATGACTTCTAACACCGCGGCTGGTTGCCGAAGTGACCACTTCAAACCAGAGATACCCTATTCCACGTTGCGATTATCAGATTATAAGGCAGCCAAATCGAATCGTTGCAGGTATCTTCGTGTTGGGCGGGTACAAGCAGGGCAAAGGCGTACAGAAAAAATGAACGCTCGAACCGAACAAAATAATTACTGATTTATTGTTATGGGACATTACTTATAACGGCAGTGAACTCTTCCTGACACTATAAATACTGCGCCTCTCAAGAGGGGAGACGGAATCGAGTCGAGCCAATAGTAGTTCACTCCAAACCAGACTGACAGTCATATTAACAGCTTCAACGTCTTGTATTATTATTTCTGTTTAATATATCTTTGTTATTTCTACTTGTGTCTTCGTGTTGTTCTTCCTTGGTCCTAACCTTGGACCATAACAGTGGTGACGAGGATATTTGACCATAACAGTGGCGACGAGGATATTGAAGAAACGATTTCTACGCGCAGATTCTAGGATATTGAAGAAACGAAGTTCTACGCAGAGATTCTAGGGTATTGAAAAGTTCTACGCGGAGAATCTAAAAAAAAACTTTTTGCTATCTGTCGTCCATAACAGAGGCGATGGAGGTATTGAGAAAATAAAACAAGTTCTACGCGAAAATAAAAAAAAAACTTTTTGGGACACCAACCTTAAGAGTGGTAAAGAAGACAGGAATTGAATTCTACACAGGAAAACTTTTTCGTACTAAGGTTCCAGAACAACAGGCGACAAAGACCTGAATCTACACTGAGAAAAATAGTTACACAAAATTACGGTGTAAACATGGAAGAATTTAGGGCAACCATATTGTAACAAATGAAAATGCAATTCGAACGACAAAAAGAAAATGAGGAAAGACAGATTAGGCTTGAAGAAAATCAATTTAAAATGCCACAGAAAAACGAAGAGAAGTAACTCGATCTACATGAATTACTACTACAGGCAGCAACAAATAAAGGACAAAATTTCGGAAATGAAACGTCATTCTCGCAAAATGCTATATGGAGCTCTATCAAAGACTTCACTTACGCACCGGACGAAGACAAAACCTTCGCAGCTTAGTTCAGAAGATATGAAGATTCATATGAGTTTGATTGCGGGAATTGGTCACACGCGAAAAATGTACGACTACTACTGAGAAAACAAGGGACAAGCGAATACACTAAATTCGTAGACTACATCCTACCGAGGAAAATGGATGAGTTGACTTACAAGGAAGCCGTGAAACGTTTAACGGAATTTTTTAGTCCGAACACTTCACTATTCCACAAAAGATGGAAATGTTTAAATCTAACAAAAATGGATAGCGAAGACTATATAAAATTCGCTTCCATAGTAAACAGACATTGTGATGACTTTAAGTTATCTGAACTCAGCCCTGACAATTTTAAATGTTTGATATTCGTCCAAGGCCTGGTTTCGACTAAAGATGCAGAGATCAGACGGAGAATTCTAACAACACTTGAGAGTGAACCAGAATTGACGCTACAAAAATTGGCTGAGGACTGTCAGAGATGTATAAGCGTAAAAAAGGACTCAAAAGAGATCGAAGAGTCTGGCATAGCGCACATACGAAAAGTTCAACGACAAACACGTTTTTCCCTCCTCAAAAACAAACCAAACAAATTATTCTACTACAAAAAGTCAAATGAAATTTCAGAAGAAACAACCACCCAGTCCATGCTATCGCTGTGGTACTTTGCATTGGTATAAAGATTGTCAATTCCGCTATAAGACTAGTATGTCGTGCAATAAAGTGGAACATAAAAATTCTCATTGTAGAACAAAGAAAGAAAGCAAAAGCCGTGTAAGAGTCACTAGAACTGCTTAAGCGGACGGGATAAATATACGAAAATACGTACAAGTAGAATTGTTAAACAAAAAATCAGAATACAATTAGATTCTGGTTCAGATTTAACCATTATTAACTTACAGACGTAGAAGAAATTACACAAAAATACCATGTTGAGAACCGATAAAATAGACAGGTCGGTAACAGGAGGAAAATCAAATTCTAGGGGGAAATTATCACAAATATGATATTCAACGGAATGACCAAGAAATTAAAAATGTATATTCTAAAAAATACAGAAAATTTATTTGGAACTGACTGGATGCAGAAATTTGATCTCTGGGATTTACCGATAAATAAGTTTATAGAACGAGGCAGAGAAATTACAGGAGAAATTAAAGAATAGTTTCCCCGAAGTATTTTCAGCCGGCCACGGGAGGTGTACAAAAATGGCAACAAAAATCGAACTAAAAGAAAATGTACAACCCATTTTCAAGAAGAAAAGAAATGTACCTTTCGCATCACTAGAAAAAAATAGACCAACAGTTGGATAGACTCGTGAAAACCAGTATATTGACAAAGGTGGAATATAGTCAATGGGCCGCACCTACGGTTTACGTGAAAAAGAAATCGGTTGAGATACGATTATGCGCTGATTTCTCGACGGGATTGAATGCAGCGATTAAGGATTATCACTATCCATAGTCCAGAGGAAGTTTTCACAAAATGGATCGGATGAAAATCTTTCTCAAAGATAGACTTGAGCGAAGCATACCTACAAGTACCAGTAGATGAGGAAAGCTCAAAACACACATAAAGGGTTATATAAGTTCCAGAGATTACCATTCGGGATCAATGTCGCGCCGCCGATATTTCAGCAAATAATGGACACTATGCTCGGGAGACTGGATTTCAAGATTGCTTACCTTGATGACATCCTGATAAATAGCAAAAATACGCGAAATCTACATGAATTCTCGACCACGGTCGATCTGTCTTACGCCATGACTTATGGATGATCAGAGGTGCTTTGGCTGCTAAGGAACAGCCTTTGCATTTGTCCACCATATGCATAATATCTTGATCCATGCTTGGCCAATATACGTAACTTCGCATTAAGGATTTCATCCTGTTCTTTCCTGGGTGGCTCATGATTGATTGTAGTAGACAGTTACAGCAAATGGCCAGAAGTACTTCGTTGTAGAAAACCTACTTCGGAGACTACAGTAAATTGCCTGCACGAGCTGTTTGCTCGTTTCGGAGTGGTTGATTGTCTAGCCACCAATAATGGGACACAATTTACATCTGCGGATTTTCAAGAATTTTGTGAAACTTTTCAGGTGAAACACATCAAATCCCCGCCATATCACCCAAGATCAAACGGGAAAGAGGAGAGGTTTGTATATACACTAAAAAGAGCACCAAGGAAAGCTTATGACGTACCAACAGAAAAGGCTTTACAACAATTATTGCAAGTATATAGAATTACATCGAACAGTACTACGCCATAGGCATTATCATCCGCGGAAGTGATGATTTCCCGAAAAATTAGATCGGTATTCGACAAATTACTGCCAAAACAGACAAAGCAGTAAACTACGTCGTTTGTACCAAATAGCAAATTGAATCCAGGAGAGAAAGTTCTTTTAAAATGTAGAAAAAAAAAACATCCTACTGGGAGCAAAGTACAATAGTGAAACGAGTCGGCAACATGATTTACATAATTCAAGGTCCGACGTTCTCGCATAAAAGAAACTTAAATCAAATCAGAAATTGGCTGTTAGAGGATTCTAACGGTCTACCTCAGAAAGAGGAAGAAGGGATGGACACAATATTCGACACATTTGATATGCAAAGCCCTCAAGCAATGTCAGAACCGCGAAAAAAGCAGAAAAAGAATGTTATAGAGCCGTTGATGATTAATCCGAAGAGGAAAAATATTAAAGACCCCTACGAGGTAAAAGCTTTGGGAAGGGGGTGTTATGGGACATTACCTATAACGACAGTGAACTCTTCCTGACACTATAAATACCGCGCTTCTCAAGAGGGGAGACGGAATCGAGTCGAGCCAATATTAGTTCACTCCAAACCAGACTGACAGTCATATTAACACCTTCAACATCTTGTATTATTATTTCTGTTTAGTATATCTTTGTTAGCCTACTCTTGTGTTCGTGTTGTTCTTCCTTGGTCCTAACCTTGGACCATAACAGTGGTGACGAGGATATTGGACCATAATATTTATACGAGTCCTTCGTACAATAATTGGTTATATTAGAGTTCGCATGCAATTAATTGTCAGCCCAGCCCGCATCTAAATCGGAAGAGGTTCAATCAGTGCTGCTGTTTTCGCTCAAAATATTCCCCAGGTCTGACAACCACCATATTCACCAGACACCACCGCTTACGACGTTTTCGTCTTCAAAAAGACAATCCCAATTGAAAAGCTAAGATTTCAAGATGTCGAGTCTACCCAAGAAAATGCGACGAAGCAGATGCTCCGTATCCCAAAATGATGAGTTCCAGGAATGCTTACATCAAGGTGAACGACGCTGGATAAAGTGTGCGGCTTCAGAAAAGGGACTACTTTGAAGAAAATTAAATGCAGAATTTCTATGTGTTGTAGTTTTCATTTTATAGCTCGTTCACCTACTTTTTGATCACACAGAATATATAATATATTTACGGATTCTTTGATTATATCAATTACTTTGCTTGCTTTTTTCTTCTATCTGCAGTTTAATTTCCTTTCAAAATCCGTACGCAAACTTTGTTTTAATTCTTTCGTTTTCTATTTCCCCCTTCACTTTACTTATGGTCGATTACTTTCCCCAGCGACAAGATTTTATTTCTGACAACACATTTTAGCTTCGTCGACGAAAAGATTGGAGAAAGTGCTTTTGAATTGTTGGATAGTATCCAGTCTCGGCGCATGACCGCTCAGTCCAACCAATCGTTTGCCAAGAAAGATCGGACGGCGCACAGAAAGGTTATAGTTGGTGGTCGGAGGTCAACTTGCTTGCAGAAAAACCTAGCTTGGAGCAGCCAAACGAGAAAATGACCGTGATCAGATCCCAAAACATTTTACCATAGTCCTTTATTTTTCTTTTTATTTCTCAACGCAACAATTCTATTCTATATTATGTAAATTTGTACCTTTAAGAGATACGATGAGATAGGACAACATCTAAAAGTGAAAACCATTTGATATGTGCAGACAAACCTGATACTTGAACGATAATGATTTTTCTTGGTAATCGGCATTTACGGAAAGAGATATTAAATAAAGGTTTCACTTCCCTGTTGGTTATCCAGTACCACGAATATTTTTCAAGAGGACAATTATTAAAGTTGATATTTGGGCACACAAGATTAGGTCATTTCCTCATTAAGAAGATCGATTTGACGTTTGCATATATATATATATATATATATATATATATATATATATATATATATATATATATATATATATATATATATATATATATATATATATATGTGCACATCATAGTTGAAATGTAATTAATTCCGTTGGTCCAAAAGTTGTTTTTTTTTTTTACTAGAAATGAACTGAAGATTATTATACATGTTTAAAAGAAAAGTCAGCCAAGATTTTTAACAGAAATTTAATCGTGACGAAAAGAAAAAAACATTTTATGATTAGAGTTTGCTCTTTTGGAAATATATCCTCCTTTAGCCTTGATTACTGCAACAGGTATGAGTTTGAACATTGATTCCATTCTTTTTCAAAGACTCAAAGAGATCATCTTCATTTTCACCTACTTTTCTGTAAAGTTCACCCATTGCTAATTCTAGTGGTTGCTTCAAATTTTTGAAATGTTGTGTATATATATATATATATATATATATATATATATATATATATATATATATATATATATATATGTATATATATATATATATATATATATATATATATATATATATATATATATATATATATATATATATATGTTTGTGTGTGTGTGAGGAAATGATATTATTATCTGTATCTATAAATGGCATTCTGTTAGTGTATCTGTGTGTCTGTGTGTTTGTCACCTTGTTATCTCATCCGGAGTGAGCAAACCTTTCATCCGATTGTCATGAAAATGTACACACATTTCGGACATTTACTGCATTCGTATTTGACGTCTTCGGATTTTTCGATTGTTCCTCCAATTTTGGAAAAATCGATAAAACCGATATGGGGTCGAATATTGATTCGAAAAAATTAATCATTTTTTTTTTTTTAACAATGTCATTACATATAGTTTTGAGGTGATGTTCTTTGTTTTTAAAAATTGACATCAGTTATCAGAAAAAATTGATAAAATCGATCACTTTGGGACATACGATTCAAATCCAATGTAGTTGATTTTTGGCTCTGTTTTTCGCAAACTGCAAGGAATTTTCACGAATATCATGCTGAGCATTAGTTTTATCAACAGTTATTAGTTGTCTTCAATATCGGTATCAATTATCGGAAAAAATCGATAACATCATGCCACTTTTAACTTCCAATTCAAATCCAGTCAAGCTTATTTTTGGCTATATTTTTCGAAAATGGCGAAGAATTTTCACCAAAATTATGTTGAGCATTGTTTTTATCAACAGTTATGAGGTGCTGATATTCATTTTGAATATTGATATCAATTACTGGAAAAATCGATACAATCGATCACTTTGGGACATCCGATTCAAGTCCAGTCTAACTGATTTTTGGCTATATTTTTCGCAAATGGCGATGAATTTTCAGCAAAATTCCCGTTGAGCATAGTATTTACCGACAGTATTGGGGTGCTGACTTTCCTTTTCAATATCGGTTTCAATTATCGGATAAAAATCGATAAAATCATATACCTTTTGACTTCGCATTGAAATCGAGTTTCCCTGAATTTGGCGATGTTTTTCGTTACTTGCTTGGGATTTTGATTAAATTTATCGGCTTTAGTCATGACAATTAAAATCTTCTGTCCTGTGAGCTCCTTTGTGACTATCTAATACCTGAGGGAAGTCGATACAATCATCTATTCATCGGAATTTGCGAATACACAAATGTTCAACCGAGACGTTTACACTACAGACTCTACAGCTGAGTGTTATTCGCACACGCGTGACCATGCTTCACATAGCGGTATCTTATTGACTGGGTGCAGTACGCGGTCGCTGATTGGTGTTCGAGAATCTAGGACGCTCGCTGATTGGCACAACCGATTGGCCTGCAATACTTCTCATTTGAACTTGCTGTGCACAGCTGTAGGACGAAGGTCTCACTTCTGCTCCTATTACGCCGCCACCGGATACCTTTGATCTCATTGATTTTGCTACCACTGAGTTAGATCCAGGGACAGTACCCAAAGAGTGTGAGTTCAATACCCGGTTAAGGCAGTGGAGAACTTTCAGAGTGGAATTAGCAAGAGATAACTGATAACTGACATCCATTAAACATAGCACGTAGAACTAGAACAGTCTACCCCACTGAGCGAAATAAAGGGTTCAGTTCGACATTCCAGACACCTGAAGGATTCCGGAGCGTATAACGGCCGAAACGTTGTAATAAATTTGACGACAAAGATGAAGACAATAGTTCGAATAATGTAATTCGTGTTGAAGTTTTAGATTTAAAGTTTTCGCTTCTATGACCACAATTGCCTTTAAGTTGCTATTAACTTTAAGCATTGTCTAAAGTAGAAAAATAAAGTATTTTCTCAATGACAATTCTCCGATTTTCTTTGAATATTTTAAATAATGTATGAAATTAGCATGTATGGATGTTATATTACGCAATAACACATATTTTCAAGGAAACATTTGGTTTATATTTTCTTTTAAGGCGTCTCTGGTCAAAATAGTTTGGGTTAATAAATTCTCTGGTGATTTATAACGATACATTTCCATCATTTTAGACATAATGAAAACTTATATTTCCATTGTCCCTATCTACAACCTATGACGTCTACACGTGTATACTGAGATTATTGAAATCGGGTTTACTGTTTACTAAATGGATTTCACAAAGAAAGTACAGGCAAATTCCAATCAAAAATGTCGAAGTCTATCTTATATTGTAAACATCGTAAGTTATTTGGGGTTTGTGTCATTTAAGCTTGGGATCCATCTAAAAAAAGTTTTTAAAAATGAAGACATAAGAAAGATTCCGTTAAAGTAAATCATGTATTTAAATGTTTCTGCCTTTTAATGGACGTCTTTTTATCTGTCGTGAAATTTGCCATCTCAGAATAAGTATTCTGTATTGATAAATTAAGAATGAAGAGTTGATGAATTTGACACACACGTGAGATTTTGAAGAATGAAATAAGGAATAACATACCTAAAGATTTTGTACATATTACTGATATAACATCAGCCCCTCGCCGTGGTGTAATGGTTTGAAAGTTTTTCTCGTGAGAAGAATTACGAATGAGTAGTAAGTTAAATCCTGATTTGTTGCCCTATATCTTCGGCCTTGCTTCACATGTAAAATATGCTTAGAAAACCATTATATTGGTGGCTGAAAAAAGTATGTCATGATAGTAAGAGAACAGTTATTAGTTAATGTATGAAATTATAGATAATTATGGAGAACCTTGATCTCAGAAGTCGTGAAAGGACATGTTCCGTAAAAGAATAAGTAAATAATACAGTAACAACTTCAGTATTTGTTTTAATTTAATAAAGGTTAAACATACGGATAATTAACTTGGATTCCAATGAAGTACACCTGGACAAAACACCCGGATTCCCTTCATAAACCTAAGACCAATTACATTGAGGAATATAAAAATGTTGATTCACTATAACGTGAAAAAAATCTTAATCTTAAATATTTATAAGCCTAACATTAGTCCTTGATTTGAATATTGCTGCCACATGTGGTTTGATGATTGTGCGATTTAGGTAAAGATTCTTGATAAAATCCAAAGTAATAAAGGCTGTTTCAATAACTTGGACCGATTTTAAATGTGAATTAAGTTTAAACATCTAATGATTTTTTTCTTTTTCCTTCAGATTTAACAACATAAATCTTTCATCCATGGACAGATTAACAATCAAACAATGTGCTAAAGTTATCGAAGCCCATTATGAAAATAGATGTTGAAACAGAATTTGAAAGAAAAGTTCCCAGGTCGCATCAGCTCTCGAAATAGCAAGATTATTTGGCCACCACGATCGTGCGACTTGGCACCTTTAGATTTCTTCCCTTGGGTGTCATCTCAAAAGGAAAGCCAATGCCAACACGCCAGCAACAATTCAACAGGTGAAGCATGAGATAATAAGGCATATTGGTGAGATCGAGGAGTATCTATGCAGAGACGTCATCAAACATTTTGACCATCGAGTGTGGGGGGGGGGTGCTGCCGAAGCCTCGCCAGATATTTAGGCGATATTATTTTTTACACTTAATCGCCATGACTTAAATAACATGATCCAAAAGAGGAATTAATATATTTTCGCCAATAACACTGTTTACTTTACTACTGACTTTGATCCTACTTAATGAAACGCCCAGTGTTATTGGTCCTCATTTGTTCTTCTATGTAACTCTATAGGGAATTGTTTTATTTAATCTATGTGGTTCGAATTTTCTTGTCCATCTGAACATGTATAGTGATATCTCATCTAGTTATTATTTAATAATGCGTACTCATTGCTTATCCCTAACCGCTACACGCAACATCATCGGGTTCAGAGCCAAGCGTTATCTATTCCATATATATTCCCCATCTACTATTCTTAAGGCCATAATACAACACCATTCCGTAGTCATGTAACTTCAGTTGCCCTTGTCCTTTTTTGGGGGTGAACAAGACCGTAAAAATAATCGATTAAAGTAACTACGGTAGTTCTCCGGGTAACGGCAGTTTCGACTTACGACAATTGCTAGTTGTGAAGCAATATGCATTAATCTTACTTCGACTTATGTCGTTTACCTATAACATACGACATAAACCAGCTGATAGAAGAATACGCACCGGTTCGGAAGTCTGTATGTATTATACGAGGTCTGATCAAAAATTTTCGGGACTCGTGCTATAAAAAGGAACACATATTTATTCAGTAATTAATCTATTTGGAAATAGTCTCTGTCTGAAGCCACTCACTTTATTCAGCGCTTTTTTTTGTCAATGGAAGCATTCCCGGAACTCCATTTTTACGGGTGGAGAGTAGCTGATTCGTCGATCTATTTATTTTTTGATTTTCTCGACATCATAAAATATTGTTCCTTTCGTAAGATTTTCGAAGAGTTGAATATCGTAGTGGTGAGATTGACGAATATGGTGATTGTCTCACATAGGGAATTATGTGACTGGCCAAAAACTGCTGCAAAATGATCACTGATGATGCATCTGTGGTGTAGTCAGACGTGCACACTTTGCACACGTTCCCTCCGTGAAATGCTCTAAATAATGAAATTTAACGAAAACTTTGTATCTTGTGTGTATTTGCGACAGACTCCAAAGTTAATTTGTACCCAGTAGTGTCACTCTGCGTACATTAGTTCCGTTACCATGACAGCAGTCCCGATTGATTTTACCAGACTTTATATTTATGTCTACCGTGTGTTTTTTTAATCTTAATTAATTAATTGTCGTCGTAGTGCCGACCGCTTTCCACGGCATGCAGCAATTAAAGACATCATCAAAAGAGGTTTGGATGTAGCTGGGTTCCCTTCCCAAATCGAACCCGTAGGCCTCGACCGTACCATCTTCCCTTTTAAAATGGGTAAGTCGTTGATTTGGGATGCGACCTGTGCGGATACATTTTCGGCCGATAATTTGATCAGGTCCGCGGTTGAGTCGGGGTTCGTCGCCCGAGACGCAGAGATACAAAAAATAGCTAAATATTCTTCTCTTGCTGATGGATTTTTTTTTTACTCCTGTGGCAGTGGAGACTTCAGGGGTTATTGACCTTCATTCGATGGCGTTCCTTTGGAGGATTGGCGCGATTGCGTCTCGATTAAATAACGAGCCTCGCGAAACGGAGTGGCTCTTGCAGCGTGTCTCACTGGCGATGGTTCGAGGTAATGCTTTCTCCATCATAGCGGCCGGCAGAGGATAGAAATTTTTTTTATAGTTACGTTGTTCTGGAATTGTCATCATTGGTCGACTGAATTTGCTTTGTTTCAATGACTTTTGTTTTGTTATTATTAGTTACTTTTTTCAATAAAGACGTTAATACAAAAAAAAATGTATGAAACTTGAACAGCGAAAAGTAAGTGAAATGAGAAAAGAAATAAGTCAACTGAAAATTATAACTCATGTCATAGAATTGCATTGTTATGTCCTAGATTATTACTTACAGCGTTACAATAGGTGTGTGACGTCAGTCTTTATTCACAGAAAATGGCGCGTACGTTACGACGTACATGGAAGATCGCTTTACGACGCATCGTATAAACTGGCACGTAGGTTAGCATTGAGTTGTCGAACACTATAGTAGGACACATCATTCTCGGATTATTCTACCTGTTGATATAAGGTGTTTAATTTAAATAATTCTTTTGATGGATGCGTTTTGAGATTATGATACTATTAATTTTACCTGCCAGTGTAAATAAATTCAAATCGAATATATGAGACTCTATACGCAAAAAGGCATTAAGAAAGTGAAATGTGAAAGTTTAAAATTATATTCATAACCTTTCGTCGGTGCGCAGGTGTAATCAGATCAACGTAAGCAACACATTAATCCTATGGTTCCCTACGCGTAACCACAGAAATAATTTTCAACTTACTCATAGAAATTTATAGAATACATACACACACACATAAGTACACACACACACTCACTCATATATATATATATATATATATATATATATATATATATATATATATATATAAGTGAACATAGAAGTCAACACTTAGAGGCGACAGTCTGTTTCATGCTAGATGCAATCGTCAGGCAAAAAAAGCAGAAATAATTAAAAGCAAATACCAATCTAAGAACCGGAAAAA
>OZ038489.1:109721914-109764414 GCA_964036315.1 Acanthosepion esculentum | reverse complement strand
AAAGAATGTAATGTTGTCAAACTATTTTCTTTATATAATTTTATATTTTACCCAAATAAGTACAACTTTCAAACGTTTGGGTAAGTCTATAATTTAGCTTTTATCACAAATTTCGTACAGAGCATATTTTAGCAATTTAAACAAAAACAATCTCAATAAGAATTTACGGTGACATTTTATTTTCTATTTTTGTACAGAATATCTCATTAAAAGCTAATCCCAGAAAGAAACAAAATGTTTTTTTTTTACTGTGTCTCTTGCCATATCTCTGACAGAGAACCAGAGGAACCATATCTATATAAATATTAAATTGCAAACTTGTAAAATAAAATTTCCTTTGTTTTACGTTTACATATTTTTCGTCTTTATAGTTCAATTTATGTTAGACTATTTTTCAAAACTAAAGGATTGTTTTATTTTGATCAACAGCTGTTTCGAATCAAGGCATTATGTCGTACACGGTTCGCTTTATTATCAATATTTTGCAGGTTAATTATAGCCAGAAATTATTATTTAGATTATAAAACATTTTTGGAGATGGTAATGATTTACTGATAATAGTATTAGTAATCAACCCACAGATGGGGGAGAAGTCGTGTTTTCATGACTTTCCCAACAGTATAAGCCCGTAAGTGAATATAACGAAACCAAATGGAATTTTAAAACAAACATACATCGAATATATTTGAATTCCCAAATCTTTAGTCTTTATTCATATTTAAATATTTATTTATGCATATGTGTGTGTGTGAATATGATGTGAAATCCTTAATTTTACAATACCCATCATCAAACTGGTATAAATCCATATATATATATATATATATATATATATATATATATATATATATATATATGAAATAAATTATTATATGGAACCTTAGAGTGTTCTGTTTTTATTTAAATTATTAGCTCTGATTTACATTGAGCTCTCTGGATTTTATCCTCCTTGGGTCTACCCATACGGATTACCTAGTTTTTCGTAAACTATATATATATATATATATATATATATATATATATATATATATATATATATATATTAAGCTTTTCACCCCAAGCAAAGTTGAAAGCCACTAGCACGCAAGGGGTTACAGAAGGTTTGGTGGAAGAGCAGATAGGAGTGGTAAAGGAAAGCATGTGGAGAAAGTTAGTGGATCGATCAAGGCAAGGGGGTTACAGAAGATTTGGAGTCAGAGCAGATAGGAATGAAAGGGGGAAAGGATGTGGAGAAGGGAAGTGGATAGATCAAGGCAACTGGAGATGATATATATCGTTAGTGTAATGAAAGAGCATTAATTTTAAATTAACGACTGTTAAGCGAACTGAGGTTACTGAAAATGAACATAACCGCAAAATCAATGTTGACTAGATTTCCTACGTAATATTTAATAATTGCCGGAGAGTAAATTTCTCTGTTTACAAAGACATATATCATTAATTAGCTGTTAACTTTTCGATTTTATTTTACGATTTTATTGGCACCATACAATTAATTTCTAAATCACTACTGTTTTTTTTTGCTTCCGAAAGAACAATTCTGGTAGGCCGGCAAACTCAAATATGTATATACAATTAAAGAGAATGGGATGAAAAGGCAATACAGATAAACATATAACAATGTTACATATTCCTATCCAGACTCGAAAAACGTCATTAAATTGCTGCCTTGCAGGTTCGCATTTGTACGCATCAAGACATGTTGCACCGTTTGTATCTCATTGCAAGTGCAGCTTGCGCTTGAAAGATGTTGGGCATGGGGGCTATGCAGGAGATTTTGAGCATGGTCTGGTTGAGTGACAGAAACGTTACTGCTGAAGTATTTTAGTTAGCAGTCAGTATTCGTCAATCTTGATTGCCACACATCAGCCATTTTTCTGTGGAGTAACAGTGGGTTGTGTAAATCAAATAAATAGATAGTTTGACGTCATCAATGGTCGCCATTTACATAGCGCGTTGTTCCTTCTGCTGACTCATATGCGTTCTGTCTTTTTGTAATTGATTTTTAGTTCTTTCTTCTCGCTTTCCTTCACTAACATTCTGTAGTAATTCTTGTAGTACCGTTTCTCTGTCTGCTATCAATACTGTGTCATGTTCATATATTATGTTGTTTAGATTGTAACCGCTAATAAACGTCCGTGAGTATGTAATACAACAAAAGGATGAATCAGACAGAGAAATATAACTGAAAATTAACGATACAACCAGAGTTAAAATATGTGTGGCTCTACAGACAGGCGCGATATAATACACTTTATAAAAGCAACAAAACCGGAATATACAGATTCGCAGGAATCATTCAAACTATAATACGAAGCACCGTAACATAAATATGCATAGTGTTGTGAGAGCGATACTTTCCTACATCATGGACTCTCCCAGTACTATATTATTATGTGAATGGTAGTATCATGGGAGTAGCACCAGTAATGGTGCTCTGCTGTCGAACTCTCTGTTTGGCAGAGAGGAACTCGAACGAGGCTTTGCCGCAGGGCAAAGTTTCGTCCGGGGAGGTAGACAGTCCCTAAACTCGTGTATACGGGGTTGTAAATGGGTATATTTTTGGCCGAGCCTACGGGCTCGGTAATCCCACGTTAAACCGGCCTTGTGCCAGATCCGACCCGTGTGGGTGGGTGTTAAATATCGTATCACCAGTAATGCGCAGCCGCGTACGATACCAATATCGGACACCACTGGATAGTAAGCTCTGCTTACACTTTACACTATTCTTTTTAACTTTTCTGTTTAATATATCTTTCTTACCTCTAACCCGTGTTCCGTGTTTTCCTTCCGTGGCCCCCACTTCGGGTCCACTTCACATAGAAACAAAGGTTAAACGAATAGAAGTACAAATAAATGAAAAAAAAATACTATTTGTTAAATTGAAAAAACCGTAAAAATACAATGATGTCCCGAAGGACACAAAAGATCAGTGGATAAAAAAAATTGGTTGAATCAATCCTGGGAATTGAATCAAAGATTTGTGAGTTCAATACCTGTCTCCAAAATCTGAATAAAAACTTGGAGAATTGATTTATTAAAGCGAAATAACTGAAACTGAATTATCCAAAACAGTCATGACACGTAGAACAAGAACAATCTACCCCGGTGGACGAGATAATAATTTGTATTCCAACATATGTCTCCTGAAGAAGGCCGGAGCATTTAACGGTCAAAATGTTGTGAATATGACAATAAAGATGAAGACAACAGTCTGAACAATGTTACGATAACGCATCTCAGAAATATAAGCAGAGAGTAATTTCTGGTTAGAACTTCAATTGATATATTTGAAGAATGAATCGATTTCCATAACTTTTATGTCGAATTATTTTTCTTAAAATTCTGTCACAAAATATACCCCACGATAAACAGATTACACAAAAAAGATTAATTATTTCGCAGATAAGCTACATATACATTTACATATATGTATGAGGAATGGATACACGGACTGCGGAAGAACGACAATACAAGTATCAGATCATTTCTCATTCGATAGTTTCCTAGATAAAAGTTTAAATTTTATATACGGTATGTAGTTCACAAATAACAATGTCGAAGAGGCAAACTACAAATAAATACATATATAAACCTTAAAGATCAGGCAGAAAACATGTCTGTCCATAGGTAAAACGGGACAATGGAATAAGGTAATAAAGAAAATATGCTATATTGAAATGAATATATTATTATGAAACCAAACAGTCAATGCATCAATTAAAACAATAGAATTTTCCTGCAGACCTGGAATAGGATAAGAACAGTGTAGATTCGTTAAAGACACTGGAAAATATAATACGATATTTATTCATATAAAGCGAATGATATTAGATAGTGTAGCACAAATGTAAACTGACGTATAAGTATATTTTATAAATTAAGGAGAATTTATTGTTAAATTACGTCACACAGACTTATTGTAACTGCTAGGTAGCCTTAACATATTTGTGAAGGATATTAGAATAACCCAGTGCCGATACTGGTAGAAAACAGAATATATACCGATAGAAAACTCAGTAAATATACTAGTTAGAAAAGAATGTAAGACAAGGACGTGTCTTCTCACCGGACTCATTCAATCTATACAGTGAGGCGAATCTGCGAGAATTATAAGTTCTATCTGTGTTTATTATTAGCGGTTACAATCTCAACAACATAATATATGAACACGACACAGTATTGATAGCAGACAGAGAAACAAAACTACAAGAATTACTACAGAAGATTAATGACGGAAAGCGAGAAGAAAGAACTAAAAATCAATTACAAGAAGATAGAACGCATAGGATCAACCCGCTATGTAAATTACAAATTTTGATATAAGAATCAAACAAATACTACATTTTAAATATAGAGTTAGTGTTTTAACAGATGGCGGAAAGAACCACACTAAAATCTGAAGGCGAATTTGCATAGTGAAAGATGCTTTCCAAAAGCTAAGCAAAGTATAAAGATCAGGTTAAAAAGTGACATGGATATATTAAGAAACAGGAAAAGAATAGAGTTGACGTAACATACATGTGATTCTAGAGAAGAACGCTGAGAATACCATGGACTGAACATGTGAGCAACTACGAAAATTTAGAATAAGTGGAAAGTCATAAGTTCACTTATACTTACCATAAGGAAGAGCGAGTTGAAATTCTCTTAATCTAGAAAGAGTGCTTGGAAAGTATGATACTCACAGAACAAATTGAAGACAAGAGGGTCAGAGGAAAACAACGAATAACCTACCTATGTATACATCGATGACTGGACAGGCTTTAAGAGATATAACATAACAAAAAATACTCAGAGCAACAAATTGTGAAGAGCTATGATTGCTCTTTTTTCTGATGGAGAAATGAACATAGAATTTTGAGGTTTACTATTTGGGAATATGACATAAACATATACATAAGCAAATAATATGTTTTGTTCCTTTCACCCCAAGCATGGCAATAAAACCACTAGAACGCAATGGGGTTACCCAGTATTTGAGCATATGAAAAAAAAAACCTACTAATGAGGAAAGAGCAGAGTTAAAGAACAAAGATTAAGACTAGAGAAGATAACGATTGACATAACGTTTACATTTTTAAAGATCAATGCTGACGGGGAGTTAAGTGGCAGGACGAAGGTTGTACAAGGACGAAGATAAGTTCTACGCTAACAGTTTCTTCTCTCATGCTTCTATTCTCACGTGGAAATCTTTTTTCCGATTCTTCTTTCATTGTCAACTGCAATATACAACGTCACTACCCTCTGCTTGAATTCGGGTCTTATGATACAATATGGTCCGAAAGTATTGTCACCCGTACATTATATAATTTTCTATTTCAGATGGCTGACACGAGCTCTTGCAGACCTTCTCGATATCTTACATCAAGTGAATAACCTGAATGCAATTCTCGTGCTTTCTATTACTGTAAAGCTTTTTTTTCTGTTGTTAGCATTATTTTTTTGGTAGGGGTGACAAGACTTTCGGACCATCCTTTGCACACACACACACACACTCTCTCTCTCTCTCTCTCTCTCTCTCTCGCTCTTTCTGTCGTCAATGTCATTTTCCCAGTTTATTTCACTCTCTGAAACCCCCTTGCGACTCAATGATTAAAACAAAGAAACGGCTCTTCTTGGAAATATAACATAGCTATGGTATCTGATATACATATGGAGTTTATTAGCATTTGACCAGGAATTGTTGGACACAATTAATTAACAAGTACATTGAAAACGTCGGTTTTCCTAAGAAAAGTAATTTCTCTCTCAATTACATAACTGAGTTTTTTTTTCCTTTTAGCGAAAATATACGCTTGAAACTGTTATGAATATGCAAGCAAAGAAAATCTAAGCATCTCTCTCATTCAATCCATTTCATTAAAGGAAATGTAGTTACGAGAACTTATCTATTAGCGTAATAAAACAGTCACTTCCGACTATACTAACTTCAATATATTGATCCCAAGAACATTATTTACATTATTCGGAATATTGTCCTCATCTTCGTCGCCATATTTATTACAACGTTTCGGCCGTTGTACGCTCCGGCCAACTTCAGGTGGTTGGAATGTCGAACTGAACCCTTTATTTAGCCCACTGGGGTAGACAGTTCTCGTTCCACACGCCATGTTTAATGGATGTCAGTTATCAGTTATCTCCTGTTAATTTTCCCTCTGAAAGTTCTCCACTGCCTTAGCCGGGTATTGAACTGACACTCTTTGGGTCCTGTCACTGGATCTAACCAACGGCTTTATCCACTGTGCCATGTGACGTGTGTACTTGTACATGGTACCTCGTCTCAGAAATATAGAGAGATATTGATCCCAAGAAAGCCTTGAAAATGAACGTAACAATGCAGCTGGCTTAGTCGAATTCCTGAAAACGTTGAAAGTATAAAAATACATATTGCAGAAACTACAGAAATTGCTGAAACCGATGTATAGCATTGCTGACCATTATCCCTTGTAATATCCTCCACATTCTGGTCAAGCAAAATATTCATCTTGTATATTAAACCAGTTTTCCAATGAATATCAACTTACACTATCCGCTTTTCTTACAAATCTCAGTTAATATCTTTTTCTCTCCATGTATCACAACATATTGTTATGCTGCATGGCGACTAATATGGCGCCATTACCTAGTTCCAATTTGTCGATGAATTGTGTTGACACCCGCGACGTTAGGCGCTAAGTAGGGTTCGGTCACATGGTGTGTATATCTTACAAACATCGCGTGTCTGCAGCTGACGCACTAAACAAACCTGCATCGGTTTTGCTCGTCACGTTATTCCACAATCCCATCTCTGCCAACCTAGAAATAATCCTCGTAAGCGTGACTGCTTCATGCATACCCTTACCCCGCTAACTCGACAGGTTCTGGACCCAACACCAATTCATATTTATCGCCATTCATTTGGCATTTGGAATTGCGGAGTGTCATGTAATGCTGGCACAATTTAAAGAGATCTCTGCCAACTCAATTCGCTGTGGAATAACTCTGTAGATCATTGGTATAAATCGTTTGTCGGTAATAAACCTCCCACTAGCATTATTGAGCGATCCCAGGGGTTCGATTTCAAGGAATTTATCAGCCTTTCCCTGGGTAATACTTTATACGTGCGTACTTCTATACAAAAGTAAAATAGATTCGTCCGAATATATTTCTTTTCAGTGTCTGTCTATATTTCTGAGATGAGGTATTATGTATACTATTTACATTATTCGGACTATTGTCCTCATCTTTGTTGCCATATTTATTACAACGTTTCGGCCGTTGTACGCTCCGGGCTTTCTTCAGTCGGTTGGAATGTCGAACTGAACCCTTTATATCGCTCAGTTTGGTGGACTGTTCTAGTTCCGCATGGCATGTTTACTGGGTGTCAGTTATCAGCTATCTCCTGTTAATTCCCCTCTCCACGTTCTCCACTGCCTTAACCTTTAAAAGCTGGACGAAACTTCGCAGATATCTCTCCCGAATAAGACCCCCTCATAGACGAGAACATGACAAAAACTGTGTGTACGCTATCCCGGGCAGCTGCGGGGGGGAAATATAAAGGGGAGACAGGCCGCCCCTCTTAAGGTAAGTGTTCAAGAACACCAGAAAGCTGTAACACGAGGGAAAGTGAAAAATCAGGCGTGGCTGACCACATATGTAGAGAAAATTGAGATCACCGCCCTCTGTGGGATCAGGCTGAGATTATAGACAAAGAACACCATTGCAAAATTCGTAAACATAAGGAATCAGCACATATGCTGGGCCACAAAAATCTCCTGAGCCGACCAAGCATAGAAATGAATACAATATGGTGCCAAAGAAAAGCGATAATAACAATAAAAATTGCAATATGAGCTCTGATAAAAAAAATGCAATGTTAACAGCAAAAAATTGCAATATGAGCACTGGTAAGAAATGGTTGCTGAGACATTAGGTTTATAATACCCAGAAATTCATAGACAGATGTCCTCAAGGACAAATGGCACAGTGGATAAAGGCGTTGGTTAGATTCAGAGACAGGACCCAAAGAGTGTGAATTCAATACCGGGTAAAGGCAATGGGGAACTTGGAGAGGGTATTTAACAGGAGATAACTGATACCCATTAAAGATGGCACATGGATCTAGAAAGTCTACCCCAGTGAGCAAAATAAATGCTTCAGTTCGACATTCCAACCACCTGAAACTTTGTAATAAATATGGCGACAAAGGTGAGGACAATTGTCCGAATAATGTAAATAGTGTATTTCTTTAAATTGGAGATTTATTTACATTTTTTAAATTTAATAAAATTGCGTTAGTTTCACTGCAAAACAAAGTGGCTAATTCACATATAAAAAGTGAATATATTTTCCTTGCAATCCTTCGAAAATTTTCGACATGTAACATGGAAATACTGATTACCAGTGACTCTTTTATTCTTATTCTGACTTTGAGAAGAATTGTGAAAAATGATTCTCAAAGTTAATTTTTATACTAAACTCTACCCAATATAATAACCAAAGCCACTCATGTAAAGTATTATTGAAAGTTACTTTACCTTGAAACGTAAAAGGGGAGGGTAACAATGTATATTATCTGGTTATATAGGATAGATAACATATGATTCTAGACATGAAGTGCTTAAAATTGTAGTGATAAATGAAGCACACTTTTATAAATCTGTTACATCAAATAACAGTTCCGAAGAAGAAAATGACTGACTTGAAGTGCTACATTACCATTGGAATATGAGGGGAATGAGGTTGATACGACCCTGTCTGTGTAGTTGGCTTTGAAAGTCTAGATTGGTGAAACTAAGCACCGTAACTCATCTAAATATGGAAACGGTGTTAGTCTTGCAAGAATCGTTTGTAGGAAGTGTTTTGTACAGTAGACAATAATTCATCATGTAAAAGTACGCATAAACGATTTTGACTTCTTCTAAAGTTATTTTCTACCAACTCTAAGAGTTCATTACTCTACAGATTATTCTTTCTATTCTTAAGAGGTTTCCATTCTGCAACAGTTTCACTGGAAAATAAAGCCATTTTTAAATCCATGTCCCTATTCGGTCAGTTAGTGTATCATGCGCATCGGTGAGATCTTTTATGATTACTACGTTTTTCAGTTTTCAATATCGTGGTAGTTGAATCTTCAATGATTCAAAGTCGATGTCTTGTCGTCTTCCTTTTGCTCTAATCCTAAATTTCCACAAAATAGTGCATATTTTCAAGTCCTTTAACCCCAGCGGAGGCACGGTGGAGTTATGGATGGCGGCTTGGATTAAGGAAAGTCATTGACAAATCACAACATCACAAATGTTTTGCCCTATTTATTTTTCAAGAATTTTGTTTTGACGACATAGAGTTTTGTGACGCAGTCGGTATTTGTATCCAATGTTTCCTGTCCTTCTAGTGGGTTATCAGTTACAGTGAAGTGTATAAGTGTTGAAACAGATCAAGTTTATTTGGCCTTGTTAGTTAGATAGCCCACCATAAAAGGGATATAAAACAAGAAAATTAAATTTTAAAGGGAAACAACAAATTTATATACATATAAATCAATTAATGTCTCTACAAATAAAATCAATGTGTTTTGCTTGATACAAGGTCGTCAAAATATTCATAGTAATCCTTGCAAGAATGAGTTTATGTTTACATAGGCAGGGACGTATGTATGTAGGTATGAACGTTATTGTAGGGTAGAAATGTCTGTGAATTAATCGCTCAGTCTTAAAATGTTCCCTTCGTTTATCAAGTATAAAAGTGGTGAGGGAGAAAGGTAGAGATAATAATAACGATCGCTTGACGTTTGTTAAGAGACGTGTTAATACGCTTTTCTCCTTCCCTCTGGCGAACTTTCCCGTCTTTTATTTTGTTTGTGGGGCTTGAAAAGATCATTTGCGAATTCACTCCCGGATATGATTCGGGCCTTTCCACTGGACGACGAACAAACTTCGCATCGGATCGCGAAAAGGTCCGTAAAATAATCTGTTACTGAGAATTGAAGATTATTTGAATTTTGTTTTTAAATGTTTCTTAGTTTTCTATTGGCCGAAAAACATTTCACATCTAGGTGTGAAATTTCACGAGTTTTGTTTTGGTATCGATTTTGCGTGTGTTAATGAAAGTTTGTAATTTCGAGATTTTTAGTTTCTAACAAAATCAATGAGTGAGTTATTAGCATTTGAATTTTAAATCTAAATCTTCTTTTGTTCTCTACATCTTTAAAATCATTGAGAAATTGCGTTATTTCAGTAACGATAATGAAGTTCTACCTTTTTGCAACTTCCTGCTTTTCGAATTCTTAGATTTTCTTCCTTAAGTCTACCTATGATTTAAGTCTATGGGGCCGAATCTACGTTTCACTTAATCCGTCGTTGGGGAGATTTTTTTTATTTATAATCATTTTATCCTAAACGAGACGATAAAGCCACAAAATGCAAAGGGTTATATATGATGAAAAAGAATCAAGTGAATGAAAATGTTGAACCGTTAGTGTGGCGATTAAAAAAACAATAAACGAACAGAAATTAAAAAAAAAAAATCAGATGATAATTGACGTTGCATTTTAAAGTTTTTATCTTCATAGTTGACAGGAAAACAAGACCCTGGAACAAAGCTCATAAGCGAGAAGTGACATCGACGAAACTATTAAATTTAATTTCGCAATTTCGACAAGGAAATGATGCAACCTGACAATCTATTACGATGTTTAGATTCCTGAAGTCATCCAATCATAACAAATACCATGGAAATATTTATCAAAAAAGCAAAGAGAGGCTACATTCCAGCTATGGGAATGTTACTGAATTTGAGATGCCAGGTCAGGATGGATAATATTGAGGATTCCCCTTTTAAAAGCGAAAGACAAAAAGATAAATTCGTGATTTTCTCGAGGAAATCAAAGCGACATGAACACAACAGACAGGGCCATGATGCGACTAGATCGAGTCCGCTTTACTCACCGATCGCCGTTACGCTACCTGCCCACCATTTTCCAGAAGCGATCTTTAAATATTGGGTAATATTTTTAGACAGCAACATTTTTCCGATCTATTTCAGCCAGTACCGTTATTTAATTGACGAAATCAGATTTTTTTTGCAGAGTTTACTCTTAAAAATACCGCTTGTATTTCCCGTTTTGATTGACACCCGATTTAGCTACGCGCCTCCCGGTTTGGCAAGCGAACGAGGCAACAACGGAAATATAAAATGGTTGCCTTGAATTAGACGACGAAGAAAAAAAAAAACGAAGGAAAAGACATGTCAGATAATAATATCTCGAATTTAGCATCTGTTTGGTGATAGGATCTTATTTTCTTGCCGTTTGTCGTACTGGTGATATTTTTCTTTGTTTCTTGTAATATGTTCAGCTTATCTAATTTTATAATCTTCCATTATAATCGGATATGTTGACACAAAAATTCGCATATAAATATATACATACATACATACATACATATATACATATATTAATGCATACATAAATATATACATACATATATAACAACAGAGACAATGATATACACGCGTATATTTACCTAGTACTCGAATCATTTATTAGCGGAAACAAATGTTTCAGTAGACGCCGTTTTTCCTTAATAAAGTCCCAGGCAGGTAAATATAATTAGCATCGTATAAAAACAGAGGGGGTTTAATTATATATATTGTTAATTTTGTTTAGACTATTAGAAAATATTATATTATTTTATTAGAAATACATATGTATAAACCGTGCATGCATTTTGGAAGATCATTTTTCTCTCTTCTGATTAATTTACTCATTGAATTGATTAGAACACTGCCATTGTACAGTTAATTGTGTGCCATGCGTGATACAGGATTAGGCGATCATGTATCGAAAGATACATGACAGATGTGGCAGATTTTTTTTTTCCCGTAGTAGGATTTCAATTCTCTCTGCGGTAGACCAGATGCCATCCAAGGCCATAGAACCCGGTTTGTCCTGCTATTTATCCATAGCTGGGGAGAGAAGAAGAGGAATACATACATTCCACAAGGGTATTAGCACGTCAGTGAATGTAATAGATTAGACTGAAATTACAACTCGGGACCCTCCCTTCCTCTGTCTATTACTCGACGGTGGCTTCACGAAGTCATTGTTACGTCCCCTTAAATAATTCTCGGCCTTCCGGTTATAAATACAATAATAATAATTACCTAATATATTTCTCTGACGAAGGTTGAGCCGAAACGTTTCTTAGAAATTTCTCACCGACACTGTTTTAGTAATACGATGGTGACGTCAGTTTTATTTAAGGCAATTATAACATATTCCACTCTCAAATCATTATATATATATATATATATGACGAAATATAGTTTCAAGATATGCAATATTTATGGGATAAATTGCTCAATATCAGAGATAGAGCGCATATGAAATTGAACATTGAAGGCAACCCTCAGAAACAGTCTATCGAATGTTGACTTCAATTTATATATATAAATATGATCAAATGCTATATATATATATATATATATATATATATATATATATATATATATATATATATATATATATATATATATATATATATATATATAAGGTGTTTTCTATTTTGCTCGAAGTATTAGATATGCTGTCTGAAGTTCATATTTTGCTATGTTTGTTCGTGTACTTTAGACTTTTGTAGTCATTATCAAGACTCGATGTGGTGCCTGTGTGGTGGTTAGAACTCCTTTGTCTGTATCTTGTTATTCTTTGGGAAGCTCGACGGTAGAATTTCTCAGGCATGATGTCAAGTGTAACGGATCTTGGGAACGAAGCCGTACAGAAAGAATGGGATTGTTTAATTATTTTATTTTTTCAAATATATAATACTAAAAGAGCATATGCAATATATATATATACAATATCATATGCATTTCAAGATACCATCTCCTGTTGGGAATTATATTTCATTTAATGTGGGCTGTTTATTTTGTGTAATAATAACTTCTATAGTTTTGTGTCTTTCTCGCCATTGGAGGCTGAAGAATATTTTCGTGTTATCTAATATATTTCTGATTTTGATAGTTGTATATTCGTCGTTTGTGATCTCCTATTGGGGCTATGAAGCGAAAGATGTGCGGTCAGCCGACTTTCTAAGCGAAAGGTAATCCGATATAATTAATGAATCATAAATTTCTATATAATCATGGATTTCTTTATGCCAGTATCCATGTAACTTATGGAGCTTTTGAATTAGCAAATATTGTTGATGCTGTATCGTTTGCATTCTTCCTGTTTGTTGCTGATGATAACTTTGTGTGTTTTTAAATGTTTCTAGGAAATAATTAACTTGATAATTTCTGACAACTGAAATGCGTCTGATTTCTGGAAATATATTATACCACTGCTTTTTATCTTTGCAAACTTTATTATTGCTTTGTATTTCGAATGGAATTATTTTAGTTGGCTGTGTATTATATAGGTAGATAAATAGTTAATGTCTTTCTGTTATGGTATAGTTTTAATAAAGAAATAAGTTTCGCTATTATGAGATAGCGTGCGCTCTTGTATGGAACAGTTTCTTATTAATCATGTGTATGAAAATGGACTTTTACTATTACAACTTTTCTTTTGTTTTATTTTTCATATTTTCTAGTATTAAGTGAAATACTGATGGATTCTACGAGAACGTCAGATAATAGACATTAATTTGCTATTGCTATGTACGAAAATATTTCAGAAGATTCTAGTTTTTAATGTTTTTATTTACTTTTTTCCTATCGACTACTTCCGTTATGTGCCATGCGTGACACATGCTTGAGCGATCATGAACCGTTCGATATATGGATGACGAGGCAGATTTTTTTTCCGGCATTAGGTTGCCATTTCTTTCTGCGGTAGAACCTGTCCTGCTATTTACCCGTAGATAGCTTGGGAGAGAAGAAGAGTATTCCTACTTTCCACAAGGGTAGTATCACCTAATTGAGAGTAGTGGATTCGACTAGAGTTATATCCGCTATCCATTACTCCACCGTGTCTACTCTAAATACGGGACTAAAAACTTATATAAGTTTTTTTTTTAAAAACTTTGTTTGGGACGTGAGAAATATAGTAATTAGAAAATATTGATCTAAGTTTCCGACCTATGCTATAAATATATATATATATATTTTCTTTTTAAGCTTTTCACCCTAAGCAAGGCTGGAAGCCACTAGCATGCAAGGGGTTACAGAAGATTTTGGAGCGAGAGCAGATAGGAGTGTTAGAGGAAAGGATGTGGAGAAGGATAGTGGATCGATCAAGGCAAGGGGTTACAGAAGATTTTAGCGAAAGCAGATAGGAGTGAAAGAGGAAAGGATGTGGAGAAGGATAGTTGATAGATCAATGCAACTGACGATGTAGATCGACGTTACGTTTGAATAGTTGAAGATTATGGATGTCAGGGAACCAGGAATAAGGAAGGGAGTTTCACAATCGAGAGGTGCGAGACATGAAGCTATTGGAGTATAAGAGACGTCTACAGTTAACAGTTTCAACAGTGAAAGGGTGGGAGCGGAATGCCAGGATGCTTGAATTCATGAAGTCTGGGAACCAGCGAAAGCACCTCATCGGAGCAATTACCGTGAAAGTATTTGTAAAAAAAACAGAGGGAGGCGACGGCACGTCTGTGAGAGATTGACTGCAGATGAGATGACAGATCAGGGCCAATTACGTTGTATACCCGTTTCTGGATCTTATCAAGAACCCCGAGGCAAACAGAAAGGGACCCAGACCATATATGGAAGGAATATTCCATGGAAGGGCGAATGGTTGACTTGTAGATAGCATGGGCGAATGGTATATATATATATATATATATATATATATATATATATATATATATATATATATATATATATATATATATATATATATAATTATTTATTTAAAAAATTATAACATAAATATGTTATAAAATCACTACAAAAATAGCCATTTTGCTTAATCACCTCTGGTGTCTTATCAAGTGATGATGTTGAATGTAGAATAAAGGATTTTAAAAGTTTCAAATTAATTAACCCGCGGAAGGGAAAACGCTGTTACATCAGCTGGAATAACCAAACACAATACAAGTATACAAGAATTTTTAAAAATCTTGACGACGAATTAAGCTTATAATAGCTATTAAATTCTTTAAAGTTGGACTTATACTAAAATAGAATTTATTCTAACTAATAAGTATTAAATTATATGATAAAACTTTTAATTAAAATTTAAAAAAAATTACTCATTTCGAAATCTAAATTTAATCTCTATTAATTTAAAAATGATAAGATTATAAAATTATTAAAATTGTATATATATATATATATATATATATATATATATATATATATATATATATATATATATAATTATTGATATTGCAAGCGTAACAGGAGGCATTGGTTGTACAAAGATGTATTAGTTTTTAAGAAAATTTTCTTTGATAAGTTGTTGAAAAATGATTCATCTATCAATATTTTACACATATTAGATTTGAAACGAAAGTTACTAACACTTTTCAATAGATGCATTTTGGACAGCAATTTTCGTTTCTGATATTAATGTAATGTGATGCATACACACAGGCAAAGATATGCACGCACACATAAACGAAGTATATCTGATAAGGAACAGGATGTGTTTTGTTTTGTTGAAAGAGGGATAAGCGAATTGTGTTATCATATCTTGGGAGTGTATAACTGTAATCTTAGGTTTCAGCCATCACTGCATTTTTCCACAGGCTTTTGTGGCAGTATAAATCATAGAATTTCCTGACGAAAATGCACATGTTCACAATGCTCTGTGCATCCGAGAGTTTCCGCGCTAATATAAACCTCGCCTTCTTACTATACAACTGATCCTGTACCGTGTGACTTTTACTTTACCCATGCTCAAGGTGTTCTTCAAAGGGGGCTCGTTTCGACGGGATGGACGCCCTCAAGAGAGCAGTAATAACGGAGCTAAAGGACATCCAAACAGTGTATTTCCATCAGTGAATATAAGAATAACAGAAAAGGAATCAAATGTATATTAGACACGTGGAGAAGGGCGGTTAATTTGAAGAGGAAATGATTTAGTTTGTTGTTTGAAATTGGAATATACTATTTGTGACACCAGTCCTGTTACTTTTCAGACAAACCTCTTATATATATATTAGATTTCAAACTAGTCACATCATATTACATTGGATATAGACATATGGTTATGTTGTTAATATTTCGGTCCCTTACGTAGTACAACGTCATAGAACAGCATCATGAATTTACGACCTTCGTCTGCTATACGGCGACTGTTATCGTCACATAGCAATCTTCTATTTATTCATTTATTGTCCTTTCTCTTTATTAGTATTATTTGTTCTCATATTCTCTGATACTCAGTAACCACTTGCATCCAAGTGTCTTTATTGCCTTGATTGGGGTGACATGATTAAAAGAAATTGTAGAACCTGCAGAAATTGATACAGCTTAGATCGTAAATCTTAGTAAACTGGTCGAATTCACCTGAACGTGCACTCTCAGATTAAGACATATTTCGAATTCCTACAAAATTATCTTAACGGTAAGAAATTCTGCAAGCCAGAAAATTGTAAAAGCAGCATGGATGATTAAATCACCAAAGTAGATGTTTAGTATTGAAAATATCTCTATCTATAAAAGGCAGGATGTGTGTGTGTGTTTGTGTGTGTGTGTGTGTGTGTGTGTGTGTGTGTGTGTGTGTGTGTGTGTGTGTGTGTGTGTGTGTGTGTGTGTGACGAATGCAGGGCCGCAATTTTAGACGGATTTGCACCAAAATTTACATGCACTTGCTCCAAGTTAGCGGAAGGCCAAGACCAACTTTGCATTTCCCAACTCCCATCGATAGTGGAAATAATAGATATTTTCATGCTTCTACGGCAGTTTTCGTGTAGTTTGCGGCCATTTTCTACTGCCCAGAGTGAGAGCCTATAGCTGGCTGCCACGAATAGGCAGGAAGATTCTATTGGCCAGCGTGAGAGCCAACAGCTGACTGACACGAATGTTAACTAACATGCTAGCATGCAAAAAAAATCGATAGCTGCATTCGTCACAAGTGGGAAAAATTTAAATCTGCATGACACTTTACTCCAATTGGCTCATTCGCTTGCTTAAACTCAACGTTGATTCTGATTCCGCAGAATTGGATTGGGTGTGAAAAAGTATTTGTTGTTAACATTTTTTTTTATTCGGTTTTTCCAGTTACGAGTCCTTTTTAAAGTTGATCGTTTTTTGTTAATTTTGTTTAGTTCTTTTTTCGTAACAGATTAATTTAATGTTTAGTATAGAGCTTAGATAAATTCGCAGTGTGAGATTAGCAAGAAGTAAGGCATGTAGCAACATCAGCAGGGCAAAGGACACTTCTTTAAAGGCAGGAAAAGGCAAAAATATTTTAAGTCAAGTGATAGCGGTTGCTGTATGAGTCGTACGATTTTTGAATCAAACCCGGGCAACGCCGGGCCATGCTGTTAGTTGTATCATAAAGCTGAATCAACGATGGTGAAATATAGTGTAATATATAAGTGTGACAATACGGATGAACATACCTACGGTCCGTCAGAAGGTAATATGCAAATTGCATAAACCCCAATAACTTGAATTTAGCTTGAAGATAAAAAAAAAATTAAACTAATAATTTAGACGTCAAAGCAAAAGTTGAGTTAAACTTTTAGGTTGTTTCAAATCTTTCAAAGTAAATTCGAGTTTATCGAACTTATGTAATTTAACGGACAATAGTTATTTATTTTTTTTAATTTGACAAACATTTCTTCTAAACAGTGTGTGTGTGTGTATGTGTGTGTGTTTGTGATAGAGGTGGAGAGAAAGAGAGAGAGAAAACGAGAGAGAGATACAGAGAATTTTTGTCCGGAACGCTGTACTTGATGTAAATATGCAACGAAAATGAAAGAAATTACTGCGACACATGATTTATCACTTAACACTAAATAATCGTGTGTCCAGTGGGATAACAAACTTTTGATGATGACCTGGGTATATATATTTTTTCGCAGTTACTATGTGTATTTTTAAAAAAAATAAACAATAGCATCACGTCACAGATATTTCAGCTCTCTATATCGAGTCTGGATTACTCTCCTTGAAAAATCTAGCGTTTTTTTCCCCCAAAATAAAATCAACTTGGAAACAGCGTGGCGTAGATTATGTGATAATCAACGCGACAGTTGGTGAAATATAACTTCAAAAAAGTATTGAGAAGGCTTTGTAAAAGTGTAAAAGTGAACATATTTATGAGTGCAATGTTATGTTTGAATACTACCGTTAATATTAAATAACTGGAACTGGAATTTATGGACACAACTAATACGTATATATAATATATAATAATACGTATAGGTATAGTTCTGTCCATAAATTCCAGTTCCAGTTATATATATATATATATATATATATATATATATGTATATATACTCACAGAAGTACAACATTTTATTAGTGTAATAACAAAGAATACATCAAAAAACAATTAATAAAAAAAGAATAGTACAGTAATACATGAAATATGTATTACTGAAAAAATACGATTACCAATTTTACGATAATATATATATATATATATATATATATATATATATTACGGCCTACATTTCTTGCATTTTGTGACAGAAATTGTCTTTTATTATACGTTTTGCATCACACTAATAAACACACACACGCACACACACACACCCACAGACACACACACACACACATATATAACAAAATATACTTGAAGATATGCTATATTTATAGAATAAAGTGCTCGATATCAAAGATAGTGGATATGTAAATAAATGTTGACTTCAATGTTCACTCTCATATATATATATATATATATATATATATATATATACAGAGAGTGAGCGAGAGTGAGAGAGAGTGAGTGGTGCGTAAAATGCGAAGAAAAGACATAAAAATTCAGATACTGATGTAAAAGTTTAAAACATCTTATAAGGTGAAAGAATTAAGATATAATATTTCTCGTTCGGATGGTACTTAGAATTACGTTTAGGCAAATAAACGCAACATTCATAAGGTAATGTTTTGTTATTTAGGCAACACAAATATTTAAATGATTTGTGTATGTAGCGTAAATACAACAGGCTTACAGCTAATGATAACGAACCCCGAAATATATTGTTTATTTTTTTTATTTTCGTCGATTTGTGTTTGCGATATATAAACTGTGCAAACAGGTTTCAGAAAATGCATTTTATAGCGATTAATAATTTTACAAAAAGAACTTTAGCATTCACTTAGTCTTATGGAAGAGTCGAAAACTGAGAGAACAATATTATTCAAATCCCACCCGAAGTATACAACATACTCTTTACGCTATTTATTAGAATATTTCGAAACGCATGTGGTTGAAAGATATATTTATTAAGTTTAGAAGTTTTATTGCTTAATAAATATATTTCCCAATTTTTAATATTGATTTTAGGAGGGAAAAATTGTTAATGTGTGAGATGTCATTTTGTTAAGCATACGTTAGAGAAATAATTGTTTGCTTTTTCAAATATCCCGCGCTCATCCCAATCAACCTCGCTGGTTTGTCAATAAATAATAATAATAAATCAATAATAAATAATAAAAATAATAATGGGAATTTTAATTTGACATTCGTGTGATCCTAATTTGGCACTGAATTGAGGAGAAGTTTGTGTAAATTTTCTTAAATACACAGTCGAGCCCGGATGAAATGCGTCGCAAAAAAAATTTCAAGATTTATATATATATATATATATATATATATATATATATATATATATATATATATATATATATATATATATATATATAGTCATCTACATACAAGCCTGTTTCACAGCTCATCAGTGTAGCTAGACATCAGATTGTTTCAAGCTGGGATCGAAACCCGAACAGTGTGTCCTGGAAAGTCCATTTTCGTGAGAAGACGCTTCCAGAATTATGCCATAGAAGTAAGAGTGAGACGATTTCCTATCCAGTCGATGACTGTGGTCGGCAAACTGTAATCGTTTTTGGTTGTGATTTTTCTCTGTTCTCCGTAAATAGTGTTTGCCGTTGCATGGGATCTCCCACTGAGGTTCTGGATTTTCCTAAGTAGATTTGTATGTATTGAATCAAGTCGTCTTTCAGGGCGAACAGATAATGTCCCAGTTTCTGATCCATATATTCGGACTGGTTCAATCAATGTTCAAAATGTCTTGATTTTAAGGAGGATAGAAGGTTCGAGCGCCAGATCTTGTGAAATTTGTTATATGCATTTGATGGCGAACTGTTTCGCCGATATACTGTGTTAAATATATATGTGTCTATACGTGTATCTATGTACTTCGAGTAAATATAATACGTTAGCCCTGGAGGGTAGGTCATCTAAGAGAAGAAAAAAAATAAACTCTGATCTTGAAACTTTGCTGCCTTGCAGACATACCTAATATTGGGAAAATCTTCGGGAGTAAACCTTGAGAACAAATCGGGAACTGGAATCTCTAAGACAATCCGCGGAAATTCAAATTCCGAACGGTGTCTGACGCGGGATAATTCACTTCATGGCTTAAAAGATGTCTTTAGCCTTGGGTGGCAGTCTTTCTAGAGATTGTGCCTCGATAAAAATACCCGGGTGAAGGGTTGGCGTCCCTCATCATTTGAATGAGCTGCCGAAAAAAATTATCATGACAAAGGAAATACCTATACAGGGAGATGCAAAAATAGGTATACATTAATGAAAATCAAAATAACACATCTCCAGATAGTAAAATCCAAAGGGGTGACATCCGCTGTAATTAGCATACCTAATTTTGCAGGCAACCTTTTATACATATTTCAATATATCATTAAATGTAGTGAAACATATTTTATTTAATGTTGTTTGTTTCTTCAAATAATAATGTATTTCATAATGTTGAATATTTCCTTACATATAAATAGGTTTTAGTATTAGCGTTTTACATTGGCCGCATGCAGAACATTATTTCATAGGTTGGAGTAATTTAGTGATGTTCACCAAAGAGAAGGCTCAAGAGCTATTCAATGTAGAGAATTATTGGAGTATGTTGTATAAACTTAAAAAGAACAGGTAAGACGTGCTGCTTCTGAGGTTATGCAGGAGAGACAATGGTTAACGGTTTACGATTGTATTGATCGGCAAAGCATCATATCGAGAAGCTGTTCTTACAAAGAAGCAGTTTTTATGAAAAACCTGATTCGACGTCCTTCTTACACAGGGAATACAAAGAGGATGGGGTTAATTCGTCACAGTGGAGCAGCATGACGGATCTTAGCTGCGGAGTACAGGACTGGTGGAATTTGTGAAAGTTAAAGTATTTGACTCCTTGCATGGAGTATTCCTGCCATATATGGTCTGGAGCACCTTCTCTTTGCCTCGGGGTTCTTGATAAGATCCAGAGACGGATATACAATGTAATTGGCCCTGATCTGGCATCTCGTCTGTAGTCGCTCTCTCACAGACGCTCCGTCGCCTCTCTCTGTCTTTTTTACAAATACTTTCACGGTAAGTGCTCCGATGAGCTGCTCTCCCTGGTTCCCAGACTTAATGAATTCAAGCGTCCTACGAGGCTGGCATACCGCTCCCACATTTTCACTGTTGACACTGTTAAATGTAGCCGTCTCTTCTACTCCAATATCTTCATATATCGCACCTCTCGCCTGTGGAACTCCCTTCCTTATTCCTGTTTCCCTGACAACTACAATCTTTAACTGTTCAAATGTAATGTCAATAGACATCTGCATCTATCCACTATCCTTCTCCATTTCATTTCCTCTATCACTCCTATCTGCTCTTGCTCCAAATCTTCTGTAACCCCGTGCCTGCTAGTGGCTTCCCGCCTTGCTTGGGGTGAAATGCTTAAAAAAATATAGCGATAAATAGCAAGAGAGAGACGCAATGTTTCGCGTGTGCGGATGGGGTTCCAGGTTGGAAAATAATTCATCGCCCACCAGTTCTCATAGTCGCCATTTAACTATATCAAGTTAAGTAAGTGAGGACTGGGAAGGTATGACAGCAATAATTCATCTTTTTTTCTAATCTGTTTTTTTTGTAAGGAAAGAGTATAGCAGAGTAGATCCTTATAAGGAACCCCAGTCACTTTTTTACATGTTTAGCGACGAAACGTACCTATGAGTTCCTCTTGAGTTCTGGCGTGAAGCAATAGGTTTTCAAGGCAAAGATCGTTCACAAGACTACTAAGTGAAACTTCATTATCTGCTTGGTGATGTTGGATTTAATTCAATTGCTGCTGCTATTAATCATCGCATCACAAAAAAACGAACATAAAAAAATAACCATGAGTGTAATATTATTTTTAATATCGAAACTTGCACAGTGATAATATTTACTTAACATGAATTTGATTTGATTCAGAAAGAGAATTAAATCTCAGAAAATTAGGTTATCTCTTGTGATTTATGGAAACGAAATTATTTTTTCCTTAAAACTTTTATAAATATTGGGGATCAGGTTAGACTGAGGAAAGTGAAGAGTCTCCGTTCCACCAGTAGCGACTCGTCGGAAGTAAGAATGAACGAAACGGTAGATGAATTCCAAAAGCTAGGCAGGAGGATTTCTTTCGTAACAAAGAAGAGAGTACTGAGCTACTACGTGACATCTGTCCTCCTTTACGGCAGCAAATGTTGGTCGGTCTGAATGATCCAGACCATATGTGGCAGGAATACTCCATGCAAGGAGTCAAATACTTTAACCTTCACAAGATGAAGAAGCGTCTCGAGCCGGCGGACGTTGAGTTCTACAGAAGGATGCTAAGGATAGTACGGCCCGAGCGTTTGAGCAAAACTGAGGTTTTGGAGGTGATGCAAACAATGAGGTACATTATACTTGACAGCAGTAAGATACAGCTGAATTTTCTGCGACTCGTAATGAGATAGGACGGCTTGGAGAATCTGATATTCACAAGTCGAACAGAAAGAGAGATAGACAAGAGAAAGAAACGCATGGCATACCTGGCGGGCTTAAGCAAATGGGAGACAGAACAGTGCCTGGGGGATGTAGCAAGGGGACAAAACTTATTCGAGGTACAAGCGATAGGGGGAAGTAGAGAGCCATGATCAGCTACGTCCTAAAGGGACATGGTATTCCAGAGAAATTTTAGGTGAATCTCAAAAAGTTATCAGTGATTAATAAAGAAGTTATTGAAAACGGAATTTTATGTTTTGACTTCCATGCCGAGGCGTTAATTTCACATTCACTTTCCATTTGAACGTTGTTTTACAGAATTCCCAAAGGATTAGTATTATCTTTATGTTACTTCCTTTGATTTATCTGCACTCATTTCCTTCCGGGTTCCAACAAGAGACATATGGTCAGAAAGAACATCATGATGTTTTCCACTGAGCATTTTTGTAAAAGAAGAAAACAACAAAAAACAAAAACAAACAAAAACAAACAACTATAAGATCACACATTTTACAAAGATAACGCTCTGCATAGTGAGCTCTAATTGCGCTAAAACTTTTTTGTATGTCTTTATGGCTGGTTCTGTCTGGTAAACTCCATGTGCCTATGGGAACCTTTTCCATAAATCATAGGGCCCTAACTCGAACTGGAATTATTGATGTCCTCAAGTGCCATATTTGAGATTTCCAGTTTTAAGATGCTTGTAACTTGATAGTTCCTTGAAGATTAAAATAAACAGGGATTGTCATTTCACTAAAAAGGAACATTTGGATTTTTGTTCTCTGATCACGATCACTGGGCGATTACATTTCATTGTTTTGCCCGTGTGCATTGTAAAGTCGCAAAAAATACTTACATGCCCTGTGTCTGTAAATTATTATTATTATACTATTTACATTTTTCGGACTATCATCCTCATCTTTGATACAATATTTATCAAAGCGTTTCGGCCGTTGTACGCTCCGGCCTATTTCAGGTGGTCGGAATGTCGAACTGAACCATTTATTTCGCTCACTGGTGTAGACTGTTCTAGTTCCGTGTGCCATGTTTAATGGATGTCAGTTTTCAGTTATCTCCTGTTAATTCCACTCTCCAAGAGCGTGAGTTCAATACCCGGTTAAGGCAGTGGAGAACTAGGAGAGGGGAATTAACGGGAGATAACTGAAAACTGACATTCATTAAGCATGGTACGTGGAACTAGAACAGTCTACCCCAGTGAGCGAAATAAAGGGTTCAGTTCGACATTCCAACCACCTGAAGAAGGCCGGGGCGTACAACGGTAGAAACGTTATAATAAATATGGCGACAAACATGAGAACAATAGTCCGAATAATGTAAATATTGTACATAATACTTCATCTTAGAAATATCGACAGAAACTGACAGGCCGAAACATTGTAAATAATATGGTAACAAAGATGAGGACAATAGTCCGAATAATGTAAGTAATGTACATAATACCTCATCTCAGAAATATATACAGATACTGAAGGGTCGAAACGTTGTGATAAATATGGCAAAAAAGAAAGGACAATAGTCTGAATAATGTAAATAGTGTACATAACACCTCATCTCAGAAATATAGATAGATACAGTGTAACCCGGATATAAGAGAGTTGTCGGGACCGTAGACTACGTCTCTTATATCCGGGTTTCTCTTATATCCGGGTTGTACTAACATTACTTTTTATATGATGATTTCATCTGTCTTCTTGCCTGAAAATATATGTATATCAACGGTTATTTTCGTAGGATTATGGATATGCGTCTTATTTTAGTTTTTTCACTTGTTGGTGTTAACAACTGCACTATTTGCACATCGATCTTAATTGAAGTGAAGCTGGAATTTTCTTTCATGGACTTATGCATAGAAATGATAATCCCTCTGAGAGATCATCAGCTGTCCATGCTCGAGATCTTCCCACCACACTCCAAGGATATTGTCTAGTGAAAAGTTTCTATTTTTAAAGAAACGTTTACTTTCTTCCAAGGAACTAAGTCTTAAATTAACATTAAGAAGAATAAAGTGCTGTGTATATCGAAGAAAAGAAAGTAGGCAGTGTTTCTTTCTTCAAACATCGAGTTTAATACACTTTTCAAATCCTCTAGTCAATGTGCGAAAACCTTTTTTATGACCCATATTATATTACAAGTCAAAAGCTAGGTGACGATGCGTCGTCATTAGCAACTCATTTCAAACCGATTTATTGTATCACAAACCGATCTAATCGATTAGGTAATCTCAAATATCTTTCGCTTTCAATAAGAATCAAGATATATTGTTCAGGGACAATAATCGGTTTGCCTATAATCAAAATCTAAACGGGAAAATAACTCTGAAGGTTCGTCCACAATTTCTATAGTAGAGGACGATTTTCTAACCTCCAGGTTTTGTAATCAGACAAGCATATTTTTGTCAGTACTAAGAATGATTTGTTGGCGTCTTCTTTGCAGAGAATACTCTTACGATCTCGTGTGAATATCCGTTTACTGAAAAATCTCTCGAGATTATCCCGTAGAATCACCTCTCTTGACACGATTACGAGAGAATGTTTGCAATACACAGTGACTCAAAACATGGTAGTCCACCGTTTTTCCTTCTGCTTGTTCTCCTGCTTCATCTATGATGAGCAAAGGTGCTCTATTATGGCAATATCCCACTGAGGATTCCCATGAAGAAGGTTTTCTATTAAACGATATCAGATCTTCCTAAGAAACGTCTTTCAATTTAGCTTATTCTGAGATATATCTAAAGCTGATCTGGCTCAAACCGACTTGGATTAAAATTTTGTGAGCGTCAATTTATTAACGGCTACTCAATTTCCCTATTTTCATTATTATGATGAGTGAAGCATTTGATCAAGTAAAAATGTTATTCACGTTATTTTCAATTACCATATTAGTAAAAAAACGCACTCTCTTACATTTTCAAAAAAATCAACCATAGCGTTGCGACTGAACGCTCAAAAAGTTTTTTATCCATTAACAATAACACATTTCTAAAAAAAGAAATATAATCTGTAATCTTTTGGTGACATTTCTAAGGTCCTTTTAGTCCACCAACTGAGGGACATTCCTTTTTATAGATTGCGTAAGTAAAAATGCATAAACACAAAGAAATATACAAAAACCTAAGAGGTTTTAATGTATCAATTTAATTTCGAATCAACATTAAAAACCCGTACCCTCCCACAATAGATGTATATAGGTATAGACACCTCGAATGTTGCTGGAGATATATATGAAATCGAAAACACTAGTACATAGTTAATTCAATGATATTTACTCAGTTATGTTCTCCTATCGAAGAGAAGAGATACAATTTATTAGAAGTAATTATGATTTTGCAAACGTTTAGCACATCGTTTCGTTGATATATGTGCTTGTGGCTGTGTTTGTTTATCTATATGTGTATATGTCTGTGTGTGTGTGAGTTAAACGCTGAGGAATCTGCGGCGAAACTTCACTGCTTGCAGTGTATCACTTTTCATTTTTAATTTCATTTTAATTTCAAGAGAATTGGAATCTGGTCAAACCCTATACTTACAATCTTATTACAGATAGCGAAATAAGGATTCAGTTATGTTCCATGTGATGATTACGTTTAGAAAATTAACTCGAATTATAATTTAGATCCAGCAGCAACTGAAGACCACATACCTATAACAATAAAACACAAATTATGTCAAAGAGGAAATATTCGTCAAATGGTTGACATGCCTCTGTGTAATACAGGAAAAATTTCAAATACACGGCACATTTCAAATAAAGGACACATTTTCAAATAGAGGACAAATTTCAAATAGAGTACATATTTTGCAGATGACCATTAGTGTTGTCAAAATTCACTAATTTCTCTACATCTTTGGTTCCAACATTTAATAAAGCTTAAGTTTGAATTACAAATAGATATAGTGATTTTCCAAGCGTAGTCTAGATGTGACACAAGGCCGAATGTATGGGGCACACAGAGAGATTCGAACTCACTAATCAATCGTAATTGTTCTAGCGAGACAAGCTTGCTAACCACAACACCGCCACGGGGTGCCCAATTCAAATAGCTATATGTGGTACTCGAGTTATCAGCAATGTCAGTTCGTTCACGGCTTGAGTTCAGTAGCGATAGTAACATATGTATTCAACTTTCGCATAAGTGACGTTTTTGTATGCAATCTGACGGCGCTCATTATCATTTGTATTTGTTTTGAATTCAGAGTTTCGTTCTCATATATTGGTTGCCTCCACAAGATCAGAGAGCCCACTATGACCTATATTCAGACCTTTGCAAAGGTATTGGCGGGAAATAAGCGAAACGGAGTCGAAAGAGAATTAAACTCAGAACGCTGAATTATTTTTCTGCACCGATAATTGTCACTCTAACTGTACCTCTATTTAACTGCACGCCAAGTTAAAAAATTCTATTTGGGATATTGATGTTTTGTGATATAAGTTTTTTAGGGTATTGTGTAGTCATAACGTTTTTTATAAACCGTACACTTAAAAACAAGTACTCTTATATGTCATTCCATTATATAACGACAATTATTTTCCCTGCCTTGAATACCTTTGATCTGGCAGCTATTTGATATAGTTTGGTCAAGATTCTTCAAGATTTTATATGAAATAGTCTCCGACTAACCTTTGTATCTGATTTATATTCGAGGAAGTTGTCTCCATCAAATTGTTTTACAGTGATCGAAAAGTTCAATAATAAGTTGGTTCAATGCCAGGTAGATTCAAAGAGTTCGTTAGAACAGACAAACCGAAATCCAAAATGACTTCTGTGTTACTCTTGCTACAAATCAGGAGAACAAGGTTTGTCGAGTAGAAAAGTCTAAAATAATTCCAATTTTTTTTTTGTTATTACTCCTGCATAAGGCCTGGTCATATTGCATCTGCTGTATATATAAATGTGCATTCCTATTTCATAGTGCTTGAAGAAATCTACATCAATCATACCGACAATCATAGTGAACACAAAACTACTTTTCTTCCCCTGAACTCATCTCTTGGGTTTCGATGCAAACATTCTTGTCAATACGCTTTTTACGTTGAAATTTGTCATATGTCAAACATTTTTCATCCCTTGTTACAACTGGTCTCCCAAAAGGGAAATGACCTCTGACACAACATGAATATTTCTGTCGATTTATTGTAATGTCGAAAGACATAGTAAAAATAATGTACTCTATATTGGATATACAAATAAATGTCAGATAACAAGAATAACACTTGTCATGCCAGCATACTCAAGAACGATAATAATTTTACGCTATACAGAAATAAGTGTAAATTATTCGATCAAATTCATAAATTGTCAAAGAATAGGAAATTTAAGAATAAATGAATATTAACTCCTTGTATATGTCAGACAAAGACGCAACAAATCATACATAACTGTCTACCTCTCAGTTTCTCTGATACGTATGAGATCTTTTTGAACGAGAAAATATTATTAAAAATATTTTGCTTTTCAGCAGATTTTGTCTGAACTGAGAAATAATTTTCTGCTTTCTTTAAACATATTTCTCAATTAATTCAAATTACGTGAGACAGATTCGAGTAATTAAATTAGAACTGAACTAATACAAAAGATGGATAAATGCCAAACAAGATTTTCTTATATTTTAATAGATTATTGCTGCACATTCATTTATTTATTATTTCCTGCGTACCAATATATATATATATATGACTGAATAATGCTGCCAATATATATATATATATATATATATATATATATATATATATATATATATATATATATATATAGCATAATGAGAAGCCACGTATACTTTCTTGATATGTATATAATATATGGATAAAATAACTGAAGAAAAATTGGTTGTTTTTTTGCGAAAGCATTTATTTATATGTTTTTATATATATTTAATATTTATTTATATGTTTATATTTATTTATATGTTTTTTATATATATTTAATATTTCAGACAACCTCGGTCCTTCGGAAGGACCGAGGTGGTTTGAAATATTAAATATATATAAAAACATATAAATAAATACTTTCGCAAAAAAACACCCAATTTTTTTTCAGTTATTTTATCCATATATATATATATATATATATATATATATATATATATATATATATATATATATATATATATATACACTGACAGCATTATTCAGTCATTGTTCAAGCATGTGTTTTGAAAACTGCCGAACTATTCTGTTTAGTGATATTTTTTTTTTCATTTTTTCTTGCTTTATCGCAAGTGTTTTTTTTAGTATTGGGGCTAAGTTGTTGAAATAGGACCCTAGTGAATGTTTTTCTTTTTTCTCCTTTTTTTTGCTGAGCACTTTTGGTTATCTTCAACACTCATCATGGCGTATGTTTTTGTTTGAAAATATAGAGTTTATTGTTTTAGTTTTATAGATAATATTATACGACATTGTTCGGTTACTTCATTATTATTAATAAGAATTGGGTTGGTGTTTAATGTTTGGAGGATTAGTTTTTAAATATGTTTAAGATATTTCTTGCGAGAAAGCAAGAACATACTGAAAAAAGATAACCGGAAAATTTCCGTACTTTCCACAACACAAGCCAGAACATATATATATATATATATATATATATATATATATATATATATATATATATATATATATATATATATATGATTTATAATTATGTATGTATAACTCTTTCTGGAAACAATGTTAGATGCATACATACGCAGACTGTCCTTCTTTCTCTGACACATATACACACACACACATAAGAATTTGCGCGTATTTACACAGGTATTGTTCAATTTAACTGACGATTTTTGTCTGCTTATATTTCGATGGTAGTTTTCGTCTGAATTCTATATCCGAATTAATATTTTGTATAAACTGTCCAATGTTAATTTTCTTTGTTTTTTTTTTCAAAAGACTCAATCAAGAGCTTATTGTTTTCGGTATCGTATGCAATAATTTCTTGACTACATCCTTTTATTCTGGAACATGCATTACGATTTCAAATCAGAGTTCTTTGCAGCAAAGATAAAATGTATAGAAAAGTGCAGCTCTTAAAGGAATATCAAACTTAGCATGCCCACTGGATTAGGAATAACAGGTGTAACAGCAAAATTGTCCAAATCGTGAAAAAGCAAAATTATCCATTTATTAGATTAAGATTTGAATCGTTGTATCTTTGAAATGATTAATGATATCTTAACAGAATTTTCAAAGTTTTTTTATAACAACATTGGACTCTACTTTGAGTAATATATATATATATATATATATATATATATATATATATATATATATATATATATATATATATATATATATATACCGAGTTTAACAGCAAAATTGTCCATTTGTTAGATTAAGATTTTAACTGTTGTAACGGAAAAATGATTCAAGTTGTAATTCTCCGAGGATTTTATAAAGCTATTGGACTCCTACGAATTATGGAGTTGGATCTTTTCTAATTAATCTCATTAGCTCTATGTTGAAAAGTTGATCCCTCTTCCTGTTTAGACATTTATGATGGAGGCCAGAGTATTAACGTTGGTACAATTATTGAAGGCCTGAATGATATTTTTCTTCTCAACATTGCTCAGTTCGGAAGAGAGTGGGGCTGACACAAAATGATTTTAACCTGTTCTTTTTCTACCTGTATAATCCATACTTCCTATCTTTTCATTAATTTTATTTATGAATCGTTTTATAAATTTTCCAAGTGATCTTTATTTATAACATCTGAGTGATTTCATGCCTGGTCGAGCAAGTTGAATTAAGTTCAGTAATTTAGTAGATCGTATGAAACATTGTGCATCGCTTTCCGTCATATGGTATAATTCATTGGGTTTATGAAATCTCAAATACGGTAAACCTTAGATATAATAGTTTTTTTTTCTTTTGCCTTTTTCACATATTTCCTTTGACATTGTTTCTCTCCAGTGGCTTCAATTTCTACACGGACAAAATTTATTGTCTTCCAAGTTTATAAATTCAAATAAATCATCATAGAGTTAACACTGGAAAAGAAAAACCGAAATTTGAAATTAATATTAAACCCTCATTTAATGAAAAGTAAAGCAAAGTATTGCGCAATTCATCTTAGGAAAATAATGTGGCGATATTTTTATTATCGCTGTGTCCTAATCTCATTAATTTAAGAAGAGTGATTTTGATTTGTGTATTCGTGGTCCAGACAAGTATATCGACAGTGGGTGATCGGACTTACAGATGTTCTCGCCAGACTGCAAATAAATGTGCTTCTAAACAATAAACCCCAATCTTGAAACCTACAGATTTTAACTATAGTTCTTTCACATTTTTCAAATATGTCATATAAAAATAGATACTAATTTGAATTTATTTTAGGATAAATCTTTCTTTTAATTCATTGAATGTGAAGAATTAAATAAAATAATTATTTATAAATTAAGACGAATTTTTCGTCGTCGGCATTATGCAGTATCCAATAATTTAATTTATGTTTTGTCGATCGCTTTCTTTACGATGATGGTGTTAATGACGAAGTTAACCCTCAGCATACAGGTTCAGTACTAGATGTTTCCAGTTTCATCAAAACCTGCTCTCGTCATTGCCGTTGGCTTTGCAAGTGTTGGTTGAAGGTGAAAGAAAATTACAGAAGGAGAAATTGTTGACGGCAAGAATTTATTTAGGGTGGACATCATCTTCATTGTAACCCACGCACTTGATTTCATAAATTTCATCTGTGGTACATATTGAATAAGATATGCAGAATAAAGTTATGTAATTGCAACGGACTGCCGCTGATTCGGTTATTATTTCAAGTGGTACATACTGTAGTATAATCACGTAGCCCACTTTATCCGGTGGTTCAACCGTTTAGATCAGGCTAACTAATTTAAAATTAATAATTAAACGACAGAAATCATTTTTTCTTATATTTTTAATTTCATATAACGTAATTCTCATTTTACTAGATTAGATCCTGCTCACTTAAATATAACATCGTTTTTTTGCATTTATTATATAATCAATTGTTTTTAAGACTGTGTGTTAAATTATATGTAGAAATTAGCTATTTATTTTAGTAGCAATAGTTTGTGTATGTAATATATTGAGATTGGTTAAAAGGTAAGTGTATAATGAATGTAAACAAAATTGTACATCAGAAGAAAGAGTCATCTAAATGCAATAAAAGCATACGACCAAACATAAATCAATGGAATTGTTCCGAATAAACAAAGGCCATGGTAATTGTCAGAATAACCGTTTACATATTCGGAAATATTCGGCTTTCAATGAGAGAAAAGATAGTATTACTGTTGGCTGAAATTCATCAAAAAGTCTCTTAAAACCGTTTTTCAAGAAAATAGCTTTCAAGCTTGTCGCTTTTACTAGGATTAATTTAAGTTACATCATAAACCATTGTTTGCTAGCATAACACGTTGAAAAACTTATTCTGGTACGATCAAGGAAGTTAAGCAACGTCAGGCCTGGTCAGTATGCTTGCGAATACAAGGTGCTATCAACTTTCACATGAGGGTGATGCAAATCGGAGATGCCGAGTTGTAATTCCAGTTGAAAACGTTATATTCACTTCCGGGCGAATATCATTGGCTAATGAATTAATCCATCTTCTCAACTCCATATACATATATATATATATATATATATATATATATATATATATATATTAAGAAATATATATATATATATATATATATATATATATATATATATATATATATATATATATATATATATATATATATTAAGAAATATATATATATATATATATATATATTAAGAAATATATATATATAGCTATTGTGTGTGTGTATGTAGGCAGCATTCTTTCTTTCATACATGTTTCATTAAATAATATAGACAAGTGCTGTCTATATGTTATGTAAACTCTTTTCATATCGTCTGATAAGCTTAATAATATTATTAAACGAAGAAAGAAAATCGCAATATTGATACATATTTTTAATCCTATCTAAGCTTTCGGCTTACATAAGCTATTATCAAAGTTGACAATTATATTACAATATATTAAGCAATACACGGACAAGACAGTGATGATAATCTGTTTCTGTTTACATGGAAGATTTCCAAGCAACGATAAACTCATGCATATAAGACGCTGGAAGCGAAAATCGCACCGGAGCTGATGACGTCACACCTGACCAGGCGAGAGTGAATTCGAGAAGTATCAAGTATGTGAAGCCGTTGGTATAAACCAATGGCTTCTGTTACCAATTATAGGCTTTTAAGAATATTTGTGGAGATTTCATAGTTTATTTTGTTCAAGTTAGGTTTCAACTGTTTTATGTATATAGCTTCAAAAATTTTTAGTTTTTCGTTATTGTTTTCTTGTTTAAGTATAGTTGTGTTTTCAACAAGGATCTTCCGGAATTGTGTATGCGGCTAGGCATATTGTTTTAAATGCCTACAAATGTTAGAGTTATCATTCAAATGTAGTGTCAAGCGTGGTGAAAGCGAGTTAGTGGTGTGACCAACATAAATATTATTTAATTCATTGGAGATACAATCTCCCAAAGAGCACTTGAATTTGTAAACTGTTGTTTTTTTGCAAATCACTAACCGGGGGAGAAGAATCATTGCGAATAATTGAGTTGGATATACTAGATTTAGTGTAGTATATGATTAACTTAATATTTTTGCTATGATCTGTTGTAGATATATTAGTATTTACTATTTTTTTAGTATATTTTATCTTGTTTATAATTAGTATGCATTTGATTACGATATAGGAGATTAATATATTTTAGATTATTAGAAGCAGTATTATGTACTATTTGGTTCGTATTGAGATTTCTAAGAAAGCATCTTATTTGTTCATCAACTATATAGTTTGGAAAGCTATTATTAATAAGTTTTTGTTTTATATTCTTTAGTTCACTGTAAAAAATTTGTTTTGTGGATGAATTAGTTTGTGCACGATTTATTAGATTTTTTTATAATTGCTATTTTGTAGTAATATGCTCATTCGCTATTGTAGTTAAATGTACATGAATTTATGTTGATAGGCTTTTGTATGGCGAAAGAGTAAATTTGTTATTATTTGTGTTTATCAGTATGTCTAGGAAGGGAGTTTTATTATTAGTATTGAGTTCATACGTGAATTTAAGGACAGAATTATTTTGGAAAAGTTTTTGGATTTGAAGTATTTCATCTGTGTTTTTAACTAACATAAGAATATCATCAACGTATCTTAGGTAGATGGATGTTTTTTTTAAATCTGTACATATCTTATTTTCGAGGTTCGACATGTAGAAATTGCTAAATGTCGGACCCAGTACTGTACCGATGGAGACGCCATCACGTTGTAAATATATATATATATATATATATATATATATATATATATATATATATATATATATATATATATATATATTATGATGAGAGAAAGGGACTTCAGTAGTGTAAGCTAATAGGAGTTTCCGTAATATATTAGGATTAATTTTCAGTAAGGGTAAAAATGAGTTACTGTATATATTTCTTACAGTTATGTCAATAGTTTCTTCTAACAGGGACATTGGGAAATATGTTTTCAAAATCAAGTGAATCTAGGATTTCATTGTTGGGTTTTTCAATTTTAGGATTTGGATTACTTCTAATGTTGACTTAACACTATTTTTACTAGGAAGGTAGGGAGTCATGAGTTGGTTAACGTATTTTGTTAGCTGATATACAGGAGATGGAATTTGCGATATGATAGGACGGAGACGATAGTTAGGTTTATGTTTTTTTATAGTGCCGTATATGTAACCAGGTCTATAATTACCAACAATTTTAGGGCGTTTTAAAGAGTTCTGTTCAAAATTATTAGCATTAATGAGTTTATTAACCTTTGATTTTAGTTGGCTGGTCGTGTTCTTGTTAAGTTTTTTAAATTTTATGTGATCATAGAGTATGAGGTCAAGTTTTTTGTTGTAATCCAATTTGTTTAGGATGGCGAAAATGTTGGTTTTATCAGCTTTTTTACGATTATGTCAGGGTTGTTGCGTAGTTCTTGAGCAGCGACATTCAGTTGTTTAGAAGCTATTTTTTAGGTGTTTCTGCTCTTATCATGTCGATCCTTAAATGCGTTGGCCTTAAGTAAGTCTTTACACCAGAATTTAAAGACATACTTTACGTAAAACCTTGGTAGCATATTTTAGATTCTGCTCTTCTTAGTGTATTAAGAACTTTTACGTTTTTACTTAATTTACTCGGTCGGTATTTCTTTTCTTTTCACTATGCATTGCGCTGCTGATTGGCGTTTTTTCGACCAATACGTTTTTGTTACAGATTTATTTTCCCTGATATCGGTTTCTTTAAATATATTTTTACTGGCAAACTGTATTTTTTTCACACCGCCCGAGTATATATATATATATATATATATATATATATATATATATATATATATATATATATATATATATATATATATATATACACTACAGTTCAAATAAAGTTTTTAATTAAAAAGAGCTCATAGAGTCATTGAAAAAACGGAATCAATTATCAACGCTATACATAGAGAATATTTTGCAAAATATTATGATGGAGTATTTAAGACTAATGGAGGACATTTTGACGAGGGCAAAATTTAATCATATAATGAGTTTTTCTTTTTGTAATAATAAAATTTCCAGTAACAATCATGTCAGCTTTTTTAAAGCATTTATAATAATTTTATCTTAATTAAAGTTCTAATTCCTACTCTTAGTGGTAATGTCAAAAATTAGCAAACCTTTTTTCATGCACGTTTAATAGAAAATAATAGACAAGTTGCTTTGATTTTTTTTATGCAATATCTGATCTTATAATATATATTATTTTTTCGGTAGATAAATTATATAAAATCTATCCGAATTGTTATTTTTTTCCGAACGCCTTCGGCTAAACATTGAAATGGTTGAAATATATAGATATATATTCAGTTAATATATTTCAACCTTGAAAATGCCTAAATGTATGGCCGAAAACGCTCCTAGAAAAAGTAAAATTGGTCAGATTTTATATAATTTATCTACTGAAAAGAAAAAGAATGAGAAAATCACATGAGAAATTGTATAAAAGACAAATAAGGAGAAACAATAAACATATTTAGAATCCAAATTTTATTTAGTATTTACTTTTCGAAAAAGTGCTCAATTCAACGTAGTGCATAATACATTTTATTTAAAATATTTGATATTGCAACAGGGGAATATCTATGTTTCTGGACTTATCCGGTCATCAGGCAATGCTCGCTAACTTTTGATGAAAATGATTTATCCATCAACATTATAGCCTTTCTTATGAAAGGTCTTTCGCTGATATGAAGTGGAAAGAGCATATTCAATCATTTGGTAGGTCTGCTGCAAGGAACGCGCTAGACAATTTTTCTTGCCAGAATCAATTTGACATCTTTATACGCCCACCATTCGTCATTGCTTTGAATATTGATGCCACATCTGGTTTAGCATTCCTTTTATATATGTAGAAATTCTTGATAACTTCAAATAATAATATGAAATGTTCTTGGTCCTGATCTGGCATCACGGCTTCAGTCACTTTCCACCAACATAATGTTGTTTCTCTGTTCCTTTTCCTAGAAGAATTGCATGAGAATTCCACTACTGTACCTAGAATTTACGAATTTCAACGCAGTACTAGATTGGCGGCAAGGTCTCTTTATTTTATATTTGAAATGGCTAGATGGAACCGTAAATTCTATACTGATATTTTCTTCTCTTGCTCTTTTCTCTTCAGAAAATTTCTTCCGATTTCTTATTGATCTTGAACAACTTAAATGCAATGCCAACTACTTAATTCTTGCTCTTTTATTATTCTTACTCCTTTATAGTGTTTTTCCCATATTCTAGAAGTCTCAGAACTTAGAGAAATGATTACAGAAATGCAGATATTTCTTGTTGGTAACTTATATCGAAAATTACGCGGTGAATATGTAAGAGCACTAAACCTTTTTTTAAATATATTTTCCTTCGTTATATAAAGCATTCTTATACTTGTTTTATTAATATAATGATTTTTTTTCTTTTTTGAGATTTCTATTTGCTTTTTTCTTCCTACTAGCATTAGGGTCTACTTCGAATGATCCTTTACTTTCCAGGTTATCTCCCTTTTCCTTAAGTGGTTAATTTCTGCTTCCACCGTATTTTTTTTTTCGTTTACCTCCTTTTATTTATCTCTTAGTTATTTTCAATTTCTACTTCGTTCGCAGTTTCCCCTCCTCTTATTTTACCTTTTACTTCCGCTGGTGCTACTCTTTTGTTATTCCAAGGTTCATTCCTTCGGTACTTATCACAAAAACATCGTTTAGACTGGCAAGTTTTCTCCTTTGCAAACATTAAAAACATAGACACAATAGCAAGACACTTGGCACGGCAGCATCAATGGCCAAGTTGACAAGAAATCAAGCAAGCGGAAATAAGTCGAATCAGCCATTTGTAAAATTACAAAAAGACTCGACTTAGGCCGAGAGAATCTGCTCAGACCGACCGTAAAGCAGAGCTTCGAGGCTGAGAGTAAAAAAGTAGTGCGTCGAGAGACGTAAACAATAAAATTCTTGCGAAGAAGGAAAGACGTCATCGGAGGTAGTATTGGGTGTGGTGCGGTCGAGATAACTTTTAGGTAAAGATCTGTAAAGATTTCTTGTAAATGGTGCATAAATCATTTTGGGAGTATCTAGGTGAAAAGAAAAGTTTAAATGTATTTCTTGTGTAAGATTGAAGTTATAATAGATTTTTTTTCATCGAATTCAGAAACGGAAACATAAAACAGATGCCCTCAACGGGAGCATATGAGTGGATCTTTAAATATATGGATATATATTTACTTTGTTTATTTTATTTTGGCAAAGAGTCACATCGTGTCATATAAGAAGAAAATGAGTAACTACCGACACCGAGGTTAGAGCATGACCCTCTGGAATTATGGAATATATGTTGTCCATCAGGTGTATAAATAACGGTGCGAGGCTACTGACTGCAATGAATATTGAGTGATTATATAGTGACTATAGTCGAATTAGTGTGGATTATTTTACGCCAATGATTTGTGTTTTGCTTTAGGATTTAACGGACCTTAAAACGAGCTTAACAAGATATACACTGAAAAGAGTAATTATCTTTGGTTGAATTTTAAACCTTTGTTCTTGTTAAATATTTATTTGCGGTTGCAATTAAATACTGTTTTATTTTAACATTGAAGTCTTGAGTTATACTTAATTATTAACGGTCACAAAACATAGGTTAAGAAAACTATGATGCTCGAATTGTACACAATGATGTGATGTTTGGAGAAAAAAGATAAATTAATGATCTAAAACAATGAAAAATCTGCCTACGTTAAAATTAGATTAGAAATATTTCACAATAAATGCGTAATAATGGGTAAACAATGACAACAGGCCTATGGACGTTCGTATGCCAATGGTGCTGAAAAGTTCTCGATCCAAACAACCTTCCTTTCTTTACGAAGAGCTCTGATGCACACAAACAAAATATAAGATGACATGGTTTGAGATTTCAATATACAAGTTAAAGAGAAATACCTACCATATATAAGTCTCACATAATTTTAGGACATTAGCTAGAGCAATGTTTCTCAGCATTTTAAGCAACGGCACAGCTAGGAGCAAATGGAAATATCACGGCACACATAGTAAAAGTTTCATAAGAAATACAATTAAATGTTATGAAAGAAAACCATAGATTTAAAAAAAATAGACACATAAATATAAACTTACTTTATTTTAATGTTTCTATTCAACTATTTGATCAACTTATTTAAACCTGTGTCAGGAGTTTTTCGGGTATTTCTTCAATGTTTGGTTGTAGATCCTCATTTCTTCTTCAAATGGGTGTAGTATTTCTCGTTTCTTATTTTTGATATTATTTAGGGTTGAGAAACCGAATTCACATAAATAAGAAGTAGACAATTGCAATAAAATAATAAAGCCTTTTCAATTAATATGGAATAAACATTTTTTATATCCGTATTCATTTATTCAAATACAAACGGTGTACCATTACTACCTCCATACACTTAAATATATATGTATGCCGTGACAAATAGTCACGGCACACTTAAGGGGATCACGGAGCACACTAGTATACTGCGACACGGTAGTTGAAAATCACTGAGCTATAGAAAGACACCATTGCTACAAATGTCTTCCTATTATGTGGGTGGCATTTCTTGGAGGTACATGTTGGAGGTATTTCTGCTGCAACCTGTAGATTTGCCAATAATTTCTGAGGTAAAACATCAGATGATGCTTCAACGAAAATCTTTCCTTCATATTTTTCTTCTCTATTATTTTATTGAAATCAGTGTTTGAACTAAGGCTTTATTATATGCATGCACCATATAACTCGCACTCTAAGTGTCTTTCACCAGTATAAATATAATAGATGATTCCGGTAAAAGCACAGATCAAAACTGTACTTGGTGAATCATTGTAAAGAGCTACTACGTTTTGACAAAATTAATTACCACATGCTTCTCAAGTAAGTAAAGTCAGAATTCTGACTAATTTGTGAAATGTTTTGCGAATGTTTTAACAACCGTATGCCATCGCAATTTTGTGCGTGCTTATGCGAATTCACTAAGTGAACGCCATAGGAAATGATTGTCCGCAAATGTTTGGAAGAGTTATTACCACTCATCTATAATACTTCATACGAACTATTAAATGGAAATGAAAAGAAATGGAATTTGTAATATCATTACTGGTCAGTAATTACTTGAATCTGTGCATTACAGTATACAGTGCATTGACAGCTAGATTGAGCAACATCAACATTCAATTATATCTATCTATCTATCTATCTATCTATGCCAGTCTGTCTCTAACTTAACACTTCTTACCCACATTCTCTCCCCCAGATTTTAATATCTATCTTAGCCTTTATTCTCCATAGATCAAACATTAATCACACACACAACATATATATATATATATATATGTATATATATATATATATATATATATATATATATATATATATATATATATATATATATATATATATATATGGTGGCCTCTCCCGTCGTATTTGACGGATGAGAATCAGCAACTCAGTTCCTAGGAACCGACAGCCAGACACCAACCCATATGATTCGATTATAGTGGCAAAGGCTTTGTGCAGAACCAACCACAGATTTTTGGAGGCCTGAATACAAAGACCTAGTGCATTACGTGCTAGAAGGGCACCAAACAACTTTCCCCAGGTTTTCAATTCAGTGTTTTTGTGCTCCTAGATGAGTTGCCATCCAGTCTGTCCTGCTAATTCAGTATAGCTAGAGGGAGCAGAAGAGGATTCATACCTTTCCCAAGGACATTAGCACGTAAGTGAATGGAATAGATTCGACTGAAATCCTCAACTCCACCATGCCTCCTATATATATATATATATATATTATATATATATATATATATATATATATATATATATATATATAAGTGAACATTGAAGTTAACAGACAGAGGCTACAGGCTGTTTCATGCTAGACGCAATCGGCCTGACGATTATGTCTAGCACGAAACAACCTGTCGCCTCTGAGTGTTGACTTCAACGTTCACTTTTATATTTATATTTACATACGCTCTATCTCTGATATGTTGACCATGTTCACCGTAGTCTTTGAATATAGAATCCAGGGCAGTACGTAATGTGTTCAATGGAACAAAGCCAATATCACTAGTAGCATCTGTCGAGTTATTCTTCAGGTCTTCAATATCAGAGTTTGGCAGTGAATATTCGGAGAAAAAACAAAATGGCTGCCTTTATACATGTCGGATTGAATATCTTGAGTTTTCTGTTTGGTTAAACTTCTCTTGGTGTTCTATAAAATGAGTCAGCTCATTTTGGTTGGCTCACTGGTACATCAAAGTACACAAAAACGCTAACATGATATTGAACACTCTATCCCATAAATATATCACACCTTAATACTATATTTCTTCATATTTCTTTATATAAATATATATATATATATATATATATATATATATATATATATATATAGAGAGAGAGAGAGAGAGAGAGAGAGAGAGAGAGATATGAAAAGACTTCACGATGACACCATTGCACGTTTTCTCTGTGTTATCATACTTGACAACGTATTGAGAACTTCCCTCTAAAACTGAATTCATAAGCATCAACTAGCAAGGCTCAATACAAACTATAAAATCTGTTGAATCTTTTACATATATAGGAAGCGTAAATAAATTCTACTGAAAAGCATATGAAAAATCACATAGCTAAAGACAAAGGCCGCCTTGAATAAAATGGGTGTAATCTTGAAACGTGATCTACTAGACAACTTCAAGCTCAGCTGCTCTTGGGCCACTGTAGAATCGATGTAAATGTATGGTGCCACTTTTTGGCCATTAACTACTGTCTTAGCTTGATGGGAACTACACTTGGATGCTGATAGCTTTAATTAACACCTCCTGGAGACATCCAGCGAAATAACATATATTTGGAAACATTGCTGATATTTCAATAATCCTACGTGAATTCAGAATGGCCTTTGCACTTAACCCTACACGTAAGCCGCTAGTGGCCCCCTGGAGCGCCGCCGATGACAAAGCCAACGGACTTGCCTATAGGGAACTGCTCTGGACATCTAGCCATCGAACAAGACGGGTTGGTCGCCCAACAACAACAACCTACATTGACCACCGATGCCATGACACAGAATAACATCCTAATGAACAGACATGCTTTATATAAAAGTTAGTTCGACCGAATGATAATATGTTCTCGTGAAACATATAGACAACTGTACACGGCCGCCTCCTGCTTAAAACCTCAACGCTATAAAATACTAGGTTTGAACTCGAAAAATTCATCAAACTACATTTATGTTTCACATCGTTGATCAAGATTGACTTCAAGTTGTTAGAAAGCAAACCAAATGCGTGGTAATTTTAAAGGTCTAAACCAGGTGAATATTAGGTTACGTCATAATTTCTCAAACTAGCTGTTTAGATCGATGTTTTGGTCATGTTAGCGACGTGAGTGGGAGGCATGTATTAAATACTCATAATGTATTGCCGGTTAGAATTTTACATCTGATTTACTTCTTTGTGCCTGTTCATTTGTTTAACGTAGAACTTCACATTGTCCGATTGGTGGCTTTGAAGCTTTTGATACCATTCTGTCGCTAATGAAGTAATTTCCGAACGCAGAAATAATGTCTCGAGAAGCGTTGGAAGCTTTGTGAACTTGATATAAAGCAAAGCGAAGACATTACATCTCAAAGGAAGTGTTAAATATGAAATATAATTTCAATGATGTTAGAGAAAACTTTTACCGGACCACTAGAGTTACTTAGTAATAAAAAATGTTAAGGGACATTATTCATCAAAATGATTCGCAGCACATCAGAAAATATGAACGAATATATATAAAAACCTAATATATAGGACTGAGTACTATTTATAAAGCAGGTATTTTTTAAATCTTAGCTTAAACAGATTTTCTGATGTGATTATTTTATGTAATTTGGTGGTATTACTAATTAGTAGGACGTTGAGTAAATTAAAAGCAATGTTAGTATATTAATAGTGACTGATGTAATTTTGTTTTCTGTCATTTTAATTTTTTAATTTTATACATATACTAAAAGAATATAT
>OZ038489.1:109711914-109716914 GCA_964036315.1 Acanthosepion esculentum | reverse complement strand
GAAGAGACATTGTCTTGAATTACTATATTGATTGATTGTTTTTTTGCGTTTTTTCGGAGGAAAGATAAAGCAATGAATATCTTTATATCGTCAGACTTATTTTCGCTATAATGATTTACTGATAAAAATCCTAATGATTAACCCATATATGGGGGAAGAGAAGATGATTTATACGTTCCTCAAGTACATTTGGAATTGGAACACGGTCCTGTAATTCGAGCCGTTACCTATTACACCACCCACACATCCACGCTTACAGCAGATGATATTCCCAAGTAGTTAACCATTTAGGTATTGACCAGGTTCTATAATTCTTATTTCGATGATCGTAAGAGGACAGATGTTTCAAGATTATAAGGCCGTAAACATTGGACGATAATCAAACACATAAGCTTCTTGCTTTAAAGAGTGACAGTCACTTCCAAATATTTTATACAATTTCTTCACAAAATCATCGAATTTAAAGGATTTATAGCTTTGGATTATCCAGTATTAGCCCCAAACCGTGTACAATATATCTCCAGCTGTTGTATCCGTTACCGACGCCAAATTATAAAACTAAGCTATCAGATTGTCAATATATAACACAACGTTCATCACGAGAGATTATTGTTGTGAAAGCTAACTTTATGTAGCTTTTCAACCAACTTACGACTTTCTCTTTATGGTATGTATTTAAATTGGCAGTTTTGTCAAATGTATCGATTTAGCGATATTCTGTTTCCTTTATCGATCTAATTTCACATTAATATCTCTTATAATATGTAACTGTTGGCCACAAAATATTATTTGATTATGTTACATTTTAAAACTTATGACATTAATAAAGCAATAATTTAAGAATATGTTTTGACAACTTCAGATTATCACCGGAGGTCATTTAATACCACGTGAAATAATTATTAGCATAATGAACACGCTCTGTATAGTGATATATTGAAAGACAGTTTTGAAGCCGAAATTGGTGTTTTTTAGTGGTTTGCAGAAAGGAGGCATTTAAGGCTTTGTGTTAGAGTGCTCAACATCGAAGGTTCATACGGAATTTATTTATATTTATAAATACTTATATTTTTATATGTATATCCTATATATTCATATCAGCAGAAAAATATATCTATGTGTAGGTATGTGTATATATATAAATATGGTTTTACATATGTAATGTATATGGACTGAGGTGTTGTGTGCATACTTGTATGTGTGTGAATGTGTGTGTATGTATGTATATATGTATGTATATTTATGTCGGTACAATTCTATTTATATACATGTAGGGATTTTTCTATATATTTGGATCTATGGTGGTATTTACTATATATACTATATATTATATTTGTTATATTGATATATATGTATATATATATATATATATATATATATATATATATATATATATATATATATATATGGTGCCCCTATTTATATACATGTATGAATTTTCTTCATGTGTATATGTATTTATTGCGTTATTTGCTTAATTAGACATTTATTTGTGACCCCTATTATTGCTATGTATATTTTAAATAGAATGGAAGAAATATATGATTTCGTCAAATTTGATACTACATGTTAGATGTGTAATATACTAAATTACTAATATATAGGTATCGATTCGGAAGCATATAAGAATTTAGATATGTAAATTTGTTATTTTTAGACATATAATTGATTGTTTCTACGTGTCTTGTTAACTTTATTATGATTTTATAATTTATTATTACTATTATTTTCTTTTTTAAGACTATTATTATAATACTATCATTTTTATTACGGCTATCATTTATTTATTGTAATTTTATAATTAATGCTATCCATGCATGATCTTTCCTTATATATATATATATATATATATATATATTAAACAAGATCCTATTTATATATTACATAAGAATTTTTTGAAAGATTTACATCTTTTTTAACTATACATTATTATTAATGTTAGTACATGTTATTTAAAAAGAATACAAAGATGTCATATTCTTAGCTGAAGACTGAGCCAATCAGAACATAGTTTCGGTTGTATACAAAAATGTCGCCGATATTCCTTCTTTTCTTTTTCTTATAGTTCTTTTTTCTGTCTTTTTCTAATATCCCCATTCAAAATGACTGTTTCTGCTCGCAATCTTTATTTTGAATTGGGTCACCACGTCTACACTCCAGCACATCCATTTATACAACTGAAATTAACATCACTCTCATTTTCAAAATTAAATATTTTCATTGTTTCGTCCTCGCTCTGAATACATACTACTTCTTTCTTTCCATCCTCTTCCACAAACTTAGATCTGAAACATTTTTTCCTCACATTCCAAAATGTTAGATCTGCATATTTAATATAGCTTTTCCTTTTTAAGCCTAGAGAAATATTTTCTATTTATTTTTGTGTAATGAAGTCTGAAGAGTCTGGGTCGAGTTTTCCGACGTTAACGAAAAAAATATCCCTTCATGTTCATTAAGAGTTCGTTTTCTTTATAATAATAATTATATATATATACATACATACGTATATATATATATATATATATATATATATATATATATATATATATATATATATATATATATATATATATATATATATATATATATAATTTCCTTTTGTATTTATTCATATTGCTTTCCCTCCGTCTGAGAGCAGTCATCTCAAACAATACACAATTGCTGCCAGGAATAAGTTTGAAACATTACAGACAAATGCAATATAACCTACAAAATTGTTGTTACATCCCTAAAAAGCTGCATCAGATATAATTCCCTTAAAACCTAAGCATGATCAAAACATTCCTTGGGTAGCATTGGATCAAAAAATCTAATTTGAAAGATAAAATCAGCATAAGAATTTAAATGCATCCCATAAATTTCTCCAAATCTACAATAAAGTATTTGCTTATGATAATCAACAAGCCAAATACATTCAGTAAGAATTCGGCTCATCAACTTTCTCAAATAAAGATCAAGGATAAGCAAATCTTCTCAATAGAATACAGCCGAATATTGAGAAGGTTCTTTCAAAATATGGAAATGTGTTTCGAAAAAATAGATCAACCTTTGGACAAATCCTTCGGTGAATTATTGAGGGTGTCAAGGCGAAGTATTCACAGTCCACGTTATTTTGTGTAGGTTTCTCTAAATCCTTCAAATCTGTACAGTGTAAAATGGAGAAGATTATTTTAGTATATGTCATCCAACCTGTGACAGTAACTTCCATAATGATACTATTTAAATATACGAAAACCTTGTCCAGATCTCCAGACGGAGTCGCTAGATTCTTCGACATCAAATCAGTCGTCCTTTTCTCTTTTTTATTATTCTTGTTTACGTATTGAGGACTTCCCTCCACTAACATCATTATCTAGGTTTCAGTTTATCACCAAGACGCTCAAGTCGATATCCACAAGAGTTGACAGATATTGACGATACAGATGACGTATCTATCACTACAAACACAACTACCAATTCTACAGTCCTCCTACATCATCTGGAATGTGCTGCCAACGATCTTGGACTCTATACCAATGCCTATAAAAACTGAATTGATAGCCATCAACCAGCAATGTCTCACATCTGTTACAGATCTAGGAAGTGAGATAAATTCTACTAAAAAAGATGTGAAAATACGCATAGCTAAAACCTGGACCGCCTTGTTTAAAATCAATGTAATCCGGAAATCTGATCTACCAGCCGGTATTCTTTCGAGCCAGTAAAACACAACATTATGGACCCGTCCTTGATATTTCTACAATATTACACAGAATGCAGGGCGCTCCTGGCGAACAAACAAGAATTTGCGAGTGATGTACTGCTCTGGACATCTAGTCATGGAGTAAAACGGGTTGGTCACCCAGTAAACTTTTACATCGACGAGCTACGTTACGACACAGAATGACATCTTAATGACATTCAGAGCTTGATGTAGGACCGTGATGGTTGATGTAATATATTAATGCATGTCTGAGTTAGAATGATTCAAGAAACAAATAAAATAAATTTAACCAGGCACATATCGCACCGAAAAATGAAGTAATTTATGATTTCAGTCTTTCTTTCTTTCTTCCATATGTCTAATCGGCACAACGTAAATATCAAAATCCTGATGTCAGATCGCATCCGTAGCAGAGGAAAAGTTTTTTTCACTTAGTCATAAATTTTCCTAAAGTTGTTTCTGATACATAAAATGTGATATAGTAATATATCGTTTCCCAACACACACACAAACACACACACACATATATATATATAAATACATATATATGTATATGTATATATGTATGTGTGTGTGTATATATATATATATATATATATATATATATATATATATATATATATATATATATATATATATATATATATATATATATATATATATTGTGCTTTTGGGCAGAATTCCCTCACTAATGGAATCTTTACCAAAGAACAGCGAAATGTTGTCTTTGTACTAGATCTTTTATTATCTGTTTCCTCCTTTCCGATGAGCCGCCTAGCATCAGGATGAAGCTGTTGAAACCAATGAATGGGGATTCATCTGAATGGGTCAGTAACATCTAGCGATGAAAGTGATTGACCAATCATTGTCACCTTCTTATATGCTTACATAAAATAAATTGTCTGGAACAAACTGGCCTCAGGAATGTGAGACGTCAAAGAATTAACAGCTAAAGTTCGGAACATATCTTGGCAAAGTTAAAGTAAATTTCTGCAACAAAGTTTTATAGTGTAACCTATCATGGCTATATATATATATATATATATATATATATATATATATATATATATATATATATATATATATATATATATATATATATATATAATACATGAAGAGCCAGGTAAACCTAACTAGGGTTAACCTATACGGATCGTCAGGGTAATCAGGCCAGATTACCCTGGCGACCCGTTTAGGTGTAACCTAGGTAGGTTTACCTGGCTCTTTAGGTTTATATTAGGTTTGGTCTACTTAATGTATTGAGCACTTGACGTAGTTACTTTTACTCGTATTGGAT
>OZ038489.1:109676914-109706914 GCA_964036315.1 Acanthosepion esculentum | reverse complement strand
TTAATGAAGATCAGGAACAGTGTAGGACCCAAGATAGAGCATTGGGGAAGTGGACAATTTGGAGAGGGGAATTAACAGGAGATAACTGACAACTGACATCCATTAAATCATGACACGTGGAAGTAGAACAGTCTACCCCAGTATGCGAAATAAAGGGTTCAGTTCGACATTCCAACCACCTGAAGAACGCCTGAGCGTATAACGGCCGAAACGTTGTAATAAATTTGACGACAAAGATGAGGACAATATTTCGAATAATGTAAATAGTGTTGAAGTTTTAGATTTAAAGTTTTCGCTTCTATGACCACAATTGCCTTTAAGTTGCTATTAACTTTAAGCATTGTCCAAAGTAGAAAAAATAAAGTAATTTCTCAATGACAATTCTCCGGTTTTCTTTGAATATGAAATTAGCATGTATGGATGTTATATTACGCAATAACACATATTTTCAAGGAAACATTTGGTTTATTTTTTTCTTTTAAGACGTCTCTGGTCAACATAGTTTGGGTTAATAAATTCTCTGGTGATTTATAACGATACATTTCCATCATTTTAGAAACGTTGTAATAAATATGGCGACAAAATGAGGATAATAGTACGGATAATGTAAGTAGTCTACTTAATACCTCATCTCAGAAATATAGAGAGATACTGAAAGACGATCTTCATTTCACCTTTTGACGGGAAATATTGCATTAAGTTAAATAATCGTCCTGTAATGCCGTATCACTGAAGCTTTCGAAGAAGATGCCTATGTGCATATTCGCTTTTCACTTTTATTTTAGACATGGTTTTATTAATTTTATGCTTATAGGGGATTCCTTGTACCTTATGGTCCTGATGCTTAGGCAGGGAATTCACGTACAGAATAATTCTCATCAGATATTTGAGAAATATCTACTCTTTTCAGGAGACTTCCGCGCAAAGTATCCCCCGCAATCTGTCTCAGTTTGTGCATAATATTGTATTTTCAACAATATGTGAAACAATAATTTCTAGTCAATTGGATGACATAATGATGATACTATAGAGGCCTGTTATTTGGTGTCGTCTCTTGAATTTATATTTACGCAAAATAGCACAAAATATGAAACAATAACACAGAACATGAGATGGTTTTCTGACAAAATATTCGTATTTATGTATGACAATGATATAAAGCATAATTAATAGGAGCTACTTCCATTTGACTGGAATTAAATTCTTTACTAAGGAAAATTTTTTATCTGAACCCATAGAAATTTGAATGAACTTGCCACTCAAAATGTTCACTGTGAGAGAGTTGAAGGAATTCTCTAAATTGAAGTTGAAAGAGTGAATGTAAGCGTTCTTGAGTGAATTCGAAAATGTGAATGTTCCGTACTTACGTGTATGTCTGTGATGTTTACATAGCGTCCGTCCGTTAAGGGTCGAAACGCGATTTCATAAACAGCTACATTTTAGTAAGTGAGAGAAATCAAAAAGAGAAGAGAGAGAGAGAAAGAGAATGAACTTGTGTATGGTATTTATAATCAACGTAATCACGTGATCGGCTCCGAAAAAAAGATTCTGATTTTTGGCGGAAAAATGGTTTTGAATAACGCCTAGGCGTTGTACATAGGTAAGTGAGAACATGATTTTAATATTAACTGACCAATGAGAAGTGAGAAACATATGTGATCCACTTTTTGCACAGATTTGCACAAAAATTGACATTGAAAGAAAAGTGGTAACAGTATGCTGAAATGCATTTTCAGTGGGTTATTATTAGTTATTGGCAAGAATAAAAGCTTTCGGCTTCGGAAGACACATAAATATCAACTAGCGGAATATGCAGTCCGGGACCCGAGATATGCCGTATTTCATCAATTAACCTTCTTTTACAGAAATGCAACAATCCCAGAAAATATGACGAAAATATGTAAAAAACTTTTCAAACCTTACTTTTTTTTCCTTTTTGCACATTACCCATCCAGAATAACACACGAGACTTGTTTATTTCCACTATTCTTTTGTGGACATATGTTTGTACTTTTAAAGCATCACAGTCTCCTCGAACCGTATTACAACTCTTTCTAGATGTGTTCTGTACTGAATTAAACCACATTAAAATAAGAATGAAGATATGAGTCATATAATATGATACGTGAAATGATCTTGGATTTTATATGATTAAATAAATTCATTTCTTATGTGTGTTCTTATGTGTGTATTCGCTTTTAACTTTTATTTTGGATATGTTTCTATTAATTTCATATTCATAGGGGACTTCCTGTACTTTATTCTCCCAATGTTAAGGCTGGGAATTCACGTCCGGTTAATTCTCATCACATATTTGGGAAATATGTACTCATTAGAGGAAACTTCCGCGCAAAGTATCCCTTACTCTCTTTCTGATTTTGTTCTTAATATTATATTTTCCGCAAAATATGAAGCAATAATTCGTAGTCAATCGGATAACATTATGGTGATAAATTATTAGATCGAGTGAAGAAAACAGTAATATTAACCAGAAAATGAAATTACAAACAAATGTGACATAAAGTGAAATCTGGTTGGCTACTAATTTATGAAACTTTTAACAGAGGACGTCCAACATTTTTAAAAAGAAATAATATTTAAACTGTAGCCCTCCTGTATCTATAGCGTTTTGTTATAATACTGTAACAGTATATTTTAAATGCACTTTCTTCTTATTTATATAAGCGTTATTATTCTGGGTTTACATGTTTGAGTTGCTACCGATATTTTTTAAACAATTACATTAATAACAGCTATGCTAGACTGAGAAATCTTACTAAAGAAAATTGTTCTACCAGAAAAAGCGTTCATATACCAGAAATGTCTCGCTACCAATTTAGAAAGCAGGGTTGAAAAAATAAATAAAACTACCTACTGAAGAAATGTATATATCAAAACTAGCAGCATGGCCCGGCGTTGCCTGTGCTTGATTCAAAAATCGTACGACTCATACAGCAATCGCTATCACTTGACTTAAACTATTTTTGTCCTTCCTTGCTTTTAAAGGAGTGACCTTTGCCGTGCTGATGTTGCTACATGCCTTACTTCTTACCTATCTCACACTGCGAAATTTTTCTAAGCTCTATACTAAACATTAAATCTCTTACCATTAAACAAAATGAACAAAAACGATCAGCTTTAAAAAAGGACTCGTGACTGGAAAAATCGAATGAAAAATGAATGTTAACAACAATTACTTTTTCACACCCAACCCAGTTCTGCGGAATCAGCATCAACGTTGAGTTTAAGCAAGCGAATGAGCCAATTGGAGTAAAGTGCCATGCAGATTTAAATTTTTACCACTTGTGACGAATGCAGTATCGATTTGTTTTACATGCTAGCATGCTAGTTAACATTCGTGTCAGTCAGCTGTTGGCTCTCACGCTGGCCAATAGAATCTTTCTGCCTTTTCGTGGCAGCCAGCTATAGGCTCTCACTCTGGACAGTAGAAAATGGCCGCAAACTACATGAAAACTGCTGTAGAAGTATGGTAAAATCGATCATTTCCACTATCGATGGGACTTGGGAAATGCAAAGTCAGTCTTGCACTCCTGACAAACTTGGAGCATGTGCATGTAGATTTTGGTGCAAATCCGCCGAAAATTGCGGCTGTGCATTCCTTACACACACACACACACACACACGCGCGCGTTCGCGCGCGCGCGCGCGCGCGTCCTGCCCTTTATAGATAGAGATACTAATAAGAAATAGGTTTGATTCCTATCAGTGGCACAATTTTTGATGAGTTGAATTTAGTTGAGATCTCAACACATTAACAATAACGTAAGTGATAAGTAATAATGTAGGGCTAAAATAGTAATAAGAATAATGTAGGCTAAAAAATTCACACATACGCGCACACACACAATTATATATATATATATATATATATATATATATATATATATATATATATATATATCAGTAGCGACTATGGGGTTCGGACTTGTCGGGCTTAACCTGACTGTGTCAGCATTCAAGTATAGATATTTGAAAATAAAACAAATCTTTCAAAGTGCGTCATTTTAATTCTTGATTTCAACTTGATCGAAAATTAATTATTTTAACTCCATACCTCAAAATGTGGACCGAAATACATTTGTTGATATGCTTCATAATAAAAGAAGAAAGAAACAAAGGAATCAAATAAAATTATCGTGGCTAGTCGGACTGCGTAGATCTGAGCACTATAGAGCCAGATTCATACTTAACAGGCATTTTTTTTGTTACAACTTTATAAATATTATTTTAAAATTCTATAATAACCTGTATGTCTTGTTCTTCAAAGAAAACGTTTTTATTTCAATGTTATTGTTTAAAAAGGCAAGTTTGGAATAATTTAACCCGTATAAAATGAGATTTTTATCAACTGAAAAGGGCAAAATTTAATTTATCCCGATTTAAAATCGGTGAAAATCAAAGAAAGCGGTAGCTTACCTCGTCGGCTGGAGAGTTGGGGTAAGGATTGTAACTGAAATAGTGTTGAGTAAATATGATATCAGTCAAATATTCCTATTTCTACCATCAGAGACTTGATAACCAGGATACATACCTATAAAAATGGTAAGGGCGCAATAAACAGACAAATATATCAAAGAATCTGTCCCCACAATTTTTCCTTACATGTGTGGAAAAAACATTTACTCTCCTCAGATTGATAGCCAAAACTTGGAAATGTACGTATTGCAGCTTACGACACGAATGCCAAGTACTGTTCCGACGACAAAATCAAAAACAAACAACGCGCATGTCCGAAAATTAAAATATAATTTGGCAACAATTTACACATCGCAATATATATATATATATATATATATATATATATATATATATATATATATATATATATATATATTTATTTATTTATTTATTTATTATAATTTTATCATATAGACACAACCAATTTACTCACTACAAAGATCCAACTTGGTTCCAGTGCATTTCAACTGCACTTCGACGGGTGTGAGTCGAAAATGGTTATGAACAATCCTGCTTGTAGGCAAGCCGTATGTGAAACGTCACTTCCTTTTTTCCATTTGTGCCTAAACTCTTGACCGATGTTTATCAGCGGAAAAAAATTTCCACAGACCAATCAACATAAGACACCAGGTCCATTCATCACAAAACTGCTATCAACAAGCAGTATTGTTTCACTCCGACACCTAATCATTTTTTTATGTATACATTTTTCTTCTCGAACAAATGGAAAAAAAGGAAGTGACGTTTCACATCCGACTTGCCTATAAGCAGGATTGTTCATAACCATGTTCGACTCTCACCCGTCGAAGTGCAGTTAAAATGCACCGAAACCAAGTTGCATCGTTGTAGTGAGTAAAGTGGTTTTGTTTATATGATACAAATATAATAAATAAATAATTATCGCTCTACTATCGGTATCGAGCCCTCTTTTGAATGAATGCTGTGAACGTTGGAATTTATATATTACTTTCGTTCTCATCGCATAGGATATATATATATATATATGTGTGTGGGCAGAGAGAGAGAGAGAGGGATGGAGTGAAAGGAGAGAGGCTGATACACTCCTTCATAAAATATTATTGGTATGAAGATATTCCTAACGAATACATCTTATTACGCTGGTATATAGTTCTCATAACTTCTCTTCAATTTCATTTCAATGAAATAACATCTATTTATAGTATTTATTTACTTATAGACACATTGCTTTTAGTAATTTTTAATTTTCCAGGATTTAATTCCTGCTTTCTTTTCACGTCCCACTTAATGTACAGTCGCTGCTACAGCGTGTCTGGGTTTAAGTGATTAGTGTGTATAAATTGGTTGGTGCTGAGAAGTAATCTCCATTGGAACGAATGTTTTAACCCGGCAGATTTTCTTGTTAACTCCTCTGTAAACGAGCTGTCACCTTCTGACACGGCTACTTCCGTTCTGTGTGGTCGAACTTAAAATAGCCTCGCCAATAAATGGATTGCTTTTGGCCTGTCCATTGTCTGTCCGAGATAACTACGCCGATTTTAAACACTTTCGTTTTTATTTCTATTTTTTTTAACATGATGGGGATGACGCGAATGTATCTGAAATTGAACAACAACAACAACAAAAACAATAATAATAATAATAATAATAATAATAATAATAATAATAATAAATATTATTATTATCATTACTATTATTATTATTTTTTTTTTCGTTTATGTTCTTTTCTTCTGTGTAACAATTTCATACGGATAGAGTTAATGTATTGCTCTGCTGAGTATTTTATTTATTTAATCTGTATTCGCAAATGCGTTCGGTTCCAGGTCATCATGCTAAGAATAATTTTAAAGATAATGGAAATAGTTTTGTTATTGTTTATATATTTGTTTCCAGAATTGTTGTTTGACTATTTTTCAGTCCCATTTGAACAAATAATTTTTTTCAATTGTAACTTTATTTCTATAGATCTCACATTTTCTTCATATGTGTTTTTAGTTTTCAGAAATGCTTTTCACTTTTGTCCTATTTCCTTTTCAAATTTATTGCAAAAAATGAAATTATTTTTATGATCGTATAATTTTGTTTTTGTTTTTTTTTTTCATTTTCTTTCGCTTTCACTTTCTATATTTCGGTTTTTCCATCTTATTCGTTCTAGCGTCTTCCTTCCTTTTTTTCTTTCTTTCTTTACTTATTTATTTATTAATTTCTTTATGTCTGATTTATGTGGTTTAATACTTCCAAATTAAAAATCGTTTAATTATTTCTAAATTATATGGTTTAATACTCCCAAATTCGAACATCGTTCTTTCTGTCTGTCTGCCTGTCTGCTTTCTTTATTTCTTTCTTTATTCATTTATTTCTAATTTCTCTGGTTTAATACTTCCCAATTCGAAAGTCTGTCTTTCTTTTGCGCTACATATTCAATGCTTCATTTTTGGTAAAACTTTCATTCATTCATTAATTCATTCATTCTTTATTTTTATAGTGTCTCATGTTTTTTTTAATCATCCATTTCTCTGTTCTCTCAATTATTCTTTCTTTCTTTCAGTTTCTTTCTTCCTTTATTTCTTTATTTTTTCTTTTGAATTTACTTGCTCCCAAATTTGAAAATCATTCCTTATTTGTTCACTACCATTTTATTTTTTATATATATTTCCATATTTTTTATTACTATATACTTGATTATATACACAACATCAGGTGACATATTAACAATGGCATCAATTTCCTCTCTCCTTGTAATCGCATTCCGCTTTTCCCTATATGGCCTCCAACTCAATCATTCAACCCATTCTTTTTCACATTTCTCGTGTTTCTCATTTCACCCTATAAGACTTATTCTCTTTTTCTTTCCTCATTTTCTTTTGCGTTCTACTCTTTCCCCAATGTTTTTTTTTCTTTTCCTTCACTTTCTACTTGTCCAATTTCTTCTCTACGAGGCAATTTCCTCTTTGTTATTAAATTTCTATTTTCTCTTATCTAACAATCTTTTTTTTTATTTCGTTTTCTCTTTTCCCTCACTTTTTTGCATAATTTCAATTTTTACTTTCTTTGTTTCGCATTTTCTCCCTCATATTTTGTAATATAGTTTCTATCCTATGCTTATCGACTTTACATACTTTAACTTCCTACGGTTCCATACATTTTTCAATTTCCGCTATCCTTCCTATTCTTCATTCGCTTTCCTTTCTTCATTCTTTCTTTGTTTATAATTCTCCTATTTAAGTAAGCATTCCTCACTTCACATTACTGTTAACACATTTTATTCTGCACTAACATTTTTTTAAATTTTATTCTTCTTCTTTATCCTATATCCTTCTCATGATTAGTTTTTCCCTTATGTAAATCCTTCTTTCCTTCCTTCATTAAATTTTCCGTTTATTAATTGCTTGATTTTATTCTCCATTTCCTTCTCTCTTCTCTTTTTCCTTCTCCACTATTCTTCTCCTATTTTCTTGTCTTGTTCTCATTTATGTATTTTCCGTCTCATCTTCTCCACTGCCTATTCCATTTCATTTTCACGTACCATCTTCCTTCATTTTCAGTTTCAGTTTCGCTGTAACAAATCACACTGTTCCCCACTGATAGCCATACGAATAAAAGTTGTAGAGAAATGTTGATGTTACCATTCCAGATGTAGTGTTTTTTTAATCCGTCAGATTCATTTTGCTTTTTGTTGCTACGTTAAATCTTTTATTGCGTTTATTTTTGATTCAATTTAGATTTTAATACTGTCTTTTCTTGACTAGCTTATATCTCAGCATTTTTATCACCAGTTAAACATTTCTGTCAAGACGATATATTATTTACCCGCTCTTACTTTAATTTATCAATATATTGACAATTATTTTTTTATTTTCTTTTCTTCATTAACTAATTATATTGTATTGTTCTTTAATATATGTTCCTAATATGTTCATTTCCTCATAATTCTTCTGTTTTTCCCCTATTTGATCTATCTATCTATCTATCTATCTATCTATCTATCTATCTATCTATCTATCTATCTATCTATCTATCTATCTCAGCCTCTTCGCTTCTATCTATCTATCTATCCCAGCCTCTTCGCATCTATCTATCTATCTATCTATCTATCTATCTATCTATCTATCTATCTATCTATCTCAGCCTCTTCGCTTCTATCTATCTATCTATCTATCTATCTATCTATCTATCTAACTATCTATCTCAGCCTCTTCGCATCTATCTATCTATATATCTATCTATCTATCCCAGCCTCTTCGCTTCTATCTATCTATCTATCTATCTATCTATCTATCTATCTATCTATCTCAGCCTCTTCGCTTCTATCTATCTATCTATCCCAGCCTCTTCGCATCTATCTATCTATCTATCTATCTATCTATCTATCTATCTATCTATCTATCTATCTATCTATCTCAGCCTCTTCGCTTCTATCTATCTATCTATCTATCTATCTAACTATCTATCTCAGCCTCTTCGCATCTATCTATCTATATATCTATCTATCTATCCCAGCCTCTTCGCTTCTATCTATCTATCTATCTATCTATCTATCTATCTATCTATCTATCTATCTATCTCAGCCTCTTCGCATCTATCTATCTATCTATCTATCTATCTCAGCCTCTTCGCTTCTATCTATCTATCTATCTCAGCCTCTTTGCTTCTATCTATCTATCTATCTATCTATCTATCTCAGCCTCTTCGCTTCTATCTATCTATCTATCTAACTAACTATCTATCTCAGCCTCTTCGCATCTATCTATCTATCTATCTATCTATCTATCTCAGCCTCTTCGCATCTATCTATCTATCTATCTAATTTCATTCTTCATGTCGTGGTCTTGGTTGTCATAATCATCGTCACCATCTTCTTCTTCTTGCAATATTTCTTTGCATAATTCTTCGTTTGCTTATTTTTATCACATTCTCATAAACTCGCCATCGTAATCATCACCATCATCATCATCAGCATCATCATCATCACCACCACCACCATCATGACCACTACCACCACCACCACCATCATCATCATCGTCGTCTTCGAGGTCTTCTTCTTCTTCTTCTTCTTCTTCTTCTTCTTCTTCTTCTTCTTCTTCTTCTTCTTCTTCTTCTTCTTCATCATCATCATCTGATTATTATTATTATTATTATTATTATTATTATTATTATTATTATTATTATTATTATTATTACCCCTTTATATATCTCCCTCATGTGTAAATTAATTATCTACTTCACATCATCATCAATCTTTCCACTTCTTTGCTTTATATTTCACTCTCTCCCCTGCTGTATACCATATCATTTCCTACTTTTTCTCACACCTGCAATTCCCTATGTCCTCAAACTTTATCACCCTCTTTCAGTCTGTAACTATATCTCTCTGTGTGTGTGTGTATGTGTGTGTGTGTGCGCGCGCGCGTGTGTTTTCAACACTACATTGGATTCTACTTTTCTTGTCATGTATAATATCACAGTTATAGTAAATTAGATTTTGTTTGTTCTGTTTGCATCTTCATTATTTGCCAAATTAAACTAGTTAAGTTAATACATAGTTAAGTGCCGGTACTAAATTGTTTGCAAGTCTGACATTTGACTATGAGTACCATTTTATTTTATGTCCTCGCCATATAGCGAATTATTCTGGCACAGTAGTTGATCAATCTAAATTCATTTGATTAATATCCACAGTAATTTTATTGGAATTATATTTCTAAATTTGGTTCAATCTTCTTTTTACTTATTTGCTACTATGTGTCTACTTAGATTTTGCTTATAAATTTCTCTACGAATTATTTGATTTTCTATTTGACTTCTTTCATCGGCGTCTCTTATAGTGTTATTAAATGCCTCAGTAATATAATTATATTCATCTTCATTTTCCACTGGTCTTCTTAAGCATCTTTCTTCAAACAATAATAGTTGTTTCACTTTACTTATTTGCATGCACGTCTAAGCCCTCAAAATATTCTTTCTTCCTTGTTTTCCTTACTCTTTCGTCTTCAGTCTTTTTCCTTTCTCCTGTTTATCAACAGATCTTCATCCTACATCTGTAATATTCCCCTGTTTCTATTCAGAATTCCCTGCTTTCTACAATAACCTTTTCCCCCCTTTTAGAACATCCTTCACTATCTTCCCACCTACTTTCTTCTTTTTTATTCAATGCCCCCTCTTCCTACCCCTAAAGTTCATTGTCTTCTTTACAAGTCTATTCTTTCTTCTCTCTCTACTGCAACGCATCTTATTTCTTCTCTTCAGTCTTCCTCATCCTAACCCCACTTGCCTCGCTTACCTCTCCAATATTTCTCTTTTCCCTTATTTCTATCTTCCTCTACTCTTCACTATGGCCGTTCTACCTTTACTTCTAATTATCCTATTTTCCTTTCGCCCCTTTTACGTCATCCATTTATTCTTCTGTTTGCACCTATCATCCACTTCCGCTCACGTACCTCCGAGGTTTCGAAATTCCATTACTGTCATACTTTTTGCTCTTTCTTTTTGTTTTCGCTATTTGCTAAACAAAATTCTTGTAATGTCGACATGATGACCTCACTCAAAAACCATATGCATTTATGAATGTATTAATACCCATTTGCAAAATAACCTGTTTAAATATGGTGCCGGTTATACCAACAGTGACAAATCGATTGATTGGTGAAACGCATTGGACTTTACACAACGTTTCTTTTTAATATAATATCATCTCCAAAATAATGAAACTATCACATCTATCTAATACTAAGCGATTCTTTCCTCATGACAGACACAAAGAAAAGATGAACCCGCCATGAACCGAATGAAACTGCCCATATTACTCTGTAAAATATATGAAACCAACCGAATGGAGATTATGTATTCATGAAATGGAAACAATGAATAAGGAAATATATTTTAACTGTTGCGAACTCTTTAAGAAATGTCCGTCTAGGATCGTTACTCTGAACCCATGATAGTTTGCATTCGTTAAAATCGAGATCTGTGTAAATGGCGTCTTCAGGTTCACCTGTTCTAGCATTATTAAAAAAGCTATGTCATCATATTATACAATTCTCAGTCTCTTTGGAGTCTGAAGGAGAAAATGCTATAAGCATTACGAGAAATCTAATGGCTGCTCACGTTTTGTCTTCTATGTGCAGTATCACATTTAAATTTCAGAACATAGGTGATCATAGCTCTCCATAATTTACTGTCCATTTTATTTCTTAGTAATCTATGACTCTTTGCTATACGCCCAAACTTTGTTTTGCCAATCTTTTACACAATTTCATTAGTTACGTTATATGATGCTTTCTTCTCTTCATCCTTCCCTCACTTTGAATGCCAAATATTCCAAACCCAATTTCCTCATTATGTGCCCTAGTGTTGAGTCTTGACTCAATGTTGAATCTCGCCTAATGCATGGAATAATAATGCAACACAAAATGTACTTAGAACAAGAATGTATTATATCAAGAAAGTGTACACAATAAGTACATATAGTATTTCTGTATATTTCTGGGAAGACGTTCCTGGAGAATGTGTTGACTAGTCGCAGTCGATCAGAGTCTCTAGTTGGATCTCGTGATTCCTCTCCCTCGTCTTCCGGTACCAACCACTATTTATATAGTTGGTAGTCACCTATGCAGATTAGGTGGATCCCACCACAACACCTAGAAATTCCAACTCTTTTTCTGTTGTTACGTATAATAGTAATGTTTACTTCTTAAAACTTAGTCTTTGCTCACGTGTTCTATTCTTCTATAGAACCAGAATTATATTGCCTCAGTGCTCGTATTCCTCTGTGAGGCGACTGTCCATCCTTCACTATCATATACAAGGACTGATATTACGTAACAGTTCAGTAAAATTTTCTTTGTTTCTAATTAAATTTTTCTGTTACTTTGCTAAGCTTTTGGAAGGCATCTTTCATTATAACAATTCCTCTTCGGATTTTAGTATCGCATTTTCCTTCCTCTGTTAAAAAGTTTTGTGGATAATTAAATTTTTTGGACTCGTATAATTTTGGTAGTTCCAGGTGTTTCTTTTTCATTTACCCATGAAATCATGGCTGTGCAACAGGTTTGAAAGGTCTTATTTGGCATTCATTGAATAATCTATAAGAAATACTAGAAGGCCACTCATCTGTACCCCTGATCAGGAGAGTAGCCTGGATAATTTTGCATGATATTATCGGAGATCTTGAAACAATGGATTTGGGAATACGATCATTAATAGGGGGTGCTTTTTACCGAGGTGTCCAATTTCTATCCGTTTGAATAAAAGCCGGCAACTTGGTATATATTGATAACATCATTCTAGAAAATGATTTGGTCTTAGTCTTATATAACCATTAACTGTAAAACGACAGTGTACTCTCATATGTAAATTGGGTAGGCCAAGATATAAGCTACGACTCGGATACGCTAAAATCAAGCGATTTATCTATCTGTAAGACTTTACTAGATAATAGGAATGTCGCACATTAACAAAAATTAACACTATTTATCTCAACATAATTATATAATATTAAACAAGCATTTAAAAATCTTCCATGACAATAACAATATCGAACAAATAACTGAAAAAATTAAGATATGCCCAGTGAATTCCAAATACAGTAATTGTTTATAAAGATAAAATTAGACATAATGGCGTAACTAAATTTTATTTTTGTTCCACTGCAAACCACTGGATATGCACAAAAATGAGGCTTTTGGAGGCAAGTGAGATTACTGTAACTTGTGCCTCCTTAAACAGATTGATAACCACAATCGGCTGAACAAATGAAGTGGACGAAAGACAACATGCATTCATAAAAGAAAGCTTTCTTCTTAAATATTTCGATTTTGGTTAACCTAATTAACCTAAAAATTCAAATCTTCATCCTACATCTGTAATATTCCCCTGCTTTTTTTTATTCAGAATTCCCTTCTTTCTACGATATCTTTTCCCCCTTTTTAGAAGGATCTCTAAGCCTTCAAAATATTCTTTCTTTGTTTTCTTTCATAATCTTTCGTCTTCAGTCTTTTTCCTTTCTCCTGTTTATCAACAGATCTTCACTTTACAACTGTAATATTCCCCTGTTTTTATTCAGAATTCCCTGCTTTCTACGATATCTTTTTTCCCCTTTTAGAAGGATCTCTAAGCCTTCAAAAGAGTTAACACTTTAGCCTGTCTTTGCTTTTAACTCTTCTTTAATTAACTTTGTTTTATGTCTTCTACGTAAATATACATATATAATGTCCCTCTTCTACTTCGCCTATTCTATATTCTTCTGTCTCACCAATTTCTATATTTATAACTTTATTTATCTTTATATTCAATTTTGTTTTGATTATCAAATATTTTAATTTTCTTAAATTCATATATATTTTTATTATATATTTCTATTTTTCTTATTTTTTACTTCTATAAATATTTAATAATATATAGTGAGGTAACAATTTGTTTTTAAATTTTCTTAAAAGTCATTTAATAACAAGTTAATTACCATCGCATGAAGAGGTACAATAAAAGTATTGAAACATGAAATATATATATATATATATATATATATATATATATATATATATATATATATATATATATATATATATATATATATATATATAATTAGTTATTACAATTTCATTGTTTTATAATTTTTATATAAATTTAACCCCTTGATTCGCTATCCCTTTAAGTTTAACGAATTTTTCTTAAGTGATTTCGAGCCCCAAATTTTTATTTTTATTTATTTTCTTCCTCATTATTGTTATCCCCAGCCTATAAGTGTAACTTGAATCAATATTAGATTAAATTATATAAGTATTAGGCGTAACATTAATATGCTATATGATGCTGCTTCCAAGAGACCCAGAAATCTTTAAAATACTGGCGTTTGTAACGACCAGCTCATCACTATTATAATTACCTGATGTCTGTACTGAGGTTGAAACGCCGAGGCGTACTTTCGACGTAAGGTAATATATATATATATATATATATATATATATATATAAATAAAAAGAAAGAACAGTAAAATATAACATCCGGTGTTCTTATATATATATATATATATATATATATATATATATATATATATATATATATTTTTACACAATAGTGCTCAATGTAAATTTACAGAGCATTAATATTATAAATTAATTGATTTAAAATATGTTTTTTTCGCTACACAGTGATAACCATGTTTCAGAAATGGAAGCTAAAGCTCCAAAATTCGCTTGACGAGGAAATGGAACTAATGTCTTTGGTTTAATAACAACATTATATTCAGGGGCTTTAGCTTCCATTTCTGAAACATGGTTATCAATGTGTAGCGAAAAAAACATATTTTAAATCAATTAATTCATAATATATATATATATATATATATACATATATATATGAAGAAATATAGTCTTAAGGTGTGCTATATTTATGGGATAAAGTGCTCAATATCAGAGATAGGGCGTGTGTAAATATAAAAGTGAACATAGAAGTGAACATAGAGGCCTAACGATTGCGTCTAGCATGAAATAGACTGTTGCCTCTAAGTGGCGACATCTATGTTCACTTCTACACACACACATATATATATATATATATATATATATATATATATATACATACATACACACACACATATATATATATATATATATATATATATATATATATATATATATATATATATGTATGTATGTATATAATCTACATCGCATAGCGTATTTAGTAATTCTGTTCTTGAACCATACTATCGTAACTTTACTAAGCTTAAGAATTATTGAGTTTTTTCAATGATTCAAATGCATTTTAATGTTTTCTTTTTTTTAATATTGTTCTATATTTGATAAAATTATTTCAGTCGGTATTATATCGAGGCTACAGACTATTACAGTTATCTCTACTGAGCTTTGGAAAGGTTTCTTTAATACTGTCATATCATTTTGTAAAGTTTCGTTTTGTCTCCAGTTACTCACGTTCACAAAATTATACTTTTCGTTTGTTACACGATGATGCATTAAAATTATATAATTTTCCTGCAGCTTCCGAAGGATATCTTGTTTTATATCCTTGGTTAGATCAAATACCAAGAAAGAGGATAATAGTCAAATGAAGAAAGATTGTACAGTTTCGAATTATAGCTTCTATACCTGAACTTATTTATGTATTTTTACACTATGATTTGAATATTTTATATGTTAGGTTTTAGAATTGAATGAAATAAAGGAGTGATAGAGTAGTGTTATAGAGGATCTCTCAGAAATGTCGAACAGACGCCATATTGTAGACAGTGTTACTTTTTGCGATTCATTTTTTTTACACTAATCCATTAAGGTGATGATATCTTTCATCTCTTTACGGTTCGTTATTTTCGAGAGGCTCAGATTTATATTCTTCTATTAGTTACCAATCAATATAATTGGTAAATAAAGACAAACCCAACGGCGATATTTGAATATTACCATCTTATCCATAATCGTGGGAACACCGCCCCGACCTCGCGTTGCAGCTTGTTTACCCGTGTATCTGAAAAAAAAAAAAAAAAAAAAGAAAGTATAAAACAAAAAAATATAAAACAAAACAAAAAACACTCGCGGCAGTCATATACCACATGCCTTCCTAATCACTACTACGCAATTATTTTCTTAATATGGATTAATAGCTGTATATTTAAATGAATATATATGAATATTTATAAATATAATTTTCGTCAACATTTTTTATCCGTGTTTCTTTCTTTTTATTGCAATTCTCAAATCATTATGACAAGATCATAAATTACTTGTGCTAATAATCGTGTTCTGTGATTTCAAATCAAACGCATTATCCGGAGAATCGATTCTTTTTATGGTGTCTCGCTACGTATATTCGTATATTATTCATGTTTTAAAATTTCCAGCAAAGAAAATTACTTACTTTTACTGAGATATTTTCTACTCAACTCAAGCATAGTTCATATATAGCTTTCGAAATTATTTTATGGTCTGATAAAAGGCATATGCACTGCATTTCAAATTATTAACGAGGTGTCATTTTTTTAAAAAAATTCTCCATAAACTACCAGTCGGAATTTAACGAAAGTACAGTAAAAGGAATAGATATATGCACAGGCTCTATATAAAACTATAGTTCTGCAAGAGAGGAAACAAATGGTGGCCATTTGCAATATTAACACCATAGAGAAGTGTTCCACTCTATAAACGATAGGCATTATAATCGTGTAATTATGGGTCTCAAATGTGACTTGACCTTTTCGGAGAAAGTTCATCTGAACTTTCCAAAGGAAAATCTACATTGGAAATATCCAAAATAATTGGAAGATATCATGAAACCGGGAAAATATTGCCGCTCCAACGAAGGTATGTAAAAGGGCCGATATGAGTCACTGGAGGCTTGTTTTCAGACGTTCTTGTCACGAGTGAAACGTGAAGCTGTAACTAAACCAAGCCTTTTAATTCCATCAACATCTTCTTGCTATTACTAATCTTATTATAATTCAATTATAATTCAAAAATACGCTCTTAAGTAAGCGCTGTAGGAGGTCGTCAGTGATGTAATTTGACTTGGTTCATCAGGGAGTTTCGGGTCTTTCAACATCATACACCCCATCATCAAGTCGACCCAATCAGGGGAGATAAATCCCTGACCCTCCTCGCAATCAAACGCTAACAGCTACTCTGGCCCTTTTAATGAATTAGACGAAGAAAGACCACGTTTTCAGCAAACCCGATTGGATGTTTCTAACAACCAATCCGCTGCGCGAATTAATATTTAAATGGTCCACGGTGGGGAAAGGCTTCTTTTTTTCTTCTTTTTTTTTGGTGGATAGCAGTTTCAATGGATAAAAGGGGAGGTAATCTAACGTTCCTAAATTTAACACTTTTTTTCCTAAGTATGGTTTGATGTCTTACTCTAAATATTTGCCGTTTTGTTTTTATTTGTACTTTGGCGGTGGGGACTTAAACTTAACCCTACTATCACATTTTTATCGTTTAGCCTGATTCTTAACATTATTACAGGTCAGTTAACTTTAAATGGATGTATTTGCAAAATCAAAATAATTGTCCATAAACATGCCGTATATTTTGACTGTACATAAAAAGTAAAATAAAATTAAAAAATAAGAAAAATAAATAAATAAATAAAATACCATTATATACCTTAAAATTGATTGAAAACTAGTTACAAATTTGGAGTTGGTTAAAATACAATAAACTAGGAAATACTTTTCAAATTTTTTAATGGCTGCAATTCTTTTACTTATTTGTTTAATTCAACATCGTTTTGTTAATACTAATTTTATTATCAATAATTTTTCTATAATAAAACCAGTTGTTATGGACACAAACTGTTGAATCCAACACAAATATCCAACTGGATCCTTTTCGTCCCTGAATTTAAGCAGCGGTGAGTTTGTTATACATTTAGATGGGGGATTGCTTGGAAAACCCTTGTACCGTAAGATACCTTGTATCTTCCGAAATATTTTTAAATAATTAAATAATTCACTTGATCAATTAATCCATCAAACAATACAAATATCCTTGGATGAATTTGATATCTAAATAATCCAAAATATTTAAAAATGTCTAAATCGTTAAATTTATCACCGCTGAGCATCTGGTGGGCATTTCTAAAATTATTAAAATTCCGCCGGTGAAATTAGCAAAAGACGCCAGAAATGGCCTGAGATAACAATAGATATTATAAATATGACATTCAGAAATTATGCCGTTCATTGCGCTGAAAATGCTGTCATATACATTTAGCTCCCTAAAGACTAATAAACGTTTTAAAAGTCACCGTATATCCTCATGCTACTGACGAAATAATTTGTATTCCATGTTTCATTCCCCTGTCATATTCACAATGAAACATCCCCTTGTGCTGGCATTTAAACTTTCCTTCTCCTGGAGTCGCATTCAAGGGCCTTTCGTCCAAATTTAAATTCAGCTGAACACTTGTTCATGTTTGTGTTCAGAAGGGCATTATCCGATCTGCTTGATAGCATGTACTCAGGTATTTCTGTGGGCTTGATCTTTTCAATCCAGCGCAGCTTGCCAACAATGGAGAGGACAGGTTAATTTATATTTATCAATGGGGAGTCAGCAACTCAAATCAGAACAAGACAAGTACAGAATTTTGAATAAAGTCAGTTCGCAAGCTTGTTTCAAAAGTCAATGCTTCCAACTCCCTCTTTCTTTATGGTGATGTGTTTGCACTTTACAAATATTTCGGTGAATCTCTTAGTGGGTTTATAAAAAGAAACTCTCGTATGTAATTTTGTTGGCTCGTTGGCAGCGATCATTTTTGTACCCCATTTTTTGTATCTCATCTAAATTAAGAATGTTAATAAGATTCCGCAAAATACAATGAAGTATTAAGTTGCTCTTGCATGTCATTTTTGTTGGCTTTTTTCTTTTAAGCGTTGTGCCACTTCAGAATTGACTTCAAGGTCTGAGTAATGACTATTTCTTGCTATCGCTATTAGTAACTATTGGCCCTTTATACTCTCTTAGTCCATCTAGCATACATTTATACAAATGACGTTAAGTATTTTAAGCGTTGTTTTACCTGCGGAACTAAGTTTAAATATGAACTGAGAGATTAATATTCCCCTATTTATTGACTCGGAACTATCCTCTTTGGATTTGGAATGTATCAATTTCATGAATTTTCTAGTTAATTATCAGTTGATAAGACACCTGAAGTGTTGAAAGAAAATGGCTATTTTAGTAGTGATTTTATAATATATTTATGTTATAATTTTCGAATAAATAATCATACATACATATATATATATATATATATATATATATATATATATATATATAATTCACAGTGCTTGGGTCAACCCGTGGTATTGTTTCAAGCACTTTCTAAAGGTGACGCACGCTGGGATCGCGCACTCCAGACCGATAACATCAGGAAGCCTACTTCCTGACAAATCAACTTTGGATAGATACGAACCCGGGATTCAGTGTCAGAAAGCGAACGTTCTAACGACTCGGCCACGCACCATGGGTAGATGTGACTCTTGGTGACCGTCGATAGCTGTGATAACACGAAGTCACAAGTCATTGTAACCCAGGATTTGAGTGTGCTGTCCTTGTTCAGACAGTTGATCACGCTAAATAACACGCTCCTTCCCAGAAACTGTAACTAAGGTCTACTACTCTAGTTGCAGTATAAACCACAGGTTGTCTCTGTGGGGGTTGAACAAACACAATGTGCCTGAGCGCGCGTCTACAATAGAGATTGGCTCGCCGTTCTAATAGACGGGTATCCTCGAATACGAGTGGCCAGCTAATATACATACATACATACATATCTATCTATCTATCTATCTATCTATCTATCTATCTATCTATCTATATATATATATATATATATATATATATATATATATATATATATATATATACACACACACAACAGAAATCGCGTCGTTAGGAAGGAAGAAATAGACTCCGTTCCTGAGTTATTAGAGCACCATCACACTTGCAGTATTTGTGGAGAATAATACAGCCAGTTAGATGAGATAACACCAGAGAGGTCATGTGGAAACTCCTGTGAATGCAACTCTACGAGAAAGACGTACAGGTTACATATGCAATTTTGTGACAAGGTTTGTAAATCCTTTGCGAGACTCAAACCTCACATGACTATAGACAAGCAATTTTCAAACATAGATAATACTGACAAATTTTAAATTTGACATGTGTGTAAGACAGGTTGTAAAATTGAACCGGGACTTAAGAATCACTTATGGGTCCATAAAAGAGCGTTGGCTCAGTTATAAATAAAAAAAATGCAAGCAAATTAGTTTAAGGTCTTCTACTGCAATAAAGTGAGAATCATTGCAAGAAAAATTAGAATTATTAAATTTAGAAATCCAATGTACAGTTAAACCAGAATAATGAACTATTTCCTAAACGTTGTCACCGCAGTAGATTTAAACTGATCTCGATCCTTAACGAACTTACATGCATTTTCCTCCTTCGGAAATTACCTATAAATTCCTCCTCTTCAGTCCTGCCCTTACTTGATTGAACTGTTATCCTTTTACAAGTACATGAGCTGCTGTCTTTGACAATTACATTGTATATTTCGATTCTCCTCTTTTCATTATATATCCTTCGCACATTTCTCTTCTGATACAATTTACAAACATATATTTTCTCTATCACCGCATTAATATTAATTCTTGGTGACTATCAATAATATCTTTAATATTACATGTATTTGCATTATTTTTTTCATTTTTTTTCTTACCTTAAGTTATTTTTATTTTATTATCTCGAATTTAGATATAAGTATTATAATTTCACTACAATATTATAAATTAATAATAATATACCTTAATAACTTGTAACTTTTGCGTTAATGTGTTATTATGTAACAATACATAATTATATGTTTTGTAAGTTCTATTTCATATATTGGTTTATATATATATTATAATTTTTTATTCTCAGTCAGTTGGATGTCCCATTTTACGTATTTAGCTATGTTTTAATGATATGTGGCTTTTTTATATTTATATGTTGTGGAGATGTTAATATATAATATTGATACATGGTATTGAAGTGTTTTGTATTAATATATATATATTGTATTTTGAGGCTTGATTAAGAGCATTCGAATATTTATTTTATGAAAATTTTTAAGGCGTTTAGATATATTTTTGGTTTTATATATTTTTTTGTATTAAATATTCTAATTTCAGTTAAGGCATTTTTGTAATAATTTGATTTATTTAAAACTTTTTGTTACTATTAATTAATTAATTAATATATTATTCTGTTATAGAGTATTATCTATTTATGCTAAAGACATCTTTTTTTACTTAATCTTAGGGCAATTTTCATTCATTTTTTTTTTACAATTTTGAGGGTATTTTTCATATGATATTATATGTTAAATTTCAAATATAATTTTTTTCCGTGTAAATGGGTAGTAATTAATATAAATTTAATTTGATTCATATTAATTTGGATGTATTCATCCTATAATGATTAATTTTCCCACCCTGCTTTATGTTAACTTTTTTTATATAATTTCCTTAATATGTTTTCTGACATATTTGTTAATATAATCCTCTTTAATTCGGAATTATCTCCCTTTCATATTTTGGGATTATCTCTTATTATTTTATCTAATATTTGTTTTTGTTTTTCATTTATTTCTAAAGGTTTATTTGATCTATCTACTGATTATTTCTATTGGGTATATTAAATAGGACATCTCTTTCTCTCCTTTCCGTCTCTTTCTCTCTTCATTTCCCTCATCTCGAGAATTAAACTATTTCATGTTTCTTTTCCCACCTTCCCTTTCTTTTTTATTTTTTTTCATTTTTCTCCATGTTTTTTTCTTTCTTTTCTCACACCTTTGTTTTTTTTATTTCAAAAGTTTATCATCAATTGACTGTTTGAAAAATCCTGTAAATTTAAATTTACTAGGTGAAAATTATCATTTACATAATGGTATCTTAACAGTTTTGTATGACATATATATATATATATATATATATATATATATATATATATATATATATATATATATATGAAGAAATATAGTCTTAAAGTGTGCTATATTTATGGGATAAAGTGCTCAATATCAGAGATAGAGCGCGTGTAAATATAAAAGTGGACATGGAAATCAGCACTTAGAGGCGACAGTCTGTTTCATGCTAGTGCAATCGTCAGGCAACTAGTGCTGTTATTTTTCTCGGCTATTTATATAAGGGTCAGTGGTGCATATATATATATATATAATTGGTTCATGTTCTTTACATCACGCCAATTATGTGTAAAAAAAATAATCTCGCACAAAAGTCCGCCACACATGGTCGTGTATATGTTTGCGTGTGTGCGCGTGCGTATGTGTATAAAGACTTAATAAAATATAATAATAATTATTATTATTGCTTCAAAAGTTATTCTTGTTAGATACCCGTATATGAGTAGACGCTCGGTTTAATTTTAAAGAGTATTTTATTTCGGCTGCTGGTCTGGGCATTCGAGAAAACTTATTAAGGAAAATGCGCCCTTGAGCAGGATACTAAACAGCGTGTTCCTATGTAGGAGAAAAAATTGATTGAACAGTCCAGCTTCAGAATCAAGCAAGCTACTTTTTACCATTAAAGGACACTCACTCGAAATTCGTATCTCTTCCGTTTCTGTATCCGAAACGTGAACAATATAATTTCTAAAGAAATAATAGATTTTCCTAGCCGAGGAACATATATTTTAGTAAGTTTTCTCGAGGATGCAGCCAGGTAAATGAAATAAATAGTGTTTAAAATGAAACGGAGCGTGTACTCAAAATACGAGTATCTCTTAAAAATGACGTTTAAAGTACATGACGGGATTGGTATAACGCTAAATTCGTATGAGAAAAATGATGTCTTCATGTTGAGAAAATTACACAAATCACCAAGAAGATATATGCATTCGTATTATAATAGATATGTGCATATTAGAAAATGAAACAAATAAAATCAATTTTATTAATGAAAAATTGTTCTGTAGCGATGGACCTGTGGTCCATGAAATACATTTATTACCTGACTGAATGGATTATTAAGCATTCTGTATTCATTATATATATATATATATATATATATACTTCACTAAAAATAAAAAAAACAGACCACTTTAAGGTTCCATGTAATAAATTATTTCACAACAGCCCTTTTAAAGGACCGCGGATCATCAGTCGTTACTTCCAATGGTTCTTCTCAAATTTGAGAGAATAGAAATTTTACATCTAACTCAATCATGTCTCTCCCCACTCACTTCCTCACTTCGTTATTTTACACATACTTAGTACTGCCTGTCAAAAATGTTAATTTTTTTTTTCATTTTTCGTTTCAACATTTGGAAGTAAAGTCTGATGATCCGTGGTCCTTTAAAAGGGCTCTGGTGAAATAATTTATTACATGGAACCTTAAAGTGGTTTGTTTTTATTTTTATTTAAATTATTAGCTCTGATTTACATTGAGCTCTCTGGATTTTATTCTCCTTGTGTCTACCCATACGGATTACCTAGTTTTTCGTAAACTATATATATATATATATATATATATATATATATATATATATATATATATATATATATATATATATATATATATATATATATATCGAGAGAGCGAGAGTATATAGCGAAATTGATATTATGGCTGAGAAAATTTACAATGCAAGATTACTACAAACACTTTATTCATAAGAAGTTTCGTCTAATTTGCAATTTCAGCGCACATGCGCACAGACACATGCACGCATATGATACAAGGGTTGGACAAAAGAATTGGAACAGTTATAAATTCCACTCCGATATTTCAATGACCAATCATATTAAGAACTTTAACTAAAACTTTGTAATTACAGGTTATATGTAATATATATAAGTTTATTTATCTAATTTACTGTCTTTGTCTTTTTATTTTTAGAATTTAATCAAATCTCCGTATTCGAAAAAGTGCAATTTGTTGGAGCTCGCATGGCAGGAGACTCGATCTTCTAGCAACCGTATCAATTCGGGACGAACTTGTAAACTTACTGACAGGGACCGAAGTGAATTAAAACGCAATGTGGCAAAATGTCAACCGATTACTGGGGCCAAAGTGACTGCTGAGTTGAATAATCATCTGAATAGTCCAGTTTCTACTAAAACTGTTCGTCGTGAGTGCCATAAGGCTGGATATCATGGAAGAGCCTGCGTAAGGAAACCTCTTCTCTCCACTCGCAACATTCAGAAGTGGTTGAAGTTGTGCAGAGATCACAATACCTTGTCTGCAGACCAAGGGAAGCAACTCATATTCTCAGATGAATCTAGGATTTCTCTTTTTCCAAATTCAGGGCGAGTTTATGTGTGGAGGCAGTCCAAAGAAGCTTACAACCCTGAATGACTTCTTCCAACAGTGAAACATGGAGGTGTATCAGTGATAGTTTGGGCCGCCATATTATGGAAATGTCTCAGTCCAACAGATGCCCCGCATAGTACAATCAACAGCAAAGTTGACCTGAACATTTTGGGAGATCATGTTCATCCAATGGCCCAGACTTTATTCCCTGATGTTAAATGCCTCTCCCAAGACGATAAAGCTCTAATAAATACCGCTCGAGTGGTTAGGAATTGTTATGAAGAGCATGAAAGTGAGCTAGAACACATGGAGTGGTTTCGTCAATCTACAGATATCAATATAATTGAATATTTGTGGTGCATTTTGTAGCGACAGGTTAGGAGACGCTATCCTCATGCGTCGTGTCATAAAGAGCTGGTGTTAATGGAAAAATGTCTGCAAAGCTGTATGTTACCATTCCTAGACGTATTAAAGCTATATGTTAGGCTAACGGAAGACCAACTCCATATTAAATAAATTTTCTTTGAATTTGACAAGTGTTTCAATTATTTTGTGAGATTTACCTATAAATATATATTACAGAAATGTTAGTGGAAAGTTACCAGTTTTTAAAAAAAGTCTACGGAAATTTAAATGAAGAATTGAAAAAATGCTTTGGGGTTGTTCTGTCGAACGTGTTGGGTCGGTGTTTCAAAGTCAAAGCGAAATTTCAAGTGAAAAATATTGTGGACGTAATTAGACGGAGAGTTAATGTGTTGTTTGCAGCATTTGATAAAGGCAACAAGAATGAGACAGATTTGAAAAAATAGATGCAACTAAAAAAGAATTGACCATTCAAAATGAGCAGCATCAACATTGTATGTAAAGAGAAAAATAATATAATCTTTGTTTGCGTTGATTTTTCAACAGGGTTAAACAAACGTTTAGAATCGTATAACTACCCATTACCACGTCCACCGGAAATTATTGCGAATTTGAACTTTGCAAAAAGTTTTTCGAAGCTGGATTTTTCTGAAGTGTATTTGCAAATATAGGTTCAAGAAGAATGTTATACTATAAATACGCAGAAGGAATTTTATAAGTTCAACCGACTTCGTTTTGGTATAAAAGTGGCTCGAGCTATATTTCAACAAGCTATGGATACTATGCTTGCAGATTATGATTTTGCTGTTGATTATCTGGATGATATATTAATGGTACGTTCGCCTAAGTAAGAACATATTGGTCATGTTAAAAAAATACGAGAATACGGGTTAAAATTCAGTGACGAAAAGATGATATATTAATGGTACGTTCGCCTAAGTAAGAACATATTGGTCATGTTGAAAAAATACGAGAATACGGGTTAAAACTCAGTGACGAAAAGTGTGTATTGCTTTTGCTTAAAATCAAGTACTTAGGAAAAATTATTAACAGAAATGGTCGTCAAATAGATCCGTCAGGGGAAAGTGCAATTAAAAAGTGAGTCAAGGGAATTCCATTGGTGTCAGTTGAGAATTTCTAGTGACGTCATTGCGAGTATCTTATTCGAGAAAATATTATAACCGCTAGGAGCGAGTTATAACATCCTGTGAGTATCACATACCCCGGGTCCTCTTTACACAGTATGTGTCCTATAAATATCAACTGTCTCTAGGTATAAGCGCCTTTTATTTTGTTAATCGCCTTTAACATTTTCTCGTTACTCATATGTTATGTCCATAGGGTTCTGACAAGTCTTCTGTAAAACCAGATTTCTATTGTCGCATGACTCTTCTTTCTCTGTACAGATGTTGTCTACCATTCACTGAAATAAACCAGGAATCTGATATTACGTAATATTTACGTAAGATTGTTCTGTCTCTTTATCTGTTTTTGGAAGGCATATGATTCTATTCCAGTCCACCTTCGAAACTCTGCCCTATGTCAGAATACTTCCTAAATATTAAAATTTCATCCATCCTTAATTTCGAAATTCGCAAATTCGGAGGTTATATCCTGAGTCGTTACTTTTAATGATTACCACAACTCATGACACCTTTCTTCCCGCTTTGTCTTCAGTATGACTCATGTAATGTTTGAATTAGTCTGGTGAGAAGACACATCGTTGTCTTACGCCCCTTTCTATTTTGCGTATTTAGTTAAATACAGGGTAACCCCTAAAAAACGGGAACAATTTACAATCCAATAAAACCAAGATTGATGGAAGAAAAATATTTAATTCATAGTAATTGAAACCTTAAAACATGCCATTTAAGAAACAATGATGGAATTTTCATTTTTTTTAAATTACGTCCTGTAGATGGCGTCCTCCTGTACGAATGCATTCTTGAAATCTGCTGTTGAGATTCCTCATTGACTGCTGCAACATCTCAGCTGGGATACTGTGAATTTCATTCTCGTTACTAAAATGGCGAAATGTTTACTTGCTCAAGGTCACTGTCTCGCAGTGTTGCCGCTTGCTCATATCTGGCAATACGCACTTCAAAAATTCCCGTTTTTGGGGGTCACCCTGTACTTTCCAAGACACATGTAGGAGTTTTTTCTCCTAGTATATGCTCTGGATTATTCCTATATATTCCCAAAATGGTCTGAATTAGCTAATAATTCAAACAATTTTTAATTTCGACTCGTATCAAAAAGTTTTGAATAATGTATGAAGCATACGTACATAACCCGCTACATTTGATTTGCATTTTCTAATATCATTCTGAGCACAAGTAGAGCCTTCTCAATTTCATTTCCTTCAAGAATACTGCTCCGTTCTTGTCCTATTCTTCTCCACGATCTCTTCATTAGAATACGGATAAGTATTGTTATGTGACTCATTATCCATATTGTCCAATGCTATATAAATAAACATACGTAATATATAGATTAATGACAAGATATGCTTTGCCCTTTTAAGTCAACATATATATAAAATATTGTAATGTTAGCATCGATAAATGTATGCAAATGTTTGCTTGGCTTTTCTACAAACATTAGAAATTAAGCTTTCTCTATTTACTTCTGATTAACTAAAATAAATGAGTTGTGCAGCGAAATAAAAAGGTCGGATTCTTTTGGAGGAGAACCATCTTTGTTTATCTTTTGCTTGATTCACAAATCAATAACAGTTTTGTTTCCATGAGAAGTAGGAACTCTGGCCAAATATAAATATTTATAGTCGAATCGCTTATCTTTTATTGGCTTCTTTTCTTACATATCCGTTTCCTTGAGTTGATATTTTTATTCTTTAGTCTCACATATATTTGATATTTCCGCAAACATAAAGCTTAATCCATTGAGCTCTTTGCGAGATCTTTTTATTTTGATTTCCTGATTTTTCTCGCTCTTTTTTTATCATTTTCTGTTTTTCCCCTATACGCTATTCTTCTTTTTTTTCTTTTTCTTCTCCTCCTCCTCATCTCCGTCCCTACTCTTGCTTTCTCTTCTGTTCCTTTGCTCTTTTCTTGTCACCTGTTGTTGTTTATTTTTCTTCATTTTAGACTCTTTCTAGTTTGCAGTTTTTGTTTTGTTGATACTTTTTTGTTAAACAACTTCTTCCTCTTTTTTCTACTTCTCTTCTTTCTTCATCATTGTATCTCCTCACATTTCTTCATACTCTTCTTCTTCCCTTCCCCCCTAACTTATCTCGTTATTGTCGTACTTCGTCTTTTTCAGAATATTATTCTACTTTCTCTACCTCCTTCTTTTCCAACCTATATCCCCTGTATATCTTCTTCTACTTCATCTTCTTCTCTCCACTACCTCCTCTATTTATTCCTTTCTCTACCTCTTCTTTTCCCATCCTATATCCCCTCTATATCTTCTTCTTCTTCTTCTTCTTCTTCTTCTTCTTCTTCTTCTTCTTCTTCTTCTTCTTCCCCTTCTTCTTCTTCTTCTTCTTCTTCTTCTTCTTCTTCACTCCCCTACCTTCACTATTTATTCCTTTCTCTACCACTTCTTTTTCCATCCTATATCCCCTCTATATCTTCTTCTTCTTCTGATTGGTCTTCTTCTCTCCACTACCTTCTCTATTAATTCCTTTCTCTAACCTCATCTTTTCCATCCTATATACCCTCTATAACTTCTTCTTCCTTTTCTTTTTCTTCTCTCTACTACCGTCGCTATTTATTCGTTTTTCTACCTCCTTCTTTTCCATCCTATATCCCCTGTATATCTTCTTCTTCTTTTCTTTCTTCTTCCCTCCACTACCTTCTCTATTTATTCATTTCTCTACCTCCTTCTTTTCCATCCTATATATTTTCTTCTTCTTCTTCTTCTTCTTCTTCTTCTTCTTCTTCTTCTTCTTCTTCTTCTTCTTCTTCTTCTTCTTCTTCTTCTTCTTCTTCTTCTTCTTCTTCTTCATTCCTTTCTTTACCTCCTCTGTTTCTTCTTCTTCTTCTTCTTCTTCTTCTTCTTCTTCTTCTTCTTCATTCCTTTCTTTACCTCCTCTGTTTCTTCTTCTTTTCCATCCCATATCCTCTATATATCTTCTTCTTCTTTTTACTGTTCGCGTTTCATTGTTACTTGATGTTCAGAAATATGCATTTAAATAAAGATAAATTATTCCGTCCCTGGATAACTAGAAAAGAAAGAAAACCATGTTGAAGCTTAACCCTCTAAACTTTAGCTAAACATGTATTTTATTTCACTGTCCTACCCACTCCTCATCAGTCTTCTTTGTTCTGACACATTCATTAATCTTTCTATCATTCACACTCAAAATTCTTTACCTAACCATTCATTCATTTTCTCATAAGATCAGAAAATCTTTCTCTTCTCATCTTATTCATTCATCTTCTTAATCGCTCTTTTATGCATTTATTCACTTAGAAGTGTGCACATATAACTTGAGTTTCACTAGTCTGCTCTTTAACGAAAAAGGAGAGAAAAGTATACACCTTTGTCAAGAGGATTGCTCTCTTTTCTTCATCGTTATCCCGTCCAAAGGCCAACTAATGGAAGAAACATGAAGGGAATTTCGAGATGGGACCTGTCGTGAACTCCACGCTACATCATTCCATCTACATTTGCAACTATGTCTCGGCAAACAACTTTTACGTTTCCATTCACATTGATCACCACCTTGGCCGGACGCTGAAAATTAGCATGGAAGGTATTCCATCTGACAGGGGCCGGCGGAGCGCCGCGGGTTGGCCAGTCGCTTTTACTCAGTGGCCCCAATCGCATATGACGCTCTCGCTAATCAGCGATTCAATACAGGTCTTCTACGTAATTGACTCCAAGCAAACATTTCCTCTCATTTCCATATTGGACAACAATGGCCGCCAATAATGCAGCCTGCTTTTTATTTAGACTTTTAACAGATCGTATTGTCTGACTGGGAAAAGACGTGGATAAACTTGCGTATCTTGTGAGTAGATTTATAGATATTTATAAACGAATAAAAAAACAAAATGTAAAGCAGGTTCATCACACACACACACACATATTTATCTATCTATCTATCTATCTATCTTTCAATATATATATATATATATATATATATATATATATATATATATATATATATATATATATATATATATATATATATAAAAAAGCAGGGTATCCATAAAGTTCGTGAGCAGTTCAAAAAAATTATAACTTTATTTGTATTTGCGATAGAAATAATTTGTAAAAAGGGTAAGAAAGAAGACTAGTCGCCTGACAATTGCACTAGCATGAAACAGTCTGTCGCCACTTAGTGCTGACTTCCATGTCCACTTTTATATTTACACACGCTCTATCTC
>OZ038489.1:109656914-109671914 GCA_964036315.1 Acanthosepion esculentum | reverse complement strand
AAGTTTCCACATGTCCTCCATCATTAGCAATACAAAGAGTAATACGATTTTGCAGTTCACTGAAAACATTTGCCAACTGATTTACAGTAATGCCTGAAATCACATTAGTTATTTTAGCTATTCTTAAAACTAGCTACATTAAACTTTATAACATTTGTTACAGATTATTTCTATCACAAATACAAATAAACTTATAATTTTTTTTAAAGTGCACACGAACTTTATGGACACCCTGTATGAGGTGGGATTTTTGATTCCTGAAATAGCCCACTTAAAAAAAAAATAATCCATTCAGAATTGCCAGTTTTCACATTAAAAATCCACCTTTTACAAAACTAATCCATTAGAGAGATTATGTTGCCATTGCTGGAAATATTCTTGATACTTGTTTTCCTAATTACCTTTCAGATCTCAAAGATTTTAATATGTTAAACTTTTAATCATTTCAGCCGATGGAAGGCGATAAATCAACTAAGACGCATGGATGCTAGTTAGACAAAAAAATCGGATAAAAATATTTATTAACGAGAGAAGAGAATACAAAGTCCAAGATTCAATGAAAAAACACGATTAAAATTCCACTTACATTTGTGAAGATCAAAGTTAACTCTAAAGCAAGAAGCCGGAAAAAATTTCCAAAACCGAGACATCATGAGAAATGAAACTTTTAGTATTAAACTTATGGTTACATCTTGCAATTTCAAGTGCAATATATTGTGATCTAGGTGCCAAACTGATAAGGCGCTTAAATTCGTAAAAGCCAAGTAGCCAAGAGGAAAGCTCAAGAGAATAACTATCATGAAAACATTCATATTAAAGACAGAGGAAAAAATACTTTACGACGATGGGAATTCGACTGAAAACAAGTTTCGTTCTCAAACACGAGTGAAAGAAAATGGTTTCATTTTTTTTTTCGTGAGGGGTAAATAAATATAAGAGAAAGAGAAACATTATTAAGGAGAGAGAAAAATAAATAAAGAGAAATTGAGAAAACAGAATATAACCATAGACATAGCATTTAATTTTTTTTAAATTCGCAGGAGATTTCTACAGGCAAGAAGAGCAAGAAAACAAACTTAAGAGAGAACGTACGGTTATATCTAGCCAATCCAGGACTGCGAATATTTTTACGTTACTTATCAGTTTGGGAAATATCTAAAGAGATCAAGATGTTAATGCTAAGTGATTGGCCAATTTCGTCATGGCTTGTCTAAACGAATTATGTGCAAGAGTACTATCATTTGAAAAATCCTTTTGATACGACAGAGATCGGGTCTTTTCCTCCTTCGAATTAGCCTACCTTTTCAGTTATAAAAATTTACAAGCAAGAAAAGCAAGAAAAGAGACTTATGATAGAACGTACGATTATATCTAGCCAATCCAGTACTGCGTAAAATTCATAAATTCTAGATACCATACAGGGAATTTCATCTTTGGATTTCATCAAGGATCTCTATATCGCAGGAGCACCAGATCAGACGCGGTAGCTATATTCAAAAGGTGTACAAATGGTAGACTTATAAATATATAAGATTGATCCTGGAGAGATAAACTGACTCGAACAAAATAATCAAATATCTTATTAAGCTGAAGAGCTAGCCACTGATTCAATATAATCGTTCTGATTTATGTTAGCAGAAAGCGTTAGCCTCTGAAGACGGAATGAACCATTCTCTTGGAGGTTAACATCAGGTATGCTGATAGAAGAAAGAAAATGTTCTCTCAGACGATCAAGAGAGAAATTTCGTTTTGGAGGCTTTAAAATTAATAAACCACTTCTTGACACGTTTAAACTCACATTAAAGATCATATTAGAGATCAGCTGCCAATTTGACCTTGACCAAAGTTAGTATTAGGAAACGTGTAAATAGTTTTGTCATCAGCAAAGATATTGAGATAAGGACTGATAAAATCGCGATGGACTTTCGCGAATATTTTTACGTTACTTATCAGTTTGGGAAATACTTAAAGAGATCAAGTGGTAAATGCCAAGCGAATGGCCAATTCCTTCATGGCTTGTCTAAACGCATTATGTGCAAGAATATTGTCATGAGAAAATTCCTTTTGATATGACAGAGATCGCGCCTTTTCCTCCTCCGAATTAACGTACCTTTCAAGTTATAAACATTTACTTTTGTCCTTTCTGATTTGGATTGCCTATTTCTTGCATCGGTCCTGCACATCATGTTGCACTTCGATGAACCGCCTAGTGAAATCAATAACAGTCGTTGTCTTTCTAACACGCTGAAGGGTTTTTTTTTCTTGATAAAGTCAATTTTTCAATTGCATATTTAGCAATTTTATCACAAAACGTCATGTTAATCTGTTGCTTTACATTCCTTCCGCTGATTTCACACCAGCAATTATACATGAGAACCTTCAACTTTTTCTACTGCTTAAAAACGAATAAATTATCTGGGCTACGTATAAAGAAAATGAAACTTGAAATATGTGCGTACCTGCTCATGTACACATACATGCATGCCAGCGTGTACGAGCTACACGTTGTGTTCATCTCTAGAATTTGTCAAATACCATGAATATGAAATCCAGACATTCCTATCAACATCGATTGATTATAACCGATTATTTTGGGAAGGCCTGTGTGAAATAGCGAAATCTGACATAATGCATATATATTCTTTAACTCATATCAACTTTTCATGTACTGAAACTACATTCTCTGAAGACTCGTCAATATCAAATATTATTGATCTGCTTCTCGATAAAACTGAGAGTGAAGCTTATATCGCCTTTCCTTTTATATCTCGGAAATCCTTTAGTTTTTTCCCCTATTAAGTTTGATCAGTATCTTAATATATATTATTTTTTAGTACCATTGAGATGAAATAAAAAAGGTCAGTCATCTATTATCCCTCTTGTTACCTCTCAATTCCACAAGAGAAGATGTCTACTCATCGATTCACCAAACACTTAATAACTCCTACACGAATGTTTACCGACAGACGTCATCGAGTAGGATTTTTAGCAAGCATCTCTAAATAAATCGTAGACAAAGCCGGCGGGGAAATAGTTCTGCTTCGACGTCTATACCCGGCGTCGATAGTCTTGTAGAATGACTTTCTGTTCAGTCGATCGCGAATTATTCCAGTTCTTACCTATTTCAGAGATTAAAACGCCGGGAGTTGTTGAAGTTATTTCATGATGTTTCAGAAGGGTTCAGCTGACTAGACATTTTTTTGTTTTCGCTGGTACTTAACTTTTTGAAATCATTAAACATCATCTGAACAACTGGTCGGTATTTTATTTCTTTTCTTTTCTTTTGTTTTCCAAAGGAGCATGTACTAGAACATATAGTCGCTCTTCGATTGGTGATTATTCTATTCGGTTTATAAGCGAGTTTATCCCATTAGATTTTATTGTCTAGTGTATCTGTCTTATTTCGATCGGTTTTATTTATTTCAAATAATTCTCCAAATTATATCATTTTTCTAGCTGTCGTATTTCTTTAAATATGAGCGAGTAAGCGGATATTTTCCTTGACTTGTAATAAGATTCTATAGTACACTATTAACCTTATTCGGACTATTGCTTCATCTTTGTCGCCATATTTATTACAAAGTTTCGGCCGTTGTACGCTCCGGCCTTTTCCCGATGATTGGAATGTCGAACTGAACCCTTTATTTCGCTCAGTGGGATAGACTGTTCTAGTTCCACGTGCCATGTCTGCCCCAGCGAGCGAAATAAAGGGTTCAGTTCGACATTCCAACCACCTGAAAGCCGGAGCGTACAACAGCCGAAACGTTGTAATAAATATGGCGATAAAGATGAGGGTAATAGTCCGAATAAGGTAAATAGTGTACATAATACCTCATCACAGAATTATAGACATATTCAATAGTAATATAATTAACAATTTACATGGTGCACAGGAAAACTATTTCTGTCAGAAATTATTGCCATATGGTTAATATTAAAATATATCTATATTCATTTAAATTTGGTACATTTGCAAAGGAAATGTTCTTTAAAACCTTTGATGTGAAAAACAATAAGATTTTCTACCTGTTATATATATTGGTCATATTTTTGTCATATAAATATATTGTTTAGACAATGTTGTTTTGTATGTGTGGATAAATTGGTCATAATTCATGTAGTGTGATGCAAGATTGCAACTCACATTAATCACCATGAGTCGGGAGAGAAGAAAGAGAATTCATTGTTTTATAACGTGGAAAGTAACATAATATTGGAAGGTGTCTTTATTGTTTGCGAAATGGGGCGGAATTAAATCGGAATATGTGTAATAATTTTGCTATAGCAAATATTTCCAGTAGGTGTTTGAAACTATTTCTCATCATATTTTATTCATTTGGGCGAGTCGAAATATATCACTGATATCTTATACATATCGTGGATTCTCCCATCGTTGATCGACGAAGGCTGTTGACCCGCGCCTGTCGAGGACACTTTTTTTTTCGACGGGTCTAAGCCACTTAGTGCCTAGGAACATATGATTTGATAGGGTTATGTTCAACCTTAGTTGAAGGTTTTGTGCAGAACCAACCACACGTTTTGAAGAGCCGAATACACAGACCTGGTGCACCGTGTGCCACAAATCTCTCCAAACGACCCTCCGCAGCTTTTGAGTTCAGAATTGTCCTTCCCCTATACCACTTGCTATCAATAAAACCCAGTCTGTCCTGCTACAGAAGAAGAGGATTCATACCTTTCCTAAGGGTATTAGCACTGGAACTCGAACTCCTGATTCATGAATCCGAGACGCCATCCATTACTCCACAGTGCCTCCTTTGTACATACCCACATACATACATACATACATACATTCATATTATATATATATATATATATATATATATATATATATATATATATATATATATATATATACATACATACATACATATTATATATATATATATATATATATATATATATATATATATATATATATATATATATATATATATATATATATATATATCATGTCCGACTGAATATATTACAGATATTATGCCTGCTAATTTTTTAAAAAATCCGTCCATACTCACGAATAAACTTCCGTGTATTGATGTTAAAGGATGAGAGAAATATGCTATAGCTGTTTAAATTTCTTTTCAAGTTAACCTTATTTACTTCAATCTACCTTTTCACAAGGCCACATTTAAATTGCCACGTGATATTGTTCCAGTGGGCTGTTGGATTATGTAATTCAAAATTTGTGTATTTAGGCAGTACATTCTCTTTTAGGCATGGTTCATTGAACAAATAAAATCCGTTCATAAGTTTATTCGTGAGTATGAACGAATTTTATATCAACCGACGAGAATACACAAAGAGTGAGCGTGAACTTTTTCAGTTACTGTAAAATACTTGGACATGTCTGATATCTACTTTTTTTCAAAGGATGTTGAAAAGAATCCTAAGAGTGTATAAAACAATAATTAACCAGGTGGTGATTTTATTGACGGAAAAATTGCGATGTTTTTATTTTTTTGAGGCCCACATTTGTTTGACTGTATCATAGATATATATGAGCGCTTTTATTCTGGCACACACACGTGTTTTCTCAATCGACCCTTGCTTTTTCCCTCGAACACATACAGGTCTTTCACCCGACCGTCACATTTACTCTGGTACACTTTTAGGTCTTTCACCCGACCGTCACATTTACTCTGGTATACTTACAAGTCTTTCAGCCAACCCTCGCTTTTATTCTGGTACACATACATGTTTTTTTCCTGTCGACCCTTGCGCTTTCTCTCCTACACTTACAGGTCATTCAGCCGACCCTCTCTTTTACTCTGGTACACTTACATATCTTTCAGCCGACCCTACATATTATTCTGATAGACTTAGATCATTTTCAGCCAACCCTTGCTTTTCCCCTGGTACCTTTACTGGTCTTTCAGCCGACCATCGCTTTTACTCTGGTACCCTTACAATTTTTTCAGCCGACCCTGGTATAGCAATATTTAGTTATAGATCAGATTGGGATGTGATCCTAGTTCAAATGTTTTCAGTATCCCTTCTTACTGATTTATTAATTTTATTGATTTAGAAACTTTAGCTATATTTTCTTTTCATGAGCCGACGTTATAGATGTAAATTTCTTCAAAACACATTCCCGCTAATTGTAACAATATAATTGGTACGGCTGAGCACTTTCAATCATCTCTTCGAATTAACAAATTAATGTATTTTCATTATATGGCCCGGAGTCAAATTGTGAAATTACTCAAAACACGTTTTGGCCAATCGTTACAAGAAATGAGTCTATTCATTAACAATTTAACACCTAGCTGATTGATTGGAACACGCTCTCCACTCAACACAGGGACGCACTAACACAGGATTATATTCTCTTCTCCTCGCGAGATATACGCAAAAGAAGAAAACATTCAGAAATCTTCATTGCCACAAACGTGTCCGAAGTAAACATGGACTGAACAAGAAAATTATTATATATATATATATATATATATATATATATATATATATATATATATATATATATATGTGTGTGTGTGTGTGTGTGTGTATGTGTGTGTATATATATACATGCGTGTATATATATATGCGTGTATATATATATATATAAATATATATATATATGTATATATATATAAATATATATATATATGTATATATATATAAATATATATATATATATATGTATATATATATATATGCATATGTATATATATTTTGTTTCATTTATTTTATCCAGATATTATATATATATATATATATATATATATATATATATGTATATATATATATATATATATATATATGTCAACAAATTAAATTAAATCTACGATTCCAGACAAGGATGTCATAAATAAAGAACAAATACTTTTTCGAGAATGTGGGGGAAAGCTTGTTCTTTACTATTTTTAGAATATTTCTCTCTAAATTTTACTATTTAACTCATTAATAATAATAATAATATTAATAATAATAATAATAATAATAATAATAATAATAATAATAATAATAACTGATATACTGAATAATGCAATTTGTTATAGTATTCGCAACGTGTATTTTCTAAGATGTTTCTATTCAATAAATAAAGAAAATTCTCATGGCATAATTGCGTCGAAATATTCATCAGTAGTAGATGATTGAAGTTACTAGGACATTTCATACTCATGCAAATTATTCCCCGCCAAATCTCTAATTCTAAATTTGAAATTTGAAATTCCTAACACGCATGTGTTTCGTTAGATAAGACCCAAAGTTTAAACTTGAACAGTTACTCTCTCTCCTTCTCTCTCTCCATATATATATATATATATATTTTAGAATTGGACATTGTCCGACAATTTATTTAAAGACATTTATATTATGTTTAACGTTCTTTTTATAGATACAAGTATTTAAGCAAATGCTCTGTTTTATAATAAACAGTATTAAATAACATTTACCGGCCTGAATGTCCGAGAAATTTTCATAGAAAATTTTCGCTCTCCGACAGGAATCGAACCTGTATTCATAGAAAATTTTCTATGAAAATTTCTCGGACATTCAGGCCGGTAAATGTTATTTAATACTGTTTATTATAAAACAGAGCATTTGCTTAAATACTTGTATCTATAAAAAGAACGTTAAACATAATATAAATGTCTTTAAATAAATTGTCGGACTATGTACAATTCTAAAATATATGACGTCATTTGTTTACATTTGATACGCTAGAGCAGATATGAATAGAAGAGATTCATGGAAGATTTAAGTTTAAAGATAGTAAAATCGACCTTGCTAACCAGACGCTCATCTGTGGCCGAAAGGTTAAGGCACATCACGCGAAATGATGGTTCCGTATAATATACAGGTTCGATTCCTGTCGGAGAGCGAAAATTTTCTATGAAAATTTCTCGGACATTCAGGCCGGTAAATGTTATTTAATACTGTTTATTATAAAACAGAGCATTTGCTTAAATACTTGTATCTATAAAAAGAACGTTAAACATAATATAAATGTCTTTAAATATATATATATATATATATATATATATATATATATATATATATATATATATATATATATATATATATATATATATGTAGCATCTCGGTTATCAGGGAAGTAAGCGCAATCGACACTCAAAGTTGAAAATTCAACCTAACTTGTTGCATTCACCTTCAGACTAATAAGTCGTAGGAACATGATAATCATTCTGTTTTCCGCACCCTAGTTATAGGTTAGCTGTCGAGAGTTGGATTTCTAGCCGTAAGTGGCAGTTGGAGATGAACCACATTAGATTCAACAAACCGTGGAAAAGTTAAAGATGAATGACACCGCAGTGATTCTCAATATGCTATTGCCGTTCAGAAATAATGAAAGAAAGACTGTGAGTGATTTCCTCTTGAAGAGCTACAGAATTAAATAGAAAACAGATCGCTTCATGACGTTAGGTACATAGCAGTGAAATTTTGAACCATTTATCTTTCTATATGTTTGCTACTAGTTATTGTAACTATTTTCTCTCTATTTACATTGTCCAGAGTGTTGTCTTCATCAGTATTGTCATATTCACGACGTTTCGGCGTTATCTCTGACAAAGGTTCGATTCGAAATTCCAACGTGTATTACCTGCACAAGGCTGGAGCGTACAACGACTGTAACGTCGTGAATATGAGACTAAAGATGACGGCTCCAGTCCGAACATTTTAAATAGTGTAAATAATTATCAATTCATGCTTAGATTTTAAGTACTAATCTCCATATATTTTTTTAGCACAGATCTCGCCTATGGAACTTCCTTCCCTATTACTGTTTCCCTGACAAATACAATCTCCAACGGTTTAAGTGTAGCGTCAATCGACATCTCCAGTTGCCTTGATCTATACACTTCCCTTCTCCACATCCTTTCATTTCTCATTCCTATCTGCTCTCGCTCCGGATCTTTTGTGGCCCCCCTGCCTTGATCGACCCACTGTCTGTCTCTTTCTCCACATCCCCTCCCTTGCCACTCCTATCTGCTCTTCCTCCAACCCTTCTTTAACCCCTTGCGTGATAGTGGCCTCTGGCCTTGCTTGGGGTGATATGATTAAAAAAAAAGGTCATTCCATTATATTTTCATATTGTATTCACTAAAAATTATTGTCATCGAAAAATTCTAAATCAACAGTTACAGTAAGTTTTCATTTTTGATAACTGTCGTACCAATTTTAGATTTGTTACATATCGGTGGGAGTAATGGATAGCGGCTCGGCTTGAAGAATCGGAAAGCTGAGTTGGAATTCCATTCGAATCCATTACATTCACTTACGCGCTAATACCATTGAGAAAGGTATGAATTCTCTTCTTCTTCCCCCAACTATGGATAAATAGCAGGACAGACCGTGTTCTATAGACTTGGATGGCAACTGGTCTACCGCAGAAAGAAATGGTAACCTACTGCGGGAAAAAATATCAGCTTCGTTAGTCATGTATCGAAAATAACATGTGCCTAAGCGTGTATCGGTGAGAAGAATGTTCCTTTTCCTGGCCTTGTGAATACATGCTGTATTTTCATAATTTATTTTTCACGCCTGCAAAATTCCCATTTACCCATTACACTTGGCAGCTTGCTTGCATCTCTGATAGTTTTCTGCTATGTATAATTTATTTTCCAAGCGTAGCATAGATGTGGCACAAGGCCGAAAGTATGGGGCACACAGTGGGGATCCATCTCCCTACTTAGTCGTAATTGATCTTGCGAGACAAACAATGTATAATCGGCATCATTTTGTTACCATTATCCGCTGATATCGTGTTTTTTTTTGTTTTTTTTTGGGTTTTTTTCCCAGCGTATCCATTACGGATGTCCACTCTGTAGATTCCTCTATGAATTTTCCCTATTTTACAAAGTTTTACGCGATGAAGCTTTTTGTAAAATCGAAAAAAACTTTATATACCCTATCGTTTAATGCGTGTCAAATGTTCAGATGAACCCCCTCTATTGTTTCACCAGTCTAGAACATTAAAACTAGGGTATGTTATGCTACTTTCACCGAGTCGAATCACATGCTTATCATCTGTATTCCAATTATAAAGAGGAAGATCCACTCAACTTTTTCCCAAGTACGGCGACATTTTAAGAGAGTATCTCGCGTAGATGCTTCCCTGAATAGGTCAATATTAACCTGTTCTGATGAAGGGTTAAATCATATCTATCCATCTTAAACTCATTATCATTAAAAACCTCATACATTTCGCTAGAGTGGCTCTTGAGGCTTGTATTAGGTGAAGATTATTTTAAAAGGAGGACAACTTAAACGAGGTTATCAGATTTTTTGGATATGTAAAATAATATTAGCATCTGTTACTAAGTTATTCGTTCTATCCTTTCTTCTCTTTCCCTATATGTATTCTCTCTCTCTATCTATTTCTCTCTTTCTCTCCCTCTCTCTCAATCTCTCTCTCTCTCTCTCTCTATATATATATATATATATATATGCATCTGTCTATGAACATGTATCTGATTATACCTATTTATTTCTACCGAAATGTACAATGGAAATATGTGCTATTTTGTCACGACATTAGATATTATTATGGAAGTCGACATTTCCCCAATAAAATGTTATTAACCAACTGACGATGGTAACATTTTCAGTGTATACGTCTGTTCATATGATCAATGCAATGAGATTCATCTGATAATATTTATCCTCCTAAAATATACACATAAATTGCTTTGGTAAATCCGTGTTTAATGTTTTATCTTGCAAAAAAATAAAATTCATAAATATTTATATATAAATATGTAGGTCATAAAAACCTATATATCACTGAGACAGAATCACATGAATGTGAATAAATCATGATTTAGTTACTTTCATATGATAATATGAATGTGTATCATGATTTACTTACTTTCATATGATAATAGAGGCACTTTGGTATTTTATAATATTCGTCAGAGTATAAAAAACCTGATCTTGTTAATGTTATACAATTTCGAAAATAATATTACATGCAGCCAATTTTTTATACATTTGTATGAATATATATATATATATATATATATATATATATATGTGTGTGTGTGTGTGTGTGTGTGTGTGTGTGTGTGTGTGTGTGTCTCTCTCTCTCTCTCTCTCTCTCTCTCTCTCTCTCTCTCTCTCGCGGGTTAGAATCTCAACATTTAACATAAAGATGATATGAGGAGTTAATGGTCTGGAGGTGGCAATCCCAACGTGAGGAACCATTTATTCTTGCAACATGACCAGTCCAACGATGTTGTGACCGCATCAGGAGTATCTCAATTCCACCAATTTTGAGAGAGGATCAGCAATGGACACATTATCATCAAATGTATGAACACAGATCGCACGGAGAAAACTTTTGTGGAAGCCATCCAGCTGACTTATCTGGAAACTATATGGTTCCTGCATTCTAATCCGTACAATAGTGTGGTCATATATATATATATATATATATATATATATATATATATATATATATATATATATATATATATATATGAAGAAATATAGTCTTAAAGTGTGCTATATTTATGGGATAAAGTGGTCAACATCAGAGATAGAGCGTGTGTAAATATAAAAGTGAACATAGAAGTCAACACTTAGAGGAGACAGTCTGTTTCGTGGCCCGACGATTGTATCTCGCATGAAACAGACTGTCGCCTCTAAGTGCTGACTTCTATGTTCACTTTTATATTTATATATATATAGATATATATATATAATTGTTTATTTAAAAATTATAGCATAAATATGTTATAAAATCACTACAAAAATAGCCATTTTGTTTCAACACCTCCGGTGTCTTATCAAATGATGATGTTGAATGTAGAATAAAGGGTTTTAAAAGTTTCAAATTAATTAACCATCCTTCGTAAGGGGAAAAGCTGTTACATATGCAGGAATGACCAATCAAAATACAATACACGGGAATTCAAAAAAACTTGACAACGAATTAAGGTTATAATAGGTATTATATATATATATATATATATATATATATATATATATATATATATATATATATATATATATATATATATATACACGGATCTCTCTTTTTCTATTGGATTGATTTATTTCCTGCATTTGAAACCTGTCTATCGATCAGGTCATGTTTCAGCTTTTAGAAAAATGCAATTATTTCATCTTAGGTCAATTGTGTAAGTAGACGATTTAAAAGCGTTTTGTCCAAGAACTTTCAAAAATTTACTGCTTTTCAATAAAAAAAACGACAATTTTTAAGAAAATTATAATTTCATCGTATTGATTACTAGGTATTTTCACGGCCCTTCCTGGCTCCCAAACTGCAAGAATTTAGGCCTGCTACTATTCGGCATTTCGGTCTCGCGTTTCACTGTTGAAACAGTTAAATTCTATTTTAACAGCTTCTTATCTCGCTGTCCCGTCTGTGGAACTCCCTTCCTCTTACTTGCTTCCCTGATAACTATAATCTTCAAATATTCAAATGTAATGTCAATCGACATCTTCTGATGCCTTGATCCTGATCTCCGTCCTTCTGTATATCGTTTCCTTAAACATCCTTCTTTACTCTTGCTCTCACTTTCTGTCACGCCTTGCATGCTAGTGGCACTCCCTCCTTGCTTGGAGTGAAAAGTTTTTAAAAATTTCTATTATTCCAGGAATCAGCTACTTGTCATGCTTTATAGTTTTTCTAAATCTGGACTAGAGAGAAAATGTAAATAGTACTACACCAAGTTCATCACTAAAAATTGGTATTGAGAAGTGGATTTCAAGGAGGAAACTTCGTCATGTTGATCATTGTTCGCATTTCAGAAACATTCACCCTGTACAAATCTCGGGGTGTGCAATCGAAGTAGAGTGTTGCGTTAAGGAGTAGTTTCTAGGAATAGGAAGGAAGGATAACGGTTGATTCAAGACTTGAACCAGTTAAGATGGTGGTGATCTGGGAAACATACTCTTGGGAGTCTGTTCGATAGGGTAGCGGCTTGCGGAAAGAAGCTGTTTGAGTGCAACTTACTTCTAACCAATGGGTTACGATAGGAATAAGTGTGACTTGCTACTATGTAAATGGAAGAGCATGTCTTAGTCGTGGAGACATGAGATGTTGTTCGTCCCAGCACATTCCATGGTAATTGTTGTGGGGCAGATTCTTTTTACACAAGATGGACTCGTCCAATGTGTACTTATACTGACAGAGAGAATACCTACAGGTTGAGATACGTTGAGTCCGGGTGAGAGATACGGAGACAGTACACAGGGTGTTCACAGAGAGTTATACGAGTGTCCAGCGAGAGAGATAATTATGGCTTCACTTACAGAGACTTGTACATATACTTTCTACTAACCAACATTCCTGGACTACTAATCTTCCCTTCAATTCTGTATTCTTACGTTTAATACACTTATTTTTCTATCTCAATTACTGGCGTTGTTTATTTATTTGTGCAGGATTCCATTCCCGGAATCCACAACAGTAATAGTGATAGAGCAGTGAGAGACACCCCACATCCCGCCTGTGTGGAGATATGTCTTAGTCTGATTGCTTTCAAGCCTACAGAGTATTTTTTACATTCGGCATCTTTTTCTACCTTTGTATACTCAAACTCTGTTCTCGTTATTTTCTCGCTTGCTAATCCTTTGTTCTCATATATCGGCTATTTTCTCAACGGATTTTCTTTTATTGAGACAGTTTAAGAAAACATTCTTTTTCGTTTTATCTTGACAATGCTTTCACTTTTTCATGTTTTATTAGCAATTTTGAAAAGTTTTGCACTCATAAGACAATAACTGGACGAAATCTTGTTTCGCTAGATTAAATTATACTTTTAGAACAGGAATTTAAAAAAAAATAGATGTTAATAATCTGATAAATCTTAATAAAATCTTAATAAGTATGTCAGATTTATTTAAATATGCTGAACGACGGCTGAGTTGCACAATAAAATGGTTCTGCACAAAACCTTCACAACTATAATAAAATATTATGTGCTGGTGTCTGGCTGTCGGTTCCTAGGAACTGATCTGCTTGACCATCATACGTAGAATTCGACGGGAGAGTCGATAATATATATATATATATATATATATATATATATATATATATATATATATATATGTATGTATTTATGTATGTGTGTGTGCGCGCGCGTGCGTGCGTGCGTGTGTGTATGTGTGTATATGTGTGTGTGTGTGTGTGTGTGTGTGTAAAAAAAGTAATAAAAACGATGCTACAAAACACAATGTCAAATGAAAAAATATTCACGGAGGAATATGAGAAAGCACTATGTAAGAATAAATTCAGAATAAATTTCCTTCTGCTTTTCAAACGGCTCAAAATTATATAACCGCCAATGAAAAGAAAAAGACACACACACAAATACACACACACACATAAATGTGTGTGCTATAATATATATATATATATATATATATATATATATATATGTATATATATATGCGTGTGTGCGTGTGCGTGTGCGTGTGTGTGTGTGTGTGTGTGTGTGTGTGTGTGTGTGTGTGTGTGTGTGTGTGAATACACATATTATCAAAAATCGATGTTGGATATTATGCATATTCACTAATATGCTTATAGTTCTGTTGCATGAGGAAAAATAAATTCTTATGTCCAATTATATGTGCGTATATTTATATTTTTATCATAGCCATACGTACATATATATATAGTCAATATACATATATAAAACATATATATTTATAAATATATATATATATATTTATATATATATATATCTAATTAATATATATATATATACATATATATATGCATATAATTAATATATATACATATATATATACATATATATATATATATATATACATATATTTATATATATATATATGTGTGTGTGTGTGTGTGTGTGTGTGTGTGTGTGTGTGTGTGTGGAACATTTTGCTAATACAGGAGCAAAAACTGTTTTATTCAAACTGATATGTATGTATATATGTATGTATGTATGTATGTATCTCTCGATATTGCTGCATTCGGATGTATTTGAATGTGCAAATATATACAAGTTTATGCCAAAAAAT
>OZ038489.1:109624414-109646914 GCA_964036315.1 Acanthosepion esculentum | reverse complement strand
CGTCAGAATGGCTAATGCTAAATTCCAGTACAGTGACACGTTGCGCCAACTTAGGTTAAAATTTTAAGCTGCAATGAAGTGAAAAGACTGTTTTGACTTAATTGATAGGTCAGCTGCCAAGAGAGTTGGTTCCCTGACTAGCATATAGCTTAGCATGCTATCAATATAGTATTTTTATCTTATATTGTAACTTAATATTTCTGAATAATTTTCAAATTCTATTGAGCCAGCTTCAGAGTTTGTCTAAAGAAATCAAATAGTGGGCTGATTTATTCATTTTCTCCAATCAATTCTCTGGTTTAGGTAAGGGGTACATTTGCTTTGACAATAGCTTCGTACAGAACAAATATGTTGAAAAGGTTTGAACGTCCTCAGTCTCTCAGAACTGACCCTCGTGGGACTCTCGTTAACTCTGCTCGCACGAAATCACAAGTCGTCTTCACCGAGGGTTTGAGTGTGCTGGTGTTGTTCTAATTTTTGATAATTCTAGATAATGCGTTATCTCCCAGAAAGTGTAATTAAGGTCTGCTCAGCATAGTTACATTATAAATCACAGGCTGGCCCTGTGGGTGTTGAACAAACTCAAATGTGCCTGAGCGAGAGTCTGCAATATGGATTGGTTAGCTGCCCTTGTAGACGAGTATCCTCGAATATGATTGACCAGCTATATATATATATATATATATATATATATATATATATATATATATATATATATATATAGCATAATGAGAGGCCACGTATACTTTCTTGATATGTATATAATTTTTATCCAGATATTATATATATATATATATATATATATATATATATATATATATATATATATATATATGTGTGTGTGTGTGTGTGTGTGTGTGTGTGTGTGTGTGTGTGTGTTTCCTGTGGCCACCTGGGGGTAGTATAATGGTTTGCAAGATTGTCTCGCTAGAACAGTTACGACTGATTAGTGAGTTCGATCCTCACTGGGTGTCCCATACTTTCTGCCTTGTGCCACATCTAAGCTACGCTTGGAAAATCACCATATATATGTTCTGTGGTTTCGTACAGGGTCGCACAATCCGATTCTTGAAATTATAAAAGCTTAGCGAATGAGTACTTGTATTATCCGAAGGCAATCATATATTTGAATAGCCGATGCACAATAGCTAAAAAATATGATCAATTCCATTGCTTTAAGTTCTGCGGCGGCCCAAAAAGAGTTTTCTCTGATGAACATAATTTTTTCTTACAAATGAAATCGTCTTGAAGTTAAAAATGTGCGAAATCTTCTATTCATAAATTTGTTATATCTTCGATTGGATCTTTGGTATTTTAAATATTCGTTTCGAATGTGACTAAAAAAAAAACATATCGCAGCTGATGGCACTAGAATAAAAAAGCATCATGCTTCTGAATAGAATCTAAAAATGTATTAATAATTAAATGCTTTCTGTTACATAATCAAAATTATTTAATTCTTTTTGATACTACAGGGTGGCCATTAAAAAGCGGCAAATTTATTATTACTGTTTTATCTTTCAGAAATAATTAACCTTGTATAAATTTCTTGAATATTCACGACCTTGTATAATGTTTCAACTCTCGCGTAATTACTTAACTCTGATTGTTCATTTTATGATTGATTAATTAATTCTCGGTCTTGTAACTCGTCATTCAGATGATATTTCCAGGCAACTTCAGTCTTTCTTTCAGTTCTTCACGTATGTCTAAACAACTGACGTATTTGAGTGCCAACTTATCGTACTTTTCAAAGAACATCCGACGTGTGGGTTGACGAAATGTGCAGAAATTCTTCCTGATTTTTCTTAGGCACATCAGTGTTCAACAGTTTACAACGGTTGTCTCGCGTCTTTCTGAATTTACCAAGATTTTACAAAGCACCATGTATAAAGTGATTTGCTGGCATTCTCAGAGTGAAAATTAAATAAGTAGAATAGATTTCTCAAGATTATCTGCCTTTATAGAACCGGTTCTCTGAAATCTGGGATACCATTATTGAATCTCTGTCTCAGTCTCTGTCTTTGCCTCTCTCTCTCTTTCTCCCTCTCCCAATATATATATATATATATATATATATATATATATATATATATATATATATATATATATGGAGCCTCCCGTCGGTTTCGACGTATGACGACATGACAGCTTAATTGTTTCAGTTATGAAATTTTGTGCGATAATATTAAATGCCCCTTAAGAAACGGAGGCCACATATGGAGCAAGAGTGAGGATTGTGGAATGAAATCACAGTTAGATTGGCGAACCTTTTAGATATTGCTCTCGCTTCTTGAAGATCATTCAGACGAGCAGGTTGAAAACAAGTTAATCCGCTCCAAGGCTAAATGCTCAAGGGTGTTATGTGGTATATTGACAGCTGACAAGTTACTCTTTTAGCTTCTCTTTGTATCTTAGCCAAAAACACATTCATACATTTTAAGCTATATATTCTGTTTCATTTCGTAACTTTTTAGCCAGTTTACCCTGACGATCCGTTTAGGGGAAACCTAGGTAGGTTTGCCTGGCTCTTTAGTTTTATATATATATATATATATATATATATATATATATATATATATATATATATATATATATATAAAGAGAGAGAGAGAGAAATATATATATATAGAAAACAGTATTTCCTATCGATGCACATGCCATCCTATGTATAAATAGGTTTATATGCGTCAGTTTGCGCAAAGCTTGGAATCTTAGAATAGATAGGAAATACTGTTTTCTACTTAGTTATTCTTGTCATGTAAAATATTTTTTTAGTATCAGTTTCTTGTGTTGATTGCATGTTTCTAATATTTACATTCTTTTCCATCAATAATTTGTAGGATACACAGTGAAACGGATACATAAATAGACAGACCGATAAGGAGTTCGCATCTTTGTTAAGTTTGTCCAGAAAACAAACATGTCGCCCGTGTTTGCTAAACAGGGAAAGCTGTAATGATAAAACTAAAATTGCTTTTGAAAACAACCGATATTTTCGAATGGATTTGGAACGAAGCTTGTTTGCTGGCTGAGCGTGTTGTTCATTTACAAATGGCGCTCTTACACAGGAAATAAAATACGTTATTCGTTGATGTTCATTACAAATAATATGTTCAGAGAGACTGAGGACGCTCAAACCTTTTCAACATATTTGTTCTGTACGAGGCTATTGTCAAAGCAAAAGTATCCCTTACCTTAACCAGAGAATTGATTGGAGAAAATGAATAAATCAGCCCACTATTTGATTTCTTTAGACAAACTCTGAAGCTGGCTCAATAGAATTTGAAAATTATTCAGAAATATTAAGTTACAATATGAGATAAAAATACTATATTGATAGCATGCTAAGCTATATGCTAGTTTCCGCTATGAAGGGGGGTATCAGTTCGAAACATGCCGAAGGCCAAATAAGCTTAATAAAGACTCTCGAATACCCAAGCAAGTAGATAATAATTATTCCGGCTTTAATATTGTATTCAAATATTAAACAAACACCCGCCGATCAGTCTTGACCTAAGGGTCAACTTCTTTATGTTATATTTAAATTCGCTATATCCCTGATATTGTGCCCATAAATATAGCATAGCTTAAATTTATATCTTTATCATGTATACTAACTTGATGCCAAACGTTACTTTTAAAATAGCTTAAAATGTGATATTTTGTAGTTTTTAAAGTAAAACCTAAGTGATACACGTGGAACTTTCTATCCAATCCATCCCATATTCATCCAACGGAAGAGAGGTCAAGAGGTCGAGGCAGCCCAGACATACTTTCCAAAGTTTTCTTTCTTTCAATGACTCGAAGTAATTTTGACATAATATAGAAAAAGTGGTTTGAATCTTTGTCATATTGAAAGATGACTTTTTTCAATTATGCGTACACCAAATGGTATAGAATGTCTTTTCAAAATCGAATGATATCTTTCTTTTTCATGATTTCTTTGACCTGAATAAAATACCACAACACCATAATGGGCTCACTGCCATATTTAACTGTTGGAACCATATATACATCATTCCGATTTTTTTCTCCTGGCTTTCTTCATACACTCTCCCTTTACAACCAAATATTAAAATTAAGATTCTTCTCTCCACAATTTCAATATCCAGTTCCAATGCTTTTATCCTCATAACTCTATTCTCAGCTTTTTCACGTAACACGTTTTTTCGTTCGATGAATATACACTGCCTGAATCCCGCTGATCTAACTTTATTTTTTACAGTTGCAGGCGACATTGTTGTTTCAGTGTTTCTGGTTGGCGATGTAACAAATCCTGAACTAAAACATTTCTTTTGTTTACATTTTGTTGTTTTACCAACATTCGCTTCCCAACATTGAAAAGTCGACTTAAAGAATCTTTTATTTTTCTTGCCGAATTCTAATAAATCTAAATATCTCTAGTGACAACAGGCCGTTTTTTATCAATCAAAATCTATTGAATCCACATCGGCCAAAACAAAATTCCTTTTACTGTTTCACATTCCAGCATTCACTTTTTAACACTTTATATACGTGTTTAAATTTATATGTAAAATATCACTTTTCTCCTCGCTTCATATTCCAATTCATAGTTGTGACTTTACGTTTATGTGTTTAATCTGTTAACCCTTCGAAAGCTCCAGTTCTATAAGGGTTGATTTTAAATGAACTCTTTCAATCCTAATTCTACACCACTAGTGTCCCGATAGTGTCACATTCCTTTCATCTATTACCAGTGACCCTTTATAGTGTCACAGGAGAAATAAATAAATAATAATAATAATAAATATTATCATTATTATTATTAGCAGTAGTAGCTCCGATTTCTGGTGTATAAACATTTTTTACCGGGTCGTGAACAGTGAGCTAAAGAAAGACATGAAATCATGTCATTTTCCACTGAGCAATTTTGAAAAAAAAATCACACAAGTTTTGCATAGACAAAGTCTTTCATAAGGTGTGGGTTGTATTTGTGAGATGTTTTTTTGATTTTTTTGAGTTATGGGGTACCAGGAATCACTTCAGTGGTTCCATTGTAATCTTTTGCAAACAATCCGAGTGCTCCAACTACAACTGGAACTGTTGATGTCCTCACGTGCCACGTTTTTGAGATTTCTATTTCAAGGTCCTTGAATGTTAACACTTTTGAAAATCCTCATAGTTACATTGGAGTCTGCAGGGAGAGCCAAGTCAATAAGAAGGAATATTTTGTCTTTGCGATATCTAATCACGGTGCCTGGGCGATTAGCTTTGATGGTACTGCCTGTGTATATTGTAAAGTCCCATAAAATGGTTGCATGCCCTATCTCAGTAATTGGGCCTGGGTGGTATTCACACCAATTTCTGGCAGATTCCTTACCGTAAACGTTGCATATTTTCCAATGCAGATATTGGTCCACTGTGATATGCCGAGTTTGATATTCAGTGGATGCCAATATTGCGCAACCTGATAAAGATGGTCAATCGTTTCTCGATATTTATCACAAAATCGGCATTTTGGGCTAATATAGTTTTCAGTATATGTACATGGTAATTTCTAGATAGCAAGCATTCCTACCGTGCAGCAGCAATAAAACTTTCGGAATCAGATTTTAAACCTGCAGTGCGTACCCGCTGATGTCTACGAGTTTTGTCTACATCAGCCTTTTTTATAGGCAGAGTATTGTTCATGAAATGGTTTGCATTGCCATCGTTTCTGTATCTGGTCGGTTCATTTGTATCTCCTTTCTTTTTTAAGTATTTCATAGATGCACTATGTGTATCATATTTTGCTTGAATTTCATTACACATTTGAAACATAATATTGAACTTTTTAGCCTCCTTTATTACTGAATACAGTTTCTTACATCTTCTTTGACATCTATTATCATCCATTCGTCTGTAATTTTCCAGCTGTCCAGAAGGCCAATTCTTCTAGATTTGTATGACAATTTCTGTTTGAACTAATCCTCTGCCCCCTTCGAATCCCTGCACATACAGACGGTGAACATCAGCCCTGATATCATACCGGTGGTGGCAAGTGGAAGCTTTCTTGATTTGGTGTCTATTCGCTTAATGTCAGCTATGGTCCACTTTGGGATGTTAAAACGGAATTGGACCACGGAGACAGCGAAAGTATTTATGTCTGATATACTGTTTGTTTTTTTTTGATGGGGGGTCTTTTTTTAAAAATTCAGCTCAGTATTCAATAATATATGTATATGCATTTAGCATTCCTTACTTACTTTCTCCTTCGTTTGGGTATGCTGTATTCCATCTCCTTCGCTATTTCCTAGGTACCTATAGGCTTCTTCATTTTGAAAATTCCCTAAACTTTGTGATAAAATATAGATCTATTGAGTGTATTTCTGTAAGTCTCCCTCTCTGCAATATTATTATTGCACATTTATCTAATCCTAAATCCATACCTTTGACATCACTGAAATATTTTACAGTATTAAAGAGACCCTTAAACTCATTGTCGTCTTTGGGAAATATTTTGTGTTCATCCCTGTCGAGTAGGTGAATGAACAATTCCTTGTGTACTTTGTATCTATAGCTATTATTGTTAAGTTCATGGCTAAGGGAGATTAAAGTCATGCATAACAGAATGTGACAGGGAGTCACCTTAAAAGATTTCTTGTCGGATATTCCGGCGGTTGGAAGTGGCAGTTGCATCGGATGCGATTAAGGTATAATGAAGTTTTCCACATTCCTATTCTGTGTTAAAAAAAAAAACAATTATCAACGAAGAGACTACATTTTCAAAGTTTTAACTCTTTGAGGCGTGCGTTCCTGAACAATTATTAACTCTTCTGCCTGAGCTCCTGGGTCAAAATTCACAAATAATTTGTATGTAATGATTCACTGTAGATATGAAAATAGTTACAAAAAATATAACTTCCCGATTGCTTCCCTGACGGCTAGGTTGGAAATGTGAACGCTTCATTGTAAAAAAAATGATCTTTTTTCTTATCCAAAACACATGCACAAAACAAAATGAATAGTCGCGGACATTTTGGCATAATTTTCGATGACGTCAAAATATTACGGATTTTCTGATTGGCTCTTCAAAATAAGATAATCAATAGCAAAACACAACGCAAGAGTTTCCCCACCTTTCACCAGGTGGCTGAGCATTAAGTCATTTTTTTCTCTATCATTGTTCAAACGGTGGTTGGGCATAACGTCAACTTTCTCTACCACGGATCCAAGAGTCTAGCACACTTTCAAAAGCTTTACGGTCGTCTACACATGCTGTGCTGAGATTTTGTGCAAATTACCTCAAAATAAAAAAAATAACTAAAATACTAAGGAAATACAGGTCATAATGGCACACATATTTTTTTAAATATTTAAACTTAAGTTCTTACACATGTTTAGTTTATATTAGTCATTGTTGAATTCGAAATTATAATCTGTAATATCAGTTCACTTAGTTGAAATGTTTGGTAATCTCAAAAAGTGTACTGATAGTTTAATGGTGAAAACAAAATATGATGTTTCTCGTACAAAATATACATAATTTGGCAAAAATATATTGTGGACAGACGAATCCGCATTTGAACTTTTTTTCTAGTGAGAAGAACCTAGATAAATACTGACAATTAAAAACAAATACACGACTGTTAATGACATTTTAACTTATAAATTGAAATGATAGAAAATATCTCATTTTCAGGTGTGTTTTTTAAGAAATTCCAGGCGGTCCAAACTTTTTGCTTATAGTGTATACTCCTGTTTCAAAAGTAAGTTGCATAATGTCAAATTGGCAGCTGATATCCTAATTGACCTTCAGTCTGTTGTTAACGGGTCAAATGATGACTTGTTAACATTAACACTTCCATCACTCAACCTTTCTCTAGTAATCATTTGAGAGAACCGTTTCTGCCTTCCATCAGAATGGCTGATGCTAACCTCCAAGATATGGACACGTTGTGCCTAATTGATCTAACGTTCTATGGTGACATGAATTTGAAATACTATATTGAATTCATTGTCAGGTGAGCTGCTAAGACATTCGATTCACAGTGTTGTGCGAGAAAATCTATCTTTATATATCATACATATTCATTTGTCAAACATTCGTCTATGCTTAGAATATTACTGCAATTTCTTACCGCCGTATATTTGAATTTTCCATCACTACTGTGCCTCCTCGATAAATATTGTGACTATTCTATAAGTACATTCATAGCAAATGTTCGGATTATTGCTTCGTTATGGTACTTTCATACTTAGATTGCTTCAGACCAGGTTCAAGTTTCACTAAGTGCCAGACGCTATTGAATGGAACAGATATTGAATATTTTTTTGTGTTTGAACGACTCACCAACTTGACGTTTACCTTAAATTTATTTTTTTTACGATTTTTCGTACTGCTATTTGTGAAATTTTTCCCAATTTTCATTTTATTTTTTTATTTTTTCACACTCCCCCGACTTTAAGTCCTTTTTTCTCTATTTTTTGTTGCTAGTTTAACAGATATTTTCTATGGGGAACTCATTTAATTTCATTTTGTGTGTAAATTTTATATATTTAAAATGTTTCTTTTATATTCCAAACCCCACCCGTAAACTATATATTTTTTTAAATTTCTTTCTGCTTGGGTTCGTGTTAGGACTGTATTTTTGTCCAAATTTAAATTTTACGCACAAGCCAAGTTTAATTATTCTAGATGATTTAATTATTGTTTAATCTATTTATTTTCGTGTTACGTCGACAATTTTTGTTTCGTAAGACCTTATTATGTTACATGTGTCAGTTTTTATTTTCCTTTTGTAGTATTTTCGCATTTATTTTTCCGTTTTAATTCAATTTAAAAAATAAGAAAAAAAAGGAAACTATTATAAATTGTCTTATTGTGCTGTTTGATTATATTTTCCCTTTAGTTTACACGTCAAATATTTTTCTCGCCTGTCCATTTTGTTCTCGTTTTTCTTACATTTTTAAATGTTTTTCCATTCACATTGTAATAGGACTTGATATAATTTGTGTATATTTTTTAAGTAGCTTTTATTTTTCACGTCAAACCGCTTTCCTTAAACCGACTTTTATCTATTTTTTTGTTTATCTTATTTGTTTCGGGTATTTTTGTTGTGGTCTTGTTAGGGCCAGAACTAAAGGCACAAAGAGAAGAATTGAGTTAAGCAAATATATTAACAGAAAGAGTAATACAAAGATACACAAACGCGAGTGTTACAGCAAGAATGTTCGGTCCGATAGTCAGACTGATTACTTGAAACTTCCTGATATTTATTTGTACAATGGTACAAAATATGACACAAGGCCAAAATGGGGGTGATGGGGAAAAGGACGGTTTCATCTGTCTAAACTTTAAACTTAGCTAGCCACAAATACTGACCCCAAAATACAAACAATATTCCTAACACAAAAACAACGCACACTTACCTTTCCTACTACATCCACCGTAATACCTCATCGTCTCTATGAAAATCCTAAGTAGTCCCCATATGTACAATTTTTTGTCCGGTGTGAGGGAGGTGAAACAACAATTTAAAAACTACCTCCAATGAGAATTTACATTATGAATAAAATATATTTAGTAGAAACTAAACAAAATAATCTTACTAATAAAACCCCCACAATGATTAAATGTTGCAGAAACATCAGTAAACTGGGCGAAATCAGTGCGGGACTATAATAATATAAAAACATTCATTCATCCCAAGCAGTCCCACAGACACCCACTCATTCAGACACAACAACAACAAATACGAAAATACACACGTGAAAAGAAAGGCGCCCCGCGTCCACCAGAGAACTGACATCACTGACCAATTAACAAAGGAGGGATGTGGAATTAAACTAAAGATGAATAAAGACGGAAATAAAAGGGGCCAATGAGCATGCACACCCTAGCTAAGTTAACTGGATAAAGGTAAATAAGGATTCAAAAATATATCTAAACTAGACTAATTTCGGGATGGGTTTCCCAAGTTCAACACAGGAAGAACAATATCCTTATGCCTAACCGGCATGAAAATGCCACTCTAGGTCAGCCCCTTTCAATCGAAATAAACGCGCTAGATTCACTCACCTTTTGCAAAATTCTGATGAAGCGCGCTGCTGCTTTTCCGTCCTAATCTTGACTTTAAGCTGATGCTTAAAGAACATGAACTGATGGGAAGAAGTGAACTTGTCGCCTCCATAGAATCCTTTCTGACGCGTCGTCCAAATCACGACATGGATAACACTTAGCAAGCAAAAGAACACGTATTGTTCAGCTTTCGTCAACAGCGGTGCCACATTGCCACAAAAAGAACAGGCCTCAAGGACAAAGAATTTTCCCTGCAGCATGCGAACCATGAGTCCTTCAACAAACTTGCACAACGGCGCTACAAACCTGCAATGAAAGAAGGCGAGACCAATGGTCTAGACTTTCCCATGAGAGCGTCGGAAGTTTGGAGATTTCGCCAATCCCGTTGAACAAAGACTTTTGGCGACCCAGAGGGCCCCACGAATCACCAGCCAGGTGGGTAATGCCTCGTCGATATTGAAGCCTTTCAACGCGTCCCCCCAAGCCTATATTGAGCAAGCCTTCATTTTCCGTAATCCCAAGCTCGTCAATCGGCTCATCACGAACGGACCTCCTGACTAACACTTGATATAATGCCCTACGAGACAACGCCTGGACGTTGGAGAGGCCATCCGACGCCCATAAGGGGCGTTTCAGAGGAAGACGACATTCACAATAGAAGGAGCGTGGTAAACGGTGAGCCTCCTCCTCGCTCGAGGTCACACTTCTCAAAGATGGGAAGTTCTAACGGGCGTCTTCATTCCAGGAGGGGCCCTCCTCATCCAATTCGCGACACATTCGGTCTAAGAAACCGATGCGAAGCATAAAGTGATGATTCTCAGTGCTAGGCATAACCAGACCGCCTTCAAATGGATGAAGCCAACAGATCTTCCGAGATACAATTAGAGACTTGTCTTTCTAAAAGTAGGAGAACAAAAGCTTTACTAATGACATAAGCGTGGCATACTGAAGTGGACGTACAGAGAATCGGTAAAGGAGAATCGGGTAGATGTGTGAAACACATACTTTCGCCCTCCATTTCAAGGAGATATTCCTCCGAAACCACAGATTAACTGCGATCTCTGGTTCCCTTTTACCTCCGACCAATTCATTTCCAACTGGATATCAGGACCGAACCAGACGCCGAGTATCTTAACCGACCCATCCGCCCAGCAGAAAGGTCTGGGAAGAGAAATTCCCTTCCACGCACCCAACCGCAAACCAACAGACTTATCGCGGTCGATCTTTGCTCCTGTCACTATCTCATAACCACTGATTTCTTTACTGACTTTCTCAATTTCGGCTCTGCTCAACACAAGAAGCGAAACGTTATCAGATTAGGCAGAATACCTGGCCGAGGTGGTAGCACAAGGTAGTTAAATTCCGGGTAGGACCGGATTCGTCTTTAACTTGCGAAGGACAGGTTCCAACGTAAGAACGTAAAGCAACGGCGAAAGCGGGCAAACTTGACGAATGGAGCGAGACAATATAAAAGGCTCCGATTGTACCCCATTCACCTCCATCAGCGCACCGGGAGTCACGTACAGATGCGAATGTACTGCCCAAATCCGGCCGCCGAAAGGCCAGCCACCAGGAATCGATGGTGAACCCTATCGAAGGCCTTGGATTGATCTAAATTGATAAGCGGGGCTTCACTGTCGACTGCTTCGATGATCAAGTGTACCATATGAAGATTGTCCTGAATAGTCCTACCCTTGACAACACAAGTCTGGTCGGAGCCAGTCAGACTAGATAGGACAGTCTGCAAACGGTTGACTAAAATCTTTAACTCAGTATTTAACATGGTTAAAGGGCGAAAGTTACTTAACCCATCGCCACCATTCTTGTCCTTGCGCAGTAATTTGATCACACTCCCTGGTGATGCGTTGAATTATAGACCCCTGCTTCATCCAACTGTTGTAAATTAGTTCCAGCATAGGAAAAAAAACGGGCGATTGCCTCAAGTAAACTTCGTAGGGAAGACCATCTAATCACGGAGATTTATCCAGGCCAACCTGTTTCAGCGCTTCCCAGATTTCCCACTCTGTGATGGGACCCTCGCACCCAGCCGCTACAGCTGCCTCAAGGCGGGGAAAGTCGGTTAAATAGGCGTCGAACTGAGCTTGGCTCAGATCGGTCTCCCTGTGTGAAAGCTTCATGAAAGTAATCACGAAAAGCCTCACGTATGCCCTCGTTTGTAGTCACGGTCCGCTTATCCATCAATGTGACGCAAGCGATGTGTCGCCGAGATGCATTCCGAGACTCTTCTGCGCGTTATTCAGCGTCCATATTCGTCGCCTCGAAGGACATTCTTTCTAACCTAGCCCTAAATATCAGAGCTTGAACCTTCTTAATAAGGAAGGAGGCTAACTCTGCCTTAGATAAGGCTATTTCTCCACTGTCAAGAATTTAACTACCCGATCTACTTTTTACTCACAGGCCGTTTGCGCCGCTAACCTATCCAGATTGAGTCGACAACTAAAATCAGCAGCAAACGTTCTAACTTTAGGTTTTAATTTATCACACCAGTCATTCCCAACCACAGCCCCCGTCAATGCCCTCTATATCATTAGTAGCATCTAGTCCCGGAAATTCTGCTCGCCAAATAATGAGAAGTTTTATTTCCAGTATCCAGCCAACCTAACCTTAGGCTTATCTAAGTTTACACGGACCCGAACAAGCCTATGATCCGAATAAACTATATAATGGAAACTTGGTCATCCTAAGAGCCCTACATCGGCTATCCTAACTAAAATTCGATCGAGGTAGCTAGAACGCATCCCTGCAATCGATCCGCCACTATTTGTCCAAATCCAAAACACCTCACGAGAGTGCTCATTCCGTTATATATCGACAAGGTCAAACAATGGTTTCTCGTTTCGGTAATCAGTGCCCGCATTTGTCCCTATACGGTCTATATCGGGGTCAAGGACAGCGTTCCAATCCCCCGCTAAAACCCTACGAGATGTCGTCAAAAACGGCTCGATCTGCCGAAACAAAGCAGGCCGCTCAGAATGGACATTGAACGCATAAACCTTAATAAGAGGAAGAGCCTTCTCCTTTATAGTAATATCTAGCGCGCAAAGTCCGCGCGCCGGATCTGAGAAGACAACAGTACACGCATCCTTCAAAGACTTGCTCACCAGCCAAAGACATTTATTGAACGACCAACAAAACATGGTGAATAGAAGGAGAACCCTATGGACAGAATGTCCTCATTGGCATTAGTAGAAAACCGGATCTCCCCTACACAACAAACATTCACCCCGTGGCGCTGGAGGTCACGAGGAAGCCTTGCCCTTCTAACCTCCGGCAGACAGTCATAATGAAACCGATTAGGGTTGCTCTCTTGCATTAAACATGGACGGGGGAAGGACACTGACAGCCTCTCTCGTCGAACCAGTTCCTATCGCAGTTTTGATGGTGCCATCAGGAGACAGGCCGCCAATGTCCAGTGGGAAGGTTAGCTTTAAAGTTCCATACAGGGAGGCGTGAACAAAAAGCGCGAACATCCCTGAACAATATTGTTGTAATTTTTTGACAGTTTCATTGTCGAAACAGACCATGAGCAGAAACATCCCATACACCTCGTTTCCCTCTGCAACAATTCTCCCAAATCTCACTACATCTAACAACAGTTAAGATTGTTAATTTTCCTGAAATTAACAATTGATTTTGTCTTTTTCATTTTTCTGGAATGCATCAGGGCCTTGTTGGAAACCCGGTACACGTCTTCCCCAGTGTTAAAAACGGGCTAAGAGTTTTGCTTATGCGTTGAAACCATTGTATTCCGGTGAAGGACTTATTGCCTTTTGGGATTGTCAGTCTTTTTAGGTGCAACGGCGGGAGTTTTCACAGGGGAAGGTTTAGAGCTAATAGAGATGGTGGAGTAGGAAGGATTGTCCCTGGAAGGTGAAACCGTGATGGGGGCCTTTTTAAGGTTGCCATTTTAGAGGGAGAGGGAGATGGGAATCTCAGGACTGGGGGAGGGGGTCATGATGTGTTGCTTTGTTGAAGGGGAGACACTGCCGCGGTGTTAGGGTCAGATTTTTTTGCAAGATGCTTCTCTTTTAGAGATTACTTTAATTTCTGTAGTTTCTCGGCTTTCTCGAAAGATGGCGTATACTTTTATTTTTTTGCTGTCGAAGTTTTTTTTAGAATAGATGGTCGGAGAATTGCCCTTAGAAGTTGTAAAGTGTGGGGCTGTTTGTGTCGATACTCGTTGGGTCTTCAGTGAAACGGAGCTTCCATCTAGCCTTACCAGCAACCTGCCATTCCCCCTTTTCCTTCTCCACAACCGCACTAGCGTCGGGCAAAAATTTTTCGGGGATTGGGAACGGTGAGACAGAGAAAACCAGTGGTTTCACCACACGGGTCCTGGCTGTTAGCATACCCATTACAGGCGAGACGCATTTGTGTCGGCGGGGCCCAAAACACCAGAGGCCTTCTCTTGGCAGGAATAGGAGAGGTGACCAGTCTCTCCGCACTACCAGGAAGTCGGTCTTCGGCCTTTGACTATAAAAGTCATCTTTTGGCCCTCTACCTGCTGGCAGTTGGGGACAGAGACGAAGGCCGTACGATCTATCATGATCTCGAAGCTACATTCCCCGGTCAGATCGTCAAAGGAAGCACTGAGTATCTACCCAAATTGGCACAGATAAGCGGCCAAGTGTTACACGATAATCTGTGGGATCTCATATGTAGATATCTTTTTTCTACAGCAGCCTTGATATTCTATCCTCATAATGAGATCATTCGTTATTAGGTCTCGTGTGCTAACAGCTTCACAGTCGGCAGCAGTGGGAAACAGTATAACCCACATAAAAAAAGCCTTTACATTTTATGAATCTCTGTGGTTTAATCCTCAGGGACGTCAACGATTTTATGACGGTGCCTTTCGCAGTGCGACAAATTTTGCGCGAACGCTTGTCCGCTACAAAGACTGACAATTTTTTTCAAACTTCTGTTGTTTCTCGAGAGTGCATCTTTCGTAACAAGATGAGCGTAGCTTTTGGCTTTCTCCAAAAACTCCGTAATGTTGATCCAGCATTTTGGTGGGGACGTGCAGCAAGAGATCGTCCCGCCGACTACTTATTTATCGTGTTTGTTTGTATTGCCAATGTTTGCTTCTTGTCTCCTTGAAGAATCTTGAAGTGTTTTGGCCCCCATGTTATACACCGAACTGTTAGTTATCAAACTTTGGCCTGTTTCAGCCTCCATATTTTCACCCGGAATCTGAGAACTTTGGCCTTTTTAGGATACCATGTTTTCCTTTACATTTTGGCCAATTCCAGCCATCATAGTTGATGAGTATTCACTATTATTGCAATATTCGGCACCTATAATTTTATTTTTATCGAAAATGGCTACATCAGACTTCTTATATGCTGGGTCATTCTTTTTTTGCTTTGACCCAAATAGATTTTTTCAGGTCATTTTTTAAAACTTAAGCATTTTTTCCTATTACATGAAACGGAAAATAAAATACAAATAAATAAAAGGATAAATACGAAAATAAATAACAAAAACAAATGCAATATGACAGTTGGACGTGCAAAACAAATACGCAAATGACAGACGAGAATAAACGTTAAAATTTAAAAGAAGGACAAAATAATTAAATATAAAATGTTAAGACAGAAAACAATGACAAATTTCCTTTAAAAGGACTACACACAAAAAACGTTTGCAAATACGAAGACTCAAAATAATAAAAATACTGGAAGAAAGTCAAACAACAACAGTAAATTAATACAGTAATAAAATTAAAAACAAAATGCTACACAAAGAAAATACGGTAAAAATACGAAACTAATAAATCACAAAATCAATATGGCTGCCGTAAAACGAAATCATCCCGATAACAAAAGAAAAAGAACCCAAAAAGACAAAAAAAGGACACATTAGTCAAAATAAAATACAAAAAATTAAAACAAATATGCAGACAAAGATTTTAACAAGTACAACACGGAAGACCTTACAGATATTCAAAAAGTAAAACAACGAACTAAATAACAAGAAGAGAAAAATAAACAACAAAAAAAATTCGGACGTCGAAAAATTAAATCGATAATCTCTAGCGGAGGAATGCAGAAAATGAAAAAAAAAAAAACGGAAAAATTATTAAATCAAAAAATAACTTTAAAATAAGAGAAAATAAAAAGTATAATAGTAAAATTATTAGACCAAAAACGGAAAAATAAAAAAAGCGGAGGGTAAGAAATTGAAAAAAAAATTAAAAACTATTTTTAAATGAATCAATAAAAATAGACACAAGAAAAAGTAAAATAAAAACAGACTTAACAAAAACGAATTTGAATTTCACAAAGAAAAAACAGTTCAGTTGTAGAAAAAACATCAGATGGTAAACACTAATCGTATCAGGTGTGAAAAGGAGCTGGAACCTTCCGTCTCCAAAAGGCAGTAACTGATCTTACTTTTGCTGGGAGACTCTAAACGTGCGTATATAAAATACCATAACTATTTTGTTTTGGCATGTCCTTATTTATTTTGTTTCATTTTTCCTCTCTTTGAAGAACGAATTTGCTGTTTGTTTTTGCGATGGGATTTATTTAATTAAGTAAATTTATTCTTTTACCGATGAACATTTTTGCCTGCCTTTCTGTTCTCGTTTCCACTATATTTTTTTTCTCTTAGGAATATTGTTTAATTTATATTTTTAATTTTTGTTTTCTTGTCTGTTTTATTTAAAAGGGAAATATTTCTTTTTTGCTTTAAAAGAAAGATATATACAAGAGAAATGTATTTTTATTAATCAAAATGTCTGTCCAAAAGACTTGGGCGGTCTGAATAATTAAAACCGCCTGCAGGTAGTTATAAGTAGAAACTGAAACTAATGAAGAAAGAAAATATTTGATTGACGAAGTTAAGGAATTCGAAAATGGACAAAATTCTGAGGAAATGACTGCAACCCAATCGAAAATCAACAAGAGTAACAACAAAATTGACAATGTAGAGGCTGGGGATACAGCCTCATGCTGGAAGTTCCCAGCGATGCGTATTATCAACATGACGGAGTTCTTCGAGAGACCCAAGAGCTACATACATCTTATCAACGAAGATGGGATATTAATAGATCCAGTGGAATTAAAGAAGGTTGAAAAAAGAATTCTGTCAGTTTATGTGGTCGACAAGCGTTCGTGTAAAATTTGTCGCTCCACAAAAGACACAGTTATGAACTCATTAACGTCCCTCTGGATATAAGTTCAAAGATTTATCAACTGAAAGGGATACTACATGTGAGACATGCATTCACCCACGCCTGTCGACTTTGATGACGGCTGCGTTTGTGATTTAATCTCAAAATATATCATTTTCAGAATTTAATATGAAGGCAGCGTAGGACCAAAGTTTCAGTATTTGAGGTATCTCCTCACGTGTTATGGGATCACGTGGCCGCCTATCTAATCCAATTTGAACAGGTACTCAGTTATTCCTCTTTCGACCAGAACGAGAGATGGAGATTCGTGACCATGTTAGATCGTAATGATTTTGTATCCCTCTGCAACTGTCTGGATGTAGAAGGCCATAAAATGCCGAACATCATGACAACATATTGGAAGTGCGGAGAGACCAGCCACACATACTAATAGTGCCCAGACAAGAATGCCTTTGTATATTTAGTCTCTGGCGAGATTAATCCTCATTGGTTGAGGCTGTTCTTTCAATCTCGCGTGTAACGGTCATGCCTGCTCCCATTCCCCAAAAAGCCTTTGCCCAACGCATGTGTGGTTGTGGTGAAGAAAAATGGAGTTTGAAAGATCGTTGATAAAAGGAAAGGAGCGCTCTGTACACGGCAGTCCACACGGGTAAAGACACAAAGCCCCACTCCCTTTACTAGTTAAAAAGACAATTCCCCAGTCAACTATGCTGAACATATCAGTGTATAACTAGTGTCTAAAATAGGAACCAAGCTTCGAAAATGTCGTAAAACTCCATAAGATGAAGGAAATAATAAAACAAAAAGGGAACAACCTGCAAGAAAAATTCCCCCATCAGTCAAACATCATTCCTGTGATCCACCTCACCTGGTAAAATCTTTAACACACAACCCTCTCAAAAAAAAACACCATCAAGAAAGGCCCCAGTTCCCAAATTCCCAGAGTGCATAAGTCTACTCCTATAATAATAATGTTGTTACATTGTCGGTCTTGTGTATCTTTAAACTCACGAATGTGCGTTGTTTGTTTCTGATTTTGTCAGATGCATAGTATAGTCAGTTGACCACATTCTGTGTGAAAACGAGCACAAGGATGCAATTCACACCGCTAGAAATTTGGAAAAGGCATGTTGTACTGCTTGGCATTTGGGCCAGCATCTTTACTACGAACATCAAATTGTTTGGTTATTGATCTGAGGACAGTTCAGAGCATATGGAAAGAGTAGGATGAGTATAATGGTGATTGCAAACGTACGACAGCCCAGAATACTCACTCTGGATATTTTAATAAGAAAAGAACTCCGGAACATATTGGTGAAGGCCTCAAACACAACACAGAAGCCTACATTAACCAGGTAGTACTATCATGTGTAAGGAGGGTGTTTGATAGAAAAGCTTATGCAAGAAAAGAGGAGCTTCCGCAAAGACACACAAGAGGGAGAATCCAGCCATGGCAGTCGGACAATTTCTGCGACCACATCACCCCTAACTTCCCAGACTGCAACCACCCTGATTATTATGTATGTAGCACAGCTGGGCGAGAGAGCAACAAAACTTCTTTTAACACCAATGTAAAGCTGAAGGCAAGTATTGTGGCAGCATTCACCAACTTAAACAAGGAGACCGTCCAAATGAGTTGCAGGAGATTCCAAAGTGGTCTGGAGGCCCTAGTTGAAGCCAATGGCGTTTTTATTGAAAACATTAACTCTTTAGTAATTCGAGCTCTTTTTCTGTAATTTCCGTAAATATATCTGTTAAAATAAAATGTCAGTTTTCTTCGTTTTTTCCATAATTTAGACGAAAATTTATCCCGCTCACCATTTATATATATATATATATATATATATATATATATATATATATATTAATGATTTTGCCTCTAGCAAGGCCAGGATATGCCGCTTGTGCGCTGGGGGCTACTGAGAGTAAAGCTGAGAGAAATGACTTGGTATAGTGGGGATTGAAGAAAACGATGAAATATAAACGGAATTCCAGTCGATAGAAGATGGCGATTTACGCTGCATTAATATCTTGTAGATTGTAGTTATCTGTGAATCAAGTAAAGGAATGGGAGTTCCACAGAAAGGAAGTACGAGAAAAGAAACTTTTAGGATAGAGTGGCGATTACATTTAACTGTTTTATCAGTAAAAGCCTGTGACATATATGCCAATCTAGTAGCACGTTTAAATTCTCGTAGTGGGTGTACCAGGGAAAAACGCCCGGCAGGGCATTTGCCATGAAAATATTTGTAGAAAAGACAGAGGTATGCCACGACACGTAATGATAAAGTGACTGAAGTCGAGGTGCCAAATCAGGATTGATTACATTACAGATCCTTTTTTGGATTTTGTCAAGAACCTCGAGATGAATAACAGGAACACCAGACCAGATATGGCAACAGTACTGAATGCACGGACGAATTAGAGATATGTATATATTCAAGAAGGACTCTGACTAGAAAAAACATTCTGGCACGACACAGTGAACCAACTTACATTGCAGTAGATTCATATATTGATTCAATATAGTCGTTCCATTTCAAGTCAGTTGAAAACGTGAGGCCAAGTAGACGCAGTGATTGCTCTCCAGGAGTTTGTGTCAAACATGTTGATACCAGGCAGAAATATTTCTCTATGGTCGTTAGATGAGAGCAATTTTGGAGTCATTAAAATTTACAAGCTATTTCATCCTACAGTTAACAACTGATTTGAGTTCCTTTTCAAGAGCACTAGCCAGGTTAACATTGTCAGTTCGGGCGGATTTGTTATTGAGATTGAAATACGTAAAATGTAGTGTCATCTGCATAAATGCCTAAATGGAAACTGAGGACACCATGAATTTCATTGAAAAAATCAGAAGCAGCATAGGAGCCAAGTTAGACATTGACATTAATGTGAAAGGATCTGGAAGTGAGCCCGGTCAAATCGGCCATCATTTTACGATATGATATTAAGCATGGGATGAAATCAAACAATCATTCTGCAATACCGTAGACCTTGTGTTTACGTAGAAAACCAGCACCTGAAACCTCTCAAACGCCTTCGAGATATGTAGAGTCACAACTCTAAATTTGCCGTTATTATGAAGAGCTTGATATTCATATTCAGTGATTGCTGTTTGCCAATCAGTGGTAGAACTGGCAAAACGGAAGCCATATTGTATGTCAGGGAGTAGGTCGTGAGATGTAGGTTGCTTCACCACTTCAGCATTACTGAATGCCTCAAAGACTTTGCGAAAAGCGGTAGAAGATTAGCAGGATGATAGAGGCGTCAGAAATTCTCCAGAGATCTTAAAATCATGAACTACGTAGGAGGACTTCTAACAAGCTGGAAAGCAAGAAGCCTCTTTGCATGAGCTGTAGATATTGGAGAGAACTGGATTCATCGCAGAAGCATATTTCTTTAGGAGTGTGGCTCTCATGTAAACACTTCCACTTGCCATATGACGGTTCCGTATAGAATACAGGTTCTATTCCTGTCGGAGGCTCATATTTTCTAAGACAATTTCTCGGACATTCAGGTCGGTCAATGTTGTTAATACTGTTTATTATAAACAGAGCATTTACTTAAATATTTGTATCTATAAAATAGAATGTATAAACATAAAAATGTCTTAAAATAATTATATATAATGTATTTATCTGCGTGCGTGTGTTGTTGTGTGTGTGGGGGGTGCTTGTGCGCGCGTTTGTGTGTGATTCATAAAGTCAACATTCTGTTTATATCAGAAGCCTCATCATAAAAGTCCTCACAGATAAGACCTCCTTTATCGGCCATGTTTTATTGGGTGTAGCCATAACTTCTTGAGTTGTCCTTTTCATAGACCGGTTGCCACTAAATATTATAGGGCCCCGTCTGTCGTTTTAGTTGCCAACTGACATATTGAATAGCAAATGCAATCGATAACCAATGCTAAATATTATCTTGAAAATCAATATTTAATACAATTGTTTGGTGAAATTTTTCTATATCGTTATATGCAATAGTTATCTATTTTTTGTAGAGATGGCAATTCGTTAATATTTATGAGACGAACGATATTGTTTCAATATTTTTTTGTGTTGTAATCATCATGGATTTTAATATTTAGCAGAATAATAAAATCTTTACAGTTATTCTAAAAATAAGTAACCGCTTGCCTCTTGTGGATTATTAATTTACGTCGATTGAAATATTTAAAATTATAAGAAAATGATTTTGGTTTATTATTACATTTTGATATTTAGAGAAATCATCATAAAATGCGCTTCTTATTTTCCTTCCCTACCACTATTGTCCACATTTTTCAAATGGTATATAGTGTATCGACTATATTATTAGGATATATATATATGTTTACTTGAACAATAAGTTAATTTTTTTTCTTAATTTTCCACTTACAATACACCCCCATATATATATATATATATATATATATATATATATATATATATATATATATATATATATATCTATATATATTTTAAGTATTTCACCACAAGCAAGGGGGAAGCCACTAGCACGCAAGGGGTTACAGAAGATTTGGAGCGAGAGCAGATAGGAGTGATAGAAGAAAGGATGTGGAGAAGAATAGTTGATAGATCAAGGCAACTGAAGATGTCGATTGACATTACATTCGAATATTTGGAGATTAGAGTTGTCAGGGAAACAGGAATAATATTTTTGAAGCGGATGTACGCGCGCGCACGCGCGCGCGTGTGTGTGTGTGTGTGTGTGTGTGTGTGTGTATATATATATATATATATATATATATATATATATATATATATATATATATATATATATATATATATATACAGCAAGTTAAATGCGTTTTAATTACCTGATTGATGTTACCTTCAATATCTCGAATCCTGAATTTCGCAGGTGGACCCTCCAGGAATTACTTCCACATCTCGTCAGAGGTTTAACAACAAGAGTTTATATTTCATGATTTTTCATTTTTATATGCACATTTCACTGGTGCATTTTTTTTTAAATAGTGTATTTGAGCGTACGTTAAGTTTTGCCCGGGCGCACACATTCGCCCGTCTCCACATACGCGCGTGCACTTAAAATCCCATGGTTGTTTAACATTTTCGTTTCTTTTTCACTTTACACTCACTACTTACTTTTTCTCTATTTTTCTCTTTTTCCTATTTTTTTCGGTTGTAGCCATTTTGAGTTGAGGTTTTCCAAACATATACTGTCGATGTTAATTTTAGTGTTTTCTTCAGTTAAAATAAATGCATTTCATTTTTTACCTAAATATTTTGTAAGACTTAAATAATAACGTGAATATTTATATATGACTTCACTTGTCCATTGTTCCGTTTTT